>JANKOD010000008.1:13771464-13796935 GCA_026284645.1 Erythroxylum acuminatum | reverse complement strand
ATGGTATGTGAGATACGTTTGCTTCCGCAAATTCTATATCTCTCGGGATTTAGGGCCCAATGGTCCTCGATTTTGTTCCGTTCCGACAGTTGGGCCTCCGGTACCGGGGTCCCGCACCGTGCGACCGGGCTCCGGGATCGGGTCCCAACATAAACGGACACGCCTGTCCGTTTAACGGACAGCCTCGGGTGAAAAAACACCCTTTGGCTGCCTTCTGTCCGTCAGACGGACATGACTGTCCGTTTAACGGACAGTCTCGGATGAAAATCACCCATTAGCCACCCTGTGTCCGTTGGACGGACACGCCTGTCCGTTTAACGGACAGCCTCGGGTGAAATTGGATCATTTTTCCAGTGTTTGTCCGTTAAACGGACATACATGTCTGTTTAACGGACACTCTCGGGTAAAATGGCTTCCAAGTTCAATTCATGTCCGTTTAACGGACATGTGCTGTAAAGTCGTTATTTGGGTCATTTTAGAATTTTACCTTTTATCAAGGAGCCAACTCAGGATTTTGAGGTTTGACTAGTGTACGCTCACCTCCAATGTGGTTTAACAGCAAATGGCTGTTTTGGGGTTTCAACAAGGCTCATGTCTCGGGAATGGGTTTCAGCAAGGGCTCATGTCTCGGGACCGTTGGGCTCCGAAATCGGGGTCCGACACCATGCAAGTTCTGAAGGCAACATGAATAGAGGAGCATCACACAATTCAAACAAATAGCATGACATAAAGATGATATCATTTAGGCTCAAATTTCGCTCACAGGTTTAATTCAAGAATTCGCCTCAATTCCACACATTACCTCATCACTCAAATGTCAAAATTTTTACTAAGTCTATGAGATCAACTATTGCAATCAATCAACATGATTCACCTTAAAACCCACTCAGCCCAATTTAATTTCATGTATATACCTAATCTCATCCAAACTACTATGACAAAGCTTTAAAGCTCAGCATGCATAACCACACGCAAAATTCATTAAAAATCACACAAAAATCGAAAATATTCACACATCAAAATTCCAATTCTTTCCCCCACACCTATACCAACATTGTCCTCAATGTTAAAGAAGCATAAAAATAAAGGAAAAAGTTAAAGAAAGCTTCTCTATTATGAAGTGTCGAAATCAAGGTGTTGGCGAATGTGGTGGAGAAATAAGAGTTGGCGTTGGGGCTGTGGCAGAAGGTGGTTCGGTGGTGTGTGAAGGTGATTGTGGTGGAGAAACATCAACAGCAAAATGCATGGGCATGGCAAGCCTACGAGATTCACTTTTCTTCCTAGGCATTGTGCTAATTTCGTGGAAGACCATCTACAAAAGAGGAAGACAATAACGCAAATTCCAACAGCACAAGTTAGGGTTAATGGTTGAGTTGGCAGTGAGGCCTATGAGTGCCGTGATTTAAGAGGAGTGATGTTGGGCGGTAGCTGCAAATTGAAACACTAAGGAAAAATTCGACGAAAACAAAAGAGGGAAAAGAGAGGGGAAATAGGAGGCGGCGGGGACAGCCAACAATTTCATTATTTTTTGTTTTTTTTATTTTTTAAAATTTCATTTTTATATAATTTTTAAATTAAAAGATAAAAAATTAAAATTGCATAATCGAAAATATTAAATTAAATTCCTAACTAAACTGAATTAAACATAAAAATGAGAATAAAAAAATTGCTAAAAAATACATAAAAGAAAGGGATACGAATGGGGTGCTTCCTATTAAGCGCTTATCAAAGGTCATAAGCTTAACCCTTGGCATATGTACATCATCCATTATCGAATGGATGCTTGAGTCCAATAGGAAGCATGCTCAAACTCCGTGAGAAGCTTGGAGCACCTTCCCTCGAAGTAGGCTCTTTATTAGCACGATGCTCCATGACTTTTGATGAGTGGAACTTCATCACTTTACCATCATACTCTAATGTTCACTCGTCTTTTCAGGCATCGCCCTTCTCACACCAGGATGGTCTCTATAAGAGTATAGCCAATGGTTGTGGAGACTTAACATCCTACTTGTCACCTTCGGTCTTCAACTCGCTCGCCCTCAATTCTCCTAAAAACTGCACTTCTTGCGACTCTTCTTGTTCTTCTTCTTCTCGTACTTGTAAACAACTAGCTATACCTTGAATATAAATCCCAATGATACGGTTCAAGACCTGTGTCTAGCTATCAGTTTCAAAATGATACATAATGGACATATGGAGTCATACGCCAGGTAATAAAAAATGATCCTATTGTAACTAATTGATAAAGTGGGAAAATGATTGCTAATAATCATTGTTGACATGCAATGTAATTTGAAAACATAGTCAAGAAAAATATAAGCAACCTTAGAGGTAGAATAGGGATAAGTCAAAAGAATGAAATGAGCATATTTTCTCAAGCGATTGATGTAGATAGTATTATTAAATAACTCATAAATTTACATAACCCTTCAATAAAATCCAGACTAATATTCCTTCAAACCAGTGTAGGAAATGGTAAGGATTGTAATAATCCTGGTGTTCATATTTATTATATTAACATATACCTTATGCACGTGTAAATTTACTCTTATACTTTTGTATCTTTAACTAGAAAAATTACATTTGAAGCTTTTTAAAAGTTCTCATAAACCAAAATGGTCCTAAAAACAAAAGCATGAAATGAAAAATTAATTAGTTTAGACAACTAATTTTGTTGAAATAGCATTATTATCTTTTGATTTAGTAAATAACGTAAACTATTATGATCCATCCGAATCGTGAATTGAAGACCAGTTGAGTAATAAAACCAACCAAAGCTAAAAATTCTTTCTTATAACTTAAAAGTTGCATATACTAAGCAAATAACACCTTGTTGATATAGTAATTGGATGACTATCTTGCATAAGTGTAACATACATCTCCTTTCCACTTGCATCAACTTTAATGACTAATTCTTTGAACAAATCTAATAATACTAACATCGAAGATGAAGATAGAGCATCCTTTAATGATTGGAAAGTTGTTATGACATATGCACTCCATATAAAAACACATTTTTCCTTAGCAAAACTGTCAATGGTCCACTAATCTAGCTATATAATCCCAAGAACCTTTTCAATTGACAACGGGTCCATAGTACACACCACTCATACTGAGCCTTTATTTTCTTTGGATCCTTAGACACTCCTTATATATGAATAACATGCCTTAAATTCCATTTGAGCCATAAAGGAACATTTAGAGAGCTTGACATATAATATATGCATCTTCAAGATGCAAAACATTTGTTATAAATGACTTGAATGTTGTGTAAAGAACTTGCAATAAACTAAAATATCATTAAAAAATACTATTACAAACCTCATTTAATGTGATAATGAAGTTCATCAAGACTTAAAAGGTAGGTGGAGTGTTTTTTGTTAGCGAAATAATGAAATAGGACCAAAAATAAAATTGTAATAACTTATCTGAGAATGCAAGGCGTCGTAAAAATCACTACCCTAAGTTGAAAATTTCCCTTCTACGGTGTAGCAGGACATTGAGATCTGACCCTAGGGTTAACATCTTCTTCACCAGCTTCGATGCACTCCAAAGGGTAGAGTATGATCTGTCTTCGAGAATTAATGAAAACATACAAAGGCATAATAGAAAAGACAAGAATATATGTGCATAAAGATTTTTGTACATGGAAGGAGATGTGTGCCTTATATAGGGTAAATGAGCAGATGCGTGACAGCGGGAGAGGACTAAAAGAGCAGAAGTGTGAGTCATATATATAGCAGAAAAGATTCATACATTGACAATGGAATAAAGACATATTTAAGAAAAAGGGAACGTTAATAATGTTATTGGTCATAACTATGGTAATAACATGATGAACGTTGCATAATAATGTTAGTAACTGAAAAGACAAAAAACATATGCATTAACCAAGTTTTCGAGCAACGTCACCAACAATCTCCCATTTGGCCCAAAACTTGATAAACAAATTGTAGCAATTTAGGGGAAAAATAGGCGAACAACCAAGTGAAGTAAGTCTTAAACCTGGTGTCCAAGAAAACTAAAAATAGAACCTGCTAGAGAAATAAATAGCCTTAAAATGACTTGGTCCTATGATCACTCTAGAGTGATAGCCCATAGGAGGGTGGCTAGCCCCCCATAATCACATAGGTGAGTCCATCAAATGTGTACTGCTCACACCACTCAAAGTTGGGTTATGAAACTCATTAAGGATTAAACAATCCAACCTCATCAAACGTAGTAAAGTCATGCTAGAGATGCAATTCAGCAACTGAATATATCTCAGTATTATTCCATAAACAAAATATAAGTAAGTAGTTACCATATAACTTCGTTTAACCTATTGAACTTGGTTTCCCAAGACGGGTGTCCATCACGAGGTTACTACACAACTAGGCTTAACCTCATCCCTTTAGCATGTTCTGAAACTAGTTTCCTACTTAAAGCTTTTGTAAACGGATCTGTTAAGTTTCACTCTAACTTGACATAATATAGAGAGATTACACCATGTCTAATTAAAGTATAAACAAATTTATGTCTCAATCTGGTATGTCTACTTTTGCCATTATATGTCTTGTTCTTGGCAACATAAATGGTATCCTTTGAATCACATTGAAGGAACATAGAAGGAATTAGTTTTTACCAATGTGGATATCTACTAAGATATTCCTTAGCCACTTAGCTTCCTACCCTGCCAACTCCAAAGCCATAAACTCAGACTCAATTGTTGATCTCGTAATACATGTTTGCTTGGATGATCTCTAAGACACAGTAACTTCTGCCAAGGTAAAAATATAATCACTGGTAGAGTATATATCATCATTCTTCGTTGCCCAGTTAACAACAAAATACCCCTCCAATACAAGGGGATGACCACCAAAATATAATCCATAATGCATAACACCTTTTAAATATCTCAACAAACAAATCAATGCATTCTAATGCTTTTGACTAGTATTCTGACTATACCTACTAAGTCTACTCACACAGTATGCAATATTAGGACGAGAATAGGTTATCAAGAACATTACACTACTAAGAATTTTAGCATACCCATCTTGGTTTACACTGTCATCAAGATTTTTCTTTAAAGCAACACTAGCATCATAGGGAGTTTTGATTGATTCAACATCATAGTAACCAAACTTCTTCAAAATTTTCTCAACATAATGATTTTGATTCAACCTTAAACCAGTGTCAATCCTATCAACTTTGGTTCCTAAAATAAAGTCCACAAGTCCAAGATCTTTCGTATTAAATGAAGACTTTAGCAAACTCTTGGTAGTATCAATGATAGATAAGTTAGTACCAAAAATAAGCATATCATCCATATAAAGAATTATGATCACACAGCCATTGGCATCTGATTTCACATAAATGCAAGAATCATAATCACAACAGGTGAAACCATGTTTGAAAATCTCACTTTCAAATTTTTCATGCCACTGTTTGGGAGCTTGTTTATGTCCATACAACTATTTAACCAATTTACACACCATTTGCTCCTGACCAGGCACGTTAAATCTCTCAAGCTGGACGATATAAATTTCCTCACAAAGTCACCATTCAAGAAACGTGGCTTAACATCTATTTGGTGCACATAAAGCTTAAATATAGACGCAACAACAAATAACATCCTTATAGATGCAATTTTACTAACAGAAGAGTAAGTATAAAAAAAGTCCAATCCTTCCTTTTGTTTAAAACCTTTAATCACAAGTCTTGCCTTAAACTTCTCAGTGGTTCCTTCAGGTTTCAATTTCTTTTTGAAAATCTACTTACACTCCAAAGGCTTACACTCTAGCTCTTTTGCTTCTCTTTAGTTCAACAATTTCCTCTTCCTCTATGACATCATTGGTAGAAGAACTAGGGATAGATTCTGTAGGATCTTGCATACTCACTTTCGTAGGATATATATATCCTCAAAGAACACTACTCCATAATTGGTCCATAAGTGTTATATCCCTCTTCCATAACCATAAATTTATAGGCAATACTATTAGAGGCATATCCCATAAAAATTGAATCAATAGTCTTCCTCTTATGTTTAAGTAGAGCAACCTTAGCAAGACACCCCACAATTTAAAAAAATGCAAATTTGGTGGATAAACTTTTCAAATTTCATAAGGGGTTCGATCTAGTTTCTTATGAGGGACTCTATTTAGAATATAACAAACTGAGAGAATAGCTTTTCCCCCACATAAAATAAGGTAAACCTGAGGAAATTAGCATTGCATTCATCATATCTTTAAGTGTTCAATTGTTTCTCTCGGCTATTCCATTTTGCTCAAGTGTTTAAGGGGCTAAAAACTCATGAATAATCACAACTTTTCCACGATAATCAGTAAGGCGATCAGTACTATACTCACCACCTTGATCAGACCTTAATGTCTTAATTTTCCTTTCCAATTGGTTTTCAACCTCATCTTTGTATTTCATAAGCACTTCCTTTGCATCATTTTTATTTTTCAATAAGTAAACCTTAGTAAATCGAGAACAATCATCTACAAAAGTAATATAATATCTCATTCCTCCTTTACTCACACAATTTTTAAAATCACCCAAATCTATGTGTACCAAGTCTAAAAATTGTGACTCTCTCTCGGTCACTGATTTAAAAGGATTCTTAGAGTGCTTAGCCTCAACACAAATTTGACATTTTTCTATTTCACTGGTTATTTGGTTAGGTGACAAATTTAGGCTTTGCATTCTCTTAATTGACCTCACATTTACATGCCCAAGTTTAAAACGTCATAGGTCTAAAGAGTCAACAATATACGTATAAAAAGTAGATGCTTTCATTTCTACATCAATTACAAATAAGCCCCGATTACAAAATCCTTTACCAACAAAGTTCCCATTCTTAGTTAAAACTAGCTTATCAGAATCAAAGGTAAGTTTAACACCAGCTTTGTTAAATAATGCACCAGAAATCAAATTTCTACAAACATCAAGCACAAATAACACATTTTCTATAAAAAAACTTTTCCAGAAGTGAGTTTGAGAGTGACCTTCCCAACTCCTTGAATATGAACTTTGTTGGAGTTGCCTATGTACACAAATTCACCATCAACAACATCATTTAACCCTTTGAATAGGTACTTGTTGGTATAGCTGTGTTGTGTAGCTCCTGTGTCAACAGTCCATTTAACCAAGTTTCAAGCAAGGTTGACTTTGGACACCACAACAGTAATGATCTCCTTGTTATCATCACAAGTAGCGTCGACCATATTAGCTTAAGGCTTACCAAAATTCTTCTGGTTTACCTTATTGGTACCCCCTTTTGTTTCCTTTCTTGAACTGTCGTGGTTTATGTCTTTAGCCCTTCTTCTCATGGTTGATTCTAGCTTGACAAAAAGCAACATGATGGCCTGGCTTGTGGCACCAACAACAATCACCATCAATCCTTTTGCACTTGAACTGACCATGCTTGTTGTTGTTGAAAGACCTATTGTGTCCACCATTCTTATTGGAGTTACCCACATTTTTGTGTTCAATGACGTTAGCCTTAATAGTAAGGACATAGGTGAGTGATTTGGCCTTGTCCTGTATGCAATTGACATCCTCAATCTTTATATGCCTTATCAACTCTTGTAGCTTCATATCTTTCTTCTTATACCTCAACTGGTTTTTATACTCATTTCATTAGGCAGGCAGTTTCTCAATAAGGGCATTAGCTTGAAGTAACTCACACATATTCATACCTTCGGCAAGGATTTTAGCAACTAGGTGTTCACATTCATGTAATTGGTCCATAATGGGCTTATCATCAACATCAGTAAATTTTAACCACCTAGCAACTACATATTTTTTTGTACCGACATCATCAATTCCATATGTAACTTCTATGGCATCCTAAATCTTCTTGGCAGTTTTGTACTTTGCAATAGATATCAAATAATGGGTTGATCATATGGTTGAGCAACTCCTCTAATTGTAAGGTTATCCTTAGTTATCTTAGGGTCGGTATTGTCATTAGGAATGTCTTGAAATAGCACATAATCAATTTCGTATTGCTGAAAGTAAAACATAATTTTCCCATACCATCGTTTAAAATTTCTCCCATCTAGAGGCTCTAATCTAGTTAGGTCAGGTATAATTCTCTGAGCTACGGTGTAAGGGGCAGAACCTATATGGGGAATAGTAAGGGCAGAACCTACGTTAGTCTCATTCGTAGACGACATAATGAATCCGAAAACAATAGCAAGAACAAACGATATTCAAACTAATGCAGCAGTATGAACATAACAATATTCCAACTTATACTGAAATAAACACGCAGCAAACTGAAATAAACACACAGCAACACAATATTCCGACTTATACTGAAATTAGCAACAAAAATGTAACAATTTATGACAAACAATAGCAAGAATGCAATTATTTTTGACTTAGATTGTTAGCGAAATAATAAAATAGCACCTAAAAATAAAATTGGAACATCTTATCTTAGAATGCAAGGCGTTGTGAAAATCACTGCCTTAAGTCAAAAATTCCACCTCTACGGTGCAACAAGACAACAAGATCCTACCCAAGGGTTAATGTCTTCTCCACCAACTTTGGTGCACTCCAAAGGGTAGAGTAGGATCTGTCTCAAAGAATTAATAAAAACAAACAAAGGTAGAATAGAAAAAGACAAGAATATATGTGCATAAAGGTGTTTGTATGTGGAAGGAGATGTGTGCCTTAAATAGGGAAAATGAGCAGATGCGTGATAGCGGGAGAGGACTAAAAGAGCAAAAGTGTGAGTCATATATATAGCAGAAATGATTCATACATTGACAATGGAATAAAGACATATTAAAGCAAGAGGAAACATTAATAACGTTATTGCTAATAACTACGGTAATAATATGTTAAACGTTGCATAATAACATTAGTAACTGAAAAGACAAAAAACGTATGCATTAACCAAGTTTTGGAACGACACCAACATTTTTTAGAACAAAAGGCATCACTAAGAATTTGTAATGCCCTCCATATATCTTGAAAGTCATCTTATAGATGTCCTTTCTAATCTGGTGATATCCTGCTTGGATATCAAGTTTTGAAAAATACGTCATACCATGTAATTCCTTAAAATAATCCCTCCAATGGAAAATTCATCCTTCGTAGTATGATGGTTGAGGGCTCTATAATTGACATAAAACTACTATAACTCATCTCTCTTATTGATCAGGATCACTAGGGCTGGAAAAGGGATCACATTGCACCTAATTATACCTTGGTTAGGCATTTCATCTACCAACTCTTAAATAGCTTCCTTTTGGAATCCATTATAGTAACAAGGTCTCATGTTTATGACTTATGTTTCCTCCTTCAAAGGAATTCGAAGATCATGAAACTTGGTTTTTTGATGACCCTCTATCTTATTCAAAAACTTCAATATTTTCTTCTAGTAATTTTCTTCTCAACCAAAGAAGATTTTGCCAAATCTATAATCATTAACTGAAAAGAGCATCGTGAGCTGCCTTACAAAATGACATAGTGGCCAAGGTTGTTATATGTCAATTCTTGATTTCTTCTGAAATTAAATTGAAGTACTTGTTTTCTTCATTTTGTAAATTTACCGTCTGACTTTCCATTCTAATCTTATGGTTCCTTTCTCATAATTACAAACTATGCCATCAAGGAATAATAACCATTGCACCCTTAACACCATATACTCCAATCAATGTTAATGATCAAAACATCTATACAAAACACATGATCATTCATTTTCACACAATTGATGGCAAGAAATCTATAACTCTCCTCCCCTAAAAAATATTTACAGGCTTAATCTCCATTAATTAGATTTTTTTTTCTTTTCTTAAACATTACCCCGTATTCATAAAATTATAGGTACTACCCCATCAATCAATATATCAATCGAGTCTTTAAATACAACTCCAAATCTCTATTGCACTGAACTCAAAATCTATATCATTAATCTGTTCTTCAAATATAAATCATTAACTCTCTGAAAACTCGGTTGCTCATTATAGTCGTTGTATCGGCTGGTTGAATATATTGAATGGTAATATGAGTATGACACGTACAATTTTTCTTTCTTCTTCTTACGCTTAAACGACTTTGTTTCTTCTCCATTCAACTGTCCCCACTATCTCTTGCTTCTTCTCTTCATTCTTTCCTCCCTCGCTCCTAATGATGCCGAGCTGATCTGTACCAGCTGCTTGTTTTTGTCTCTTATTTTATTAACTATATTTCAATGTCCCGTACCATTCTATCTCCTCGTTCTTTCTGTTCTTTGTTTTGATCTTCAAATCCAACTACTTCCCTAAATTGGATCATATCAAAGAAACTGACGGTCGAGGGTTCTCAACAATAGTATCGGGGCAAGTGTTCAGTTGACTAACTGGCCAATGCAAGCAGAGGAATGACAGCGGTAAACTTGGATTTTGCTTATTTTGGGATTGAATCATGTATCTACAACGCCCTTTTGGGGCCATATAATTCTTTTCAAACTCCTGAAATGGAAAAGCGGATTGCATCATGACAGAATCGGTTTCCATCATGTATGCATATGCTTTAACTTGGCTGGAATGCTGCATTAACTTTTTGAATTATTCTGTGATCAATTATTGATTAGGCTTTTCAAGAAACAGATTGGTCTGGTCCTTTTTGGTATCGACCAAGTTTTAGTTTCAACTAATGAATTGTTTGCGAGATTTTTTACCTAAATTACTCAAGTGCAACTTCAGTTCTTAGAAATATCCTACGTTTTTGTTAGTCTAACAAACACTCGTACCCCAACGTTTTTATCTTCATTTTCCTATGTAAATATGCACTCCCCTTCTATGATTAAAGGTTCCATTTCGGTGTAAGTGATACATGTGTCCGAAATTCTTAGCTCAGAATCACAGGACAAGTTCATGTTCCATATGAAGAATAGAAAATCCATGCAAATTTGCAGGTTTTATAATGCGAAGGACAAGGATTTGAATTCTACTACTGCCTTCCACATAGCACTTGCAGATTCAAAGAAAGTCCACTCCGCCTCAACCACCAGCTAAAACTACCAGGTTATTCATCTTTTGGCCATCCAGTATTCATACAATCTTAGTTAAATCCCCTTTTCAGTGATATATTAATGTTGTAATGATAATAACCCCTATGATTCGCAATCAATAACAATACAACTCTTAGGCATGAACAACAATCAAGGGAGTGTACATATTGTGACTACTCTACAGGGTTTCTAGTGATGTCACCTTTGCCATTCAGAGGTGCAACTGTTGCAAGAGTCACGAAACCACCCAGAATTATAATCAAGATGCCCAATGAGTTCACCAGTAAAGCTTCAGTTGAATAACGTGATATTACTTTGTTGGTCTGAAGGAAGGTGGCCTTTTCTAGGATACCAGTAGTAGCAGTAGCAATAGCCAACGAATAAATGTAAATCCCAAAAAACACATGCCAGGGAAGCAAGCTGGCTCTGGCACTCTTTGAGCCACCCGGATACCAAAAGGTCACAAATCCAGCAGCCCACTGGAAAATGGAAATGACAGTGAGAATGCTGTTATCAGAAATAGGACAACGGTAATTGATAAAAGATGGAAAACACTTTAAACCTGGATGCCAAACAGGAAAAGGCACGCTAGACCCAACCATGAATGTAGGCTATAAAAGTTGTCAATGCCCTTCTCATTGTGGAATTTCAAAGCAGCCCATACACCAATCAAGCTTAAACAGAATGCAAGAAGTTGCAGAATAAGATGAACTAGTTTCTTAAAGCTTTTTGTCCCTGGAACTGTCTTGTAGGCAATCATGGCTGCAAATGTTAAAAATGTAAATGAACAACCCAATATTAACAGCAGGCGATCATGTAAGACTTAGCTCAAATGACCAGATGAGATAAATTTGTGGAAAACGCCAAGCAAACTTAATGAACACATTAATTCGTTGCTCAACCATCATAAGCATGTAGCAACTGCTCATCAGTTCTTCATGCATACACTTCAAAATTTGAATCCCATTGGCAACAAAACTTAAGTACATACATCAACAAGAAAAAGGCTGCAGACAAAGCACTATAGAAATAATTGTTGGACAGCTGTGAGCATACAGATTAGCAATGTTCATGCCCTTGTATCAATTCTAAAAGATGAAGAAGACTTGTAAACATATAATAAAATATCTAAAACTACTAGAAGAAACATATTCCAAATTCAGTTCTTGACATTAATATCGAGCACCACCCTAAAGGAATCAACAGCATATAGGTATGTAGAATTGATCCACAATTAGGTAAAATTTACTTCAATTACCAAAAATCAGAATAGCTGTAGAGACTAACAGCGGGAATGCAGATCATTACAGTAAATCGGGTAATCAGCCATATGATTGGTACATGTCATGCATCACAAATTTCAGATCTGGATAGCAGTGCAGAGATCAATAAAGCATCTAAGTTGCCTTAATACCTTTTACACACTGAGAAGAGAGAATTCTCGCAAAAGTACAAAATTGAGAAGAATATATATAAAAAATTCCATATTTTCTTGTATAGTCACATAGAAATCGCAATCACGCCAATGTAATAAGTAGCAAATCAGTGAAAGTTGTAAGCGTTGCAAGCAAATGAATCCTATGTTATTAGAAAAACTTTAAACTTTCCTTGTAATTCATCATCTGCTTACGCTTATAATAGGACAACACCGAGAACATTGAGAAACATCATATCATAGTCCAAGTCACTAGTTGGACAACAATGCTATTTCTATCAGAAAGGAAACGAAATAAATAATAGGATTCAACGCCAAAATGCATGCCTGTACGTCTTCAAGTAAATATAAAGTCCCAAGAGCAGATTAAGGATTGTATTACCTTCACCATTCGTCAGTATAAATCCAATCACCATTAGAACAGGATGTACCTAGAACAGAGAAATGCACCATCAGCCACACCAAAAGTCAACACATATCGAAACCCAAAATATTTCCATGATAAGACAAAACCCCTATCAAAAGATAAACAGCGAAAGGACAGGAAATATGAGAAATCACATTAAAGATGAGATCTTTATTATCGGAAACAAGAGCCAGTCCTCCTCTGTAATGCACGGTCCACGTCAGCATTAAAGTCGCCACAATCACTCCCAGTAGCCTCACCACTTTGAATATCGGAAACTTAATCGCCGGAACCGCCATTTGCATGAACTATAGCGATAGGAGAGAAAACGGGTTGCCAAATTTATGGAAGTTTTGAAAGGGTTTTGGAGAGTCGTAATTGGGGTTTTACTTTTTGGGGATGGAATGCTTTTCTTTTCTTGTTAGATTGAATCAGAATTAA
Organism: Erythroxylum acuminatum; assembly: GCA_026284645.1. Taxonomy (NCBI): domain Eukaryota; kingdom Viridiplantae; phylum Streptophyta; class Magnoliopsida; order Malpighiales; family Erythroxylaceae; genus Erythroxylum; species Erythroxylum acuminatum. The sequence goes on along the minus strand of JANKOD010000008.1, from coordinate 13,783,660 downwards.
GAAAGTTAAACCACGACTGCTTCCATCGGATGGCCAGGTCAGCACGATAGTCCACGTGTGAGCCTACAATCCCAGTTTCCCACTTTTTGGTTCCTCTTTGGCCTTTTCACAAAAAACCCTACTTCTTTTCATTACCACCGAAGTCAATGAATTATAGTAAGAAAAATTATTTATAAATTTTAATATCATCACATGATTCTCCTCCAATATAAGATGCCAATCTTTAGTCTTAGGATTTACATAGGAATAGAATGAAGCAATGTTGCATGTTTCATCTTTCATGTATTTGAGCAGAGCTACACGCCTGTAGAAGAAAGGAAGTTTAGTTTCTTTTCTTGTCAGGCAACTTGTTTCAGATTCTCTCTTCAAACTTTACATGAAAACTAAGAAATCAGGTTCTAGCAAAATCAAATATCCAAATGTAAATTATAAAAACATTCAATTTTATATTAAAATCTTTAATTTATTGTAAAAATAATGCTGGTAAATTCATAATTAATAACATATGCATATATGTCATCATATTATTAAATTAAAAAATTCAAAAAATAAAAGTTTGGGTTAATAATAAAATAACCAAAAAAATAAATTATGATTATCTAAAAGCTTCGAGATAAACCCAAAGGGAACTAAATCCTTGATAATAACACTAGAATTATACAAAAGAGACTAATCAGGAATCAACAAGGCCTCCAACTCATGACTAACATCCCCTCGCGGAATGATTTGGTTATCCTAGAAGCTTAGAACACCTGATGTGCAAGATTGTTACATTTGGAAGATCCATTCAAAAGGCTTGTTCTCCAATAAAGTTTGTAAGGAGTTGTTGATTCCTAAATGTCTTACTATTCTATAAACCAGGCTGGTATGGAATAAACAACACAAACCAAGCACTTCTTTTCTCCGTGATTAGCCGTTAAAAATAGACTCAAACACTACGGACAGGTTAATCACAAGACAAATGTACAATTGATATTCAAGCTATAGACATGCCCGGTAGAAGTCAAAGTATTACAATGGCATGATACAAGCTCAAGCTTGATTCACATTCTAAAGACCAACAAATACGACGTCAGTAAGCTTCAGTCTTATCTTATCATCCCAGACTTTCAACCTGTTATAACTCTTATGCAGCTGTATTAAGCAAAATTCTATCACTTACAAAACCTAGCACTGTACAGTTGACTCTTTGTTGATACTGTACATTTCGCTAGTCATATGAACTGCCAACTTAGCTATACAATGGCAGAAACTCAAACGCAGCCATGCGATTGTACATACTTCTTCAGATCCCTACAAATTAAAACATGAATATTTCAATCAGAAACTGATTTGAACATATATATTTAACTCCAGAAAATGGGAAGATAGAAATGGAGAGGTATAACTCACTGGCATCGCGGTAGGCTGCATTTTGTTTGCCTACAATTTCTTGAATGTAACTTCAATGCATACCACACCTTCTGACAGTATGGACAACCCCCAGAACCTCGAATGGTGCACTTACTTGCATGGTAGAACAACTTTTTTATAAGAAAGCAGTTTGTATAAGAGCAGCAGTTGCCATTAGTTGTTCGACATTGAGAGGCATGTTGCAGAAGTAAAAGCAGTATCTTTTGCTGTGCCAAGAAAACAGGAGAAGTGTCAACCTGAAATAATCTAGCCACGATAACAAACCAAAAAAAAGGGAATTATAATGACATTTGTTTTAACAATTTACAAGTGCAAGCACCAAAAGCTTTCAAGATTAAATTAATGCCACATAACTTGGATCCTAAGTCCATTAAACTTAATTAGATATGATCTTATCCACATTACTAGCATATAGCAGCATAAAATCTTAGGAAAGTAGTATATCTGGTATTCAAACAATGTTTACACATTAGAATGTCAGAAGGAAGATTTGCACACCTGAGGCCCTTTTAGCTGCAAACATTTACTCTCAGTTTCGTAATCAGAGGTTAAGGAGGGGTCAATTGACTTATTACGACTCAAAGAATCAATTTTGCTGTGAAAGCGTGACACACAAGCCCCTCCTCCATTCTTGGTATCACAATCTTTATGAAAAAGTTTGCAAGTTGTCCTGGGTGTTTCTACCCTTGAATTGTGGAGGTGATGCAAGATCATCATTGATGAGTGCTTTGCTCGGCGAAGTGTGTCAAATTGATAATGATTCTTCTGACAGAAATCCAGGAAACTATGTCTAATTTCAAATAATGGATTTTCCAAAACAGTATCTTGATCCTCTGTATCAGATGCAACATCATCCATCATAATCTGGAAGAAAGAAAGAATTTGAAATGAACACTGTCAAAGCCACAAGTGGTTGTAAATATTGTAACGTCAAAGTAATTCTGACCTCTTATATAATATATATCACACAAAAGAATATGTACATGGGACATTCAGTTAGGACTAAACCTTAGACAGCAAATGCATTTCCTTGCCATTTAAACTGTGCATGTCACCACCATTGAGGCCGCGGCATCTGAATACAGAAGAGTTTTGCATAGGAAAATACAACAAAAGAATAGTTACATAACTATTACTTTACCAAGATGAAAATAATAGTTTTCCAAAATGTAATATGCGAAAGTGCTTGTATAAATATCTTACCTATCACATAGATGAAACTTTTTGCATTGACTGCAATCCCACCGCCTTCCAGATAATATCACTTCATGGCAGTAGTTACAAACATATTGTAAGTGGACAACAATAAAGTCATCCTTAACTGAAGAGAGAACCTGACCCACCTGAAAAGCAGAACGACATTAACACAACAATGAGAGAAAATGGACTAAGCACATAGCTTTGAATCCTAATCATCTTTCAATTCTTCCATACACAGTCTACAGTATCATAACCCTAATCTGTTGAAACCTATTTGAATCTTTCCCCAAGTCATATGAAAATCAAAGAGGAGCAATTCTTTTAGCTCCTGCATCACATCTAAATGCTTTCTGGTAGTTGTAAGAAAAAGATTTAACTTCTCAAATACTTTCTCTCTGGTAAACCTTAATTAACAAGGACATAAATTGTTTAGTTTTATCACAAACAAAAATTTCTTCAGTTAATTACAGGTGAAGGAGTTGACCAAATTAAAATATCTCAAACAACAATTTGCATGAAAAACTAAAGAGAAAAAGGTGACAAGCTCAGGGGCGATACTTTCTGCATCACCAAAATATCTTTAGTTTCATAAGCAGATGAGTTTGTATGCCCCATGGCTTTGAGAGTTCTTTTGGTTAAGACATTCTTCACTTCATGACCTGAATTTTTGCCACTTTGCTGCTCAATTTGTTTTATGACATTCTCAGCAACAGTTAGCCAATAATCCCCATCAAAATATGGTAAACGAGATGCAGTTATCTTGGAAGAAAACTGCCTGGTAGGAACGAAGAAGTGGTCATATAAATTGGTAAAGTCAACAACAATAGCTTCTTTGGTAGCCTTCCTTAGCATTGAGTGGTACCTGCATAAGTGAACCAGTTACTGCTCAGGTTAGTAGTGGAAGCGGAGGATCATTAATTGTGAAAAGGTAACAGTGGTTATGGGGTTGAGGCTGAGAAAAATGTAGAGCTACCATGTGCACTTCAATGTTAAACCAACTTCTACAAACAAACAACACGCAAGCACACAAACCCATGGACACCACATAGCTCGTTTGCAGGGCAGATTTGGGTGGAGGCACAGGTAGAGCACTAGAAACCACTCATTTGCTTAATGAAACACACCATTTACAATTGAAGAAGTGTGTGTGCACAACAGGGGTATGTACAAGAGCAGACTGAATGAGGGAGAGAGAAAGAGACCATTTTCGCAGCTTATCAGGCTTGGGGGTCTTTTGAGTCTCTGGATGGCAATACAAGATGTAGTCTTCACCCTTTAGAGGGGGGCAGGCCCACAGATGACAGGTTACAAAACCTCGACTCTTGCAGTACTCAAGGTATCCAATCTGCTAATAGAAACAAAAGGAAATGAAGAAAAGTGTTACCAGCAATATTAGCCATACGTGGAAAGAAAGTTTTTTTGGAAAATAACAAGTCCTATACCAATATTTCATGGTAAACAAATGTACGGAGAGCTTCTCCAGCTACAGTTCTAGCTTCAGGCCTAAAATACTTGACTGAATCAAGATAGGATATATAGACACAACGTTGATTTGGAGGACTGCATTCTGAGCCAAACTCTTGAACATACATGCTGAAAAGACATACATCTACTCCTTCAATCTTCTGGAACAAAAGAATCACCTGACACAATGTTGCCAAAACCAACTAAGTTGGCAACGGTATGAAAGGAAACTAAATTGCAGAAACACAATAATATCTCAAGATCCTAGTGCACTAGATATGAACATTGGCATTCCCTTCAGTTATGAAGAATTATATGAACAAAAGATCAATTCCTTTCACCCTGTCAAAGAAGTTTAATGTATATGTACTAAATTGTAGGTCAACAATTTTATTTCCAGTAGTCAAAAAGAACTTCCAACATGCCTGGAAGGAATTATCCAAGAAGCAAATTCTACACACTAACAGTTAAAAGTTTCACCTTTGATCTGTATGGAAATTCAGCAGGGTAGTTCTCGCCGCGAAAGATATTTAGAAACTGCTGCTTCACTTGCAACTGTTTTTTAACAGACAATACCACTCTGACAACAAGATCTTCTGCACTTGGAATCTACGAACCAGGGAACATTACATATTAATTATAAAAAAAAATAGAGGAATATCAGAAACTCTCATAACAAGAAATTCAATGCATACAAAAGGTAGTCACGACAGAAAATCTTAATGCAGATGGAAAGTCTCCTCTTAAACTTCTAGATACAGAAAATCCATGTTCCAAGCACCCAATCGAATTGTAGGAATTTCAAGAAACCGGATACACAGCTATTGGGTTTAATCTTCAGAAGTTGCAAATTATGGCTTTGCAGCACAAAAACATCCAAAGCATTATAAAAGAAATTTTGAGATAGGTAAGAGAGAATAATCTATTTGATTCTTCCTGAATTTTTTTAAATCTGAGGAAAGTTAAATGGACTCAGAATCAACAAATATGAGGTGTATAAAAATGACTGAAAGTGTAGCATCATCAAAGAGTTGGCATCTAACCTCATCAATGTCCTTTCCAGTATCTTTTGCTCTTTCTTCTCTTTCTTGCTGAATACGCCTAAAGAGCCTACGCTCAATGTAGTCACTAAGAAGAGTCTTTGGCATATCTTTTGCCCCGAAAATGGCTTCCTTTGATAATGGCATGTACTTCTTGCTTTGCATCTCTTCTAAGCAGCATTTGGGACATATATACTCAGCTTTCCCTCCTGTGTCTTTCTTGTCATTAAAAAGGGCACATATTTGGTGTTGCCAATGTTTACATTTATCACACTGAACCCACTGCAATAGGACATAAGTCTCAGAAAGAATATCTTTATAACTTTCAAGATTCAGAATTTAAAAATTTGTTGCGAAACATACCGATTCTTCTAATTCGTCATCATTTTTCCTTTTATCCAGCTTAGCCTTTGGAATAGAAATCCCACAAAATGTGACATTCCCACCTCGAGACACCTTGTAGCATGCATTGCAAAAATAATGTCTTGTGCCATTGTCCCCTGTAGCGCTGTAATAAATAACACCATGTTTTATACGAGCAGTGCAAGACGAACAGTACAATGGGGCTGGAGCAAGTAAAATCCTATCCATGGCACACAGGTTACATCTGTTCTCATTGATGGTATGCACTGTCTCACTGTCCTTTCCTTCCTTTGATACTCCCTAAAAGTAAATGTACAACATATTAGTACTCAATTAACAACAAACAATTACTCGGACTAATCAATCAGACTGAGGACCTCACCTGATCAACAAATTGCTGAAGACTTGATATATGCAACCTAATTTGCTGTGCTGTGAAGAACTCTATCAATGACACACCTCTTATCCTAGACTGTACCTTCACTTCTTGTTCTGTTGTAGATGTATTTAATTTATTTTTAACATTTGGTTTGGCTAGGTGACAGCTAGATGTAACTTCTAACAAGTCTTCCTTATAAGAATCATTAATCTCTGTAAACTCCTGTGAACCATGCAAAGCGACCTGAGCTTCCAATCTAGGAAGAGTATCAGTAAAATTGTAGCTGATCTCATCAACAAAAGTTGCATGATCTGCTATGGGATTTGTAGACAATCTACTGTTCCCTTCTGTAAACTCAGAGTTAATGGACACAGGAGACTCAGGTAATTGCTGCAATGGAGGAATTATTTCACCCAACAAAGACAAAATTAAGTTTGAAGATGAGTAAGCCTCTTTCATCTTCTCTATGTTCATCTTCAGACGTTTTGGAGGAGGTGGTATGTTGTCAGAATCACAAGAGCCAATTTTCAATAGTGTTGTTGTAGGTAACATATTTCCTGAACAGTATGTGGTCCAACCTGAATTTGTAGCTCTGAGATCCTGCTGCAGACCATTTTCCACTCTGCTAATATTCTGGCCAAGTTTAATGGCAGTACCTTGTTTTCGAACAGGAGCACAAATAGAGCAATTGGTAATCCAACAGCTATCAAAATGTGATAGAAGCAAGTTGAAATATTTACACATGCAACTGCAATTCTTACAAGCTGTTGAATGCAAATGGTTAACAAAAGAAACTCGACAATCTCCTGAAGGGGCAACCCTAGTCTTCTGATTGACATAAGCAAGTAAAATATGATGTTCCATAAACAGTAGATTACTTGAATTTGACAGTCCAGCAGCAACATTTGAAACAAATGCTGACTCAGGGTCTTTGGAAGTAATATGATCCCTGTTTAATTGAACTGAAGGGAGCAGAGAAGGCAAGAGATCTCTGGTAATTGGACCACAAATTTCTCTCTGTTTGGTTAAATAATTGGGACCGAAACCCTCTGATGGTTTAAAACACGCATCATATGGTTGATGTGGCAATTGCTGGTTTTGCTCTGATGTCTGTGAATCATATTGAAATGAGCCTCCAAGAGGTGAATCCATCATGCTGATATCCAAGCTAGGCAAATTACTGGACATTTCTGAAAACTTCCGTCGCACAAGTTCTTGGTTGTTCAGACTTGAATTAGGGCATTCTTGCCTTTCCCCCCATGTAGACAGTAAAGTCATGCCCTGAGCTTTCTGCTTATTGCCAATACCTGTAAATTTCACCACCATTAGCTATCCTGACAAAATAATGAAATACCAACCTCAGATGAGCATATTTTATACATAAAAGAAGAACAAACATGAATAAGATCAATGAAAGACATTTTTTATATATGTGCCAACCTAAATGTCAGTAAGTGTCTACATCAGTGCTTGTCACTGGACTGCATGCAATTACAAGCTTACAAAGTTCAAGCACCATGCATTTCTGATCATAGTTGTGAAGATAGGTTATTGCATATTCCAATATATTTCTACTTGATACAATAATAAGAGATGTCTCTGATCATTTGAAACAGATACATGAAAAAGTTAAAACATGTTTCGAAAAATGATAAGTGATTGAAAAAAAGTAGCCTAAGATTCTGAAGAAAGTAGTATTCTGGAACTGTTGAACATTAGGATTTAGGAGTGCACAGTCTTCTAACTAAATGAGAAGAGAAAATAATGAAACAATCATTCCTAAAATCCAAGATATTGAATAATTTACCATTAAAAAGTTGAAAATTTTGGAATGAATATTAAACAGGAAAAAAAAAAACAGAAAATTCAGTTAAGGTACTCTAAATATACCACAAACATAACCTTGCTCTTTTAGATCATCTCTGAATGATGCCTCAAAACTATATGGTTGGCCTTCTTGAGAAAAGGCCAATTCATTTGTAATAGAGTCATGACATTCATTCCTAGAAAAGCCATCCATACTCGAATTTGTAGTAATGGAGGAAATATTATCAGGAGAGAGAACCATTTCAACACTTGCAGGTGAAGCAATGTCCTTTCTTGCAACTCCTGGGTCACAACAAATACCAAATAAGATACTGCTATAATACAAAAACAGAAAGTATTCATAGTATTGCAAGTCCAATTATAAGAATTAAATGGCACACCTTTGATCAAGTTAAATTGGTCATTATTATCAAGCATTGATGACTTGTAGTTGTAAAATGGAGGATTCGACCCATGTATGGACTTCAGTGTAGGCATTCTCATACGCAAAGGAATGGAGGAGTTAGAAGATTGTTCACTGTTGTTTATATCAGCTACCTTTTTCTGCAGAAAAGTTTGCAACTGATACCTCAAAATCTCTCGGTTCATGCAGTCCTCCTAGCAACATGTTTAGAAGATTATGTACAACATGCTTAATGGAATTCAAGAAAAAAGAAGCACAAATTATTGACGGTTCACGGTTAGATGAACTGATCAATAACAGTTTTCCCCTTTCTCAAGCAAGAAAAACAGGTATACCAACAACAGGCAAAGGTTATAAGTCACCAGATAAACAACATTTAAATTCAATAATGATTTAATGGAAACCAAAATATCTTAAAGTTGCATGCATATAAAAATGGCAGAAAAACAACATATCAATGTTAAATAATGAGGCAAGCATAAATCAATTTCAGAAGTGTTATACATCTCCATAATTTTTTTTTGGAAGACTTTACTTCACTAAGATAACATACCGGTGAAGTAGCTTCCATAAATAGTTGGTTCTCCAACAGACCAACAAGTTCAAATGCTGACTGCTACCCTAACATGCACCAATTTGCAAACAACACAGTAGGTTTCAGCAAGATTTACTGTAACTGTGAAGACCAAGCATCAGCAGAAAAAGGAACAGCAAGCCTTACATGGAAAACAAACCACTAGATATAAATTAAAATCTATGTATAAATCGAACTCCACATGCAAAGAGAATGTTGACAATAATTCCAAACGTAATCACCACCTAACGGCACTTGAATAAATAATTTCTTCAAAAAAAAAATTTTTGTTTTCCTATTGATAGTCAGAGAGACGACAAGGATAGAGACCCGGATATGGCACTGTACCCTTAGCTTAGCCAGTTAGTATCCAACCTTCTGCAGACCTTTAAACGGTTGAGCTTACATGATTTCAGGCAAGTTGCTAAGGGAGTCTCAAAATGTACTTATCTCCAATATCTCAACATGTTTTTCATATGGAACTCCCCAAACAGTGAACTATAATCAGGAAAATAAGATTGAACTTTTCTCCCATTGATAACGTTCCCTAAGATTTTGAGTTCCGTACTTTGTCCGTACAATAACATTCTTCTGTAACAAAACCCCTGGCAAAACGACGCCGTCTAGCCCCGAATTTCAAAACCCTAACACATGACCAATCGTAACAATAGAAAGGAAAGAAACAAAGAAAAGAAGGAAAATCCGCACAAGATAAATTTTTTAAAAAATCCAATCAACAATCAAAAATTGCGTAACCTTCAATGCAGTTCGAATTCCCGTTTCCCCTTTTTTTCTTTTTTGTTGACTTAGGGTTTATCGAATTCATCCACAAACAGGTCGACGACGACAATATCAATCCAAGAACAAAGAACATAATAAATAATCAAATAGAATATTAGGGTTTAAGGGAAGGACCTGCGTCACCGTCAAAGAATTGGCCGCATTGTTTAATTCGGTCTCGTTTCCTTCTTTAATAATGATCATAATTACAAACGTGCTTCTTTCTCTCTCAACGAACGGTGGTGGCACAGCACAGGCACAGGCACACAACACACAGACGATTTTCTTCCTATTTATTTATAGATACATATAATTAGTATGTTTATAAAAACAAAATTAAATTTATTAGAAACATTCTTTGTTTTATTACTGTTTATGGTTTTTTTAAGATATTATTTTAAAATATAAAGCATATTAGTCTTTGTACCACATAATTAAATTAAATTAACCAACTAAACCATCCACAATGAACATCAACTATTCTGTTGTTTCATGCTTACTTAAAAACCTTCTCATATGTTGTAATTCACTACGTTTATAAATCCTTTAAGATTTGTAGTTTTTGCTATGTATTTAAATATAACATGAAAAGTTTTAAATGCATCACTATTTTCAAGTTTATTTTTTAAAAATTAAGGGATAATATACTCAAAATATCCAACCTTTTAGGATTTTTTAAATTTAGTACAAAAATTTTTAAATTTTTAATTTAGTCACTAATCTTTTAAAACTTGTATAATGTGACATATTTACTAAATGTCTACCTGATAGTCACATTAGCAAAAACCAATATTTTGAACTGAATTATTAAGATTTTAAAAGACTGGTTATTCAGTTAAAAAAGCATTTTAGGATTGATTATCCGAGTAATGAAATTCTATTAAAGTCATCAATTATAAACCGAATTTCACTATGTGATAGAACTTTTATGAAATATAAATTTAATAAACTCAATTAATTATTAGCCTTTTAATTCTCTTAAGAAAATAATATTTGTACTTCTTCTAAAAATTTGAAAATATCATTAGAAATATTTATTTAAAGCAACCTTAAAATCACCTTTTACAAAATGATGATTGCTAATAAACAAAGAATGCAATCTATTATTCTACGTTAGAACTTTTGTATTAATTTCTTTTTTTCTTTCGATTAAAGATTGTGCAACTTTTTTTTTTTTAGATATCAAAACTCGTACTCTTTTGGGATCATATCTTAAATATTTTTACTATTTTATAGTTGAATCTAACTCAATCGAATTAGTCCTGAATGTTGCATTCTATTAAGTACTATTTGTATAATGTAATATTTCATAAATTAGATAACATATGGCCACTTCATCGTACTTAGAACCAATACGGCTTCTAGTCAACCACACAAGTAAGTCATTATGATTTTGGGTTTTACTCTAAAATTGTTTTGTGTTTATTTTGTAATGCAATTTTTCTGTGTATCAATATTGATATCTTACACTATTGAAAATTTGAAAGGAGTTTGATTATGAGCCTATTGAAGAGATATACTATTTGACCATAGTTGACTTGGGGCCAACATCAACACTCATTTGACATCATGATTAATTCAATTAATTTATAGAAGGTGGTAGATTGAGTTTTTAAAGTCTAGGAACTCGATCGTTGAATAGCAAAAAGGTTTAGGACTAACAAATTGTCTTTTTAAATAAGTTAATTAAAAAGATTTTGTAAATATTAAACAATTGTCAGTGGTTTCATTCTCAAATCTGATAGAGCCATTGAGCTGGTGCATAACGTTTGTCTGCTTTTGAATGTAACGAATAACTGCAAGGACTGTGACTAATTGAATCTTCGTATACCATAGGGCTCCTTCAATCTCAAGGCGCAGGTAAGTTTGTAGGGGGCTTTCTTGACTTAAGTGAGGTCGTGAGTTTGAATCGTCCTCATAACAGTGATACATTTGCAAAATTTAATGGAAGAATGATCAGCCTTCAAGAATTGGTAAGTACTTTTATCTCTTACAGGAAAACATGAACTGACATACCTGATGATAAAGCCTACTTGTGTTACTAATGCATAAGCCGGATCTAATATCATGTGTGAAGATTCACAATTTCGTTGACTTGGTATCAAATTGTTAACCAAGGATAACAAAGTGGCAAAATATTAAGTGGTGAAAAGTGGATAGATAAATTGTCACAGCATGTAGTTCTAGCATCTTCTAAACCAAGTTCTGCCCTCAACTCAGCCAACTAAAAAATCAATCCTGAGCTGCTTGGCATATGCCTCGTGAATTCTTTAACTTTGATACTGTCACACCCAAATACCCCCTGGGAGGATACATGGATGCCACCCAAGACAAAACAAACAAAACCAAACTTTACTATGCACTATGCACTATGTACTATGCACTATGCACTATGCATCACTGTGCACCACTGTGCACTGTTCATCATCTCTTCTTCTTTTTTTCTCTCATTCCTTTCATTTTTTCTCAATTCTTTTAGCATCATCACTTAAAAACTAACCTATTTAGCAAATCCAACCTATTAGAATCATCCAAATCTGCAAACATGATAGATCTGAAAATTTCCTTTACCAATATCAGATCTCATCCGATTATCACATACCATCACCGTATATATGCATATATCTAGAACACCAGAAAAGATTCATTATCAAAATGACTAACCTTGTGATCTGAAGCAGAAAAGCAGATCGAACGCAGAAAAGCAGATCGATCGACAGACAGCTGAATACCGAATGAACTGAATGGACTAC
>JANKOD010000008.1:13724967-13736550 GCA_026284645.1 Erythroxylum acuminatum | reverse complement strand
CTCATCTTGCCACTTATAAGGAGTCCTTTGGCAAGTCTCACACCACCCACAACACCAAGTTTCTTGGGCTGAATCACTTGTATGGATTATGGTCTAATTCGTCTTATGAAGATGGTGTGATCGTAGGAGTAGTCGACACAGGAATTTGGCCGGAAAGTAAAAGTTTTAATGACAAGGGCATGCATCAGTTCCGAAAGAAATGGAAAGGGAAGTGTGAGAATGGAACACAATTTAGCCCTTCTTATTGCAACAAGAAGCTCATCGGAGCTCGGTCCTTTAGCAAAGGGCTACGAGCTACTAGACTAAAGATTCTCACGTTGGAGGAAGACTATGATTCAACAAGAGATTTTGATGGCTATGGCACGCACACAACATCAACAGCTGCAGGGAAGCAAGTACTGTGAGCAAATTGCTTCGGACAGGCAAGAGGTGTAGCACCGAGTGCACATGTTGCCGTGTATAAGGGCGTATTCAAGATGGACAAGGAGAATCTTGCTGCAACATCTGATGTGCTTACAGCCATCGACTAGGCCATTGCTGATGGAGTGGATATCCTGCTAGTGTCTCTTGGTTTTGGTCAGAGGTCTTACTACCAAGATGTAATTGCAATTGGTGCCCTTGCAGCTGTGGAGAAAGGGATATTTGTTTTGTGTTCTACTTCTAATTATGGTGAGTACGATACAATCCAAGATGGAGCACCTTGGATAACAACTATAGGCACAACGACTATTGATCGAACTTTTGTGGCTACATTGACACTAGACACCGAGTTCCAGGCTGAAATTCAATCTTACTAGCTCCGAAACATCATAATTACCAATGCATGTCTTTATTATGGTAGTAAAGGTACTCAATCAGAATGAGCTCCAGGTGAACTTGATCTAAATGAAATTGTCGGGAAGGTCTTCTTATGTGATCAATGTAACCAAGTTGAAGTTAGAGATCAATGGATAGAGCTCAAGCACAAGGGTGCATTAGCTGCATTAATCATTGAAGATCAATTCTTAGTAGCTCCTATTAGCTATCCACTTCCAACCCTATTCGTACCAACTACCATAAGGGCTTTGCTTATAAAACACTTGTAAAAACTCCCTTCTCAACCTAAGGTGAAAAACTTGAACCTGATATCCACAAAGATAGGTGCTAAACCTGCACCTCAGGTTGCATTTTCCCCTTCCAGAGGACTAAACCCCGTCTATCTTGACATCCTGAAACCAGATATTGTAGCTTCTGGAGTTGATATTCTTGCAACATACGCACCTAACAAGGCGTACATGAAATTAGGATCATACAACTTGGTCATACATTATGCTTTTTCATTAGGTACATCATTGTTTGCTCCTCATATTGCTAGGATTGGAGCTCTAACAAAAAAGGTGCATCCTGAATGGAGTCCGTCAGCGATTCGATCAGCTCTCGTGACTACAGCTTATATTACAGACAACACATGGTTCGATCATAAAAGACATAAAGACAAGCGTAATAGCCACACCTTTAGATTTTGTCTCTAGACATGTCGACCCCAATAAAGCCATGGATCCAAGACTGATCTACAACATTAATTTCCAAGACTATATAGAGTTTATATACAGTCTCGGATACACTGAAAAGCAAATTCGCGCACTAACCAGAAAAAGCCATCGGAGATGTAGCAGAGAATTACACAAGTTAAACTACCCTTCTTTCATGGCTGCATTGGGCAATTCAAGCGGTGCTCACATAGTGAAGAAATATATCTTTTTTTTTCTGGTAAGCAGGATAAGGAGAAAAAACTAATTCCTCAAGAAAGCAACCGAGCACTGATAGCTTTGGAGAATCTCTCGAAACCCCAAAGGCGGAGTGGGCCAAACCACCCAATGATCATCGCATGAGGACCTAGTTTGGCAAGAACATCAGCGCATCGATTGCCTTCCCGAAGAACATGACGAATGAAGCAGCACCACTGTCTACCTAAAAGCTCCCGAATATCGTCAATAATAGGCAGAAGAGGATGGAAACCATTCGAAGAATCGATGATAAGGTTGATAGCCTCTGAAGAGTCAGACTCCACAAGGAGATTTCTGTAGCCGGAGCTCCAAGCAAACTGAAGACCGTATCGAATTGCCTGAAGTTCTGCAACCATATTGGTTGTAAATCCAAGCGCACCTGAGAAGCCCATAAGAGAGAAGAAATATATCAGAACTGTGACAAATGTAGGAGAAGCTACTTTTGTTTACCGTGCAACAATTGAAAGTGTTTCTTTTGGTACAAAATGTTGAGTTTGGGTCATTTCTAAGTGGAGCCCAAAGTCCAAGTATAAAAGGACGTTTTTAACCCTAAATAGGTTTAGGAAAATTGGAGAGGTTCAGCGATAAGAAAAAAGAGAGGGAAAAGAGAAAAGAGAGGCTTAGGTGGAAATTTTCGTTATTCTTCCCAACATTGCGCAGTCTTTTTCTAACCTTCGATTGCATGGTGATTTCAAGTCAGATTGGCCTGAAATTTTAACCAGAGATTCCTCTCTCATTTTCCTTCATTTTGAATGGGGAGATTGGATTTGGAAGTCTCCAAAGTGCCCTGATCTTTAGTTTAAGTTGCTGTCAGATTCTAAGGGTGATATTGCTCTCAACTCTTTGATACTTTCATCTTGTTGATGATTTTTGTTCTCTCTTGAATTTAGTGGTGACTCTAGTTATATCTAAACGTAAAAAAAAACTCTTTGTAACTTGATTGGTGATAGTAGAGTTTTTTTTTTACTGAACTAGATCCTGTGGTTTTTTCTTTCTCACACCGAGGGAGGTTTTTCATGTAAAACTTGCTTGTGTGCTTTATTTCTTGCTGTTTAGTTTATTGCACTTGTGAGTTTGTTGGCTGCTATTTTTCTTTTGATATTGGTTGTGTTTGTTCACACAGGGAAATGTTTATGGGTTCTGATTATTTTGTTTCCGCTACGTGACCGACTTCTCATTTCCTAACACAAAAATCATTGTGGAGCCTAAGGCTTTATCCTTTAGTGGTAAATATCATAAGCAAAGTTATACCTTGAGATTGGAGATCGTTTAAAAAGCTTTGAGTTCCGACACAAGTTACGCTTTTATAAAGTTAGTGATCAAGATAACCATGTGGTGTCAAGTCCAATAATGATCTCAGTTCTTGATTTTTCCTAGCTACTTAAGTTCCTCGAGATGAGATATTTTAGAGACTAATCAGACATTGATGTCTCGCAACACTCTAAAACTCCTCAAAATCATAGCTTTAATGTCCAATTCGGGAGTAAGATGAAGCATTGCTGAATAAGTTCATGGCGGTTTAGGATAGAAAAAGAAAAAGAAAATAAGAAAAGGAAAGACAATTATGGGCAATACCTGAAACACGACAGTAGGAACTTTGTTCAGCTCTAGCTAGCTTAGTCTTATTTTCATTTTATGAGTTTAATGATGCTTAAAACAATATAAAAGAGATTGATATAAAACTGAAAACTTTAAAAAAACTAAAGTAAGAGGCTGAAGAGCTTGAAGTATGAATAGAATTGAAAACTTTAAAGAGCACCCATTTAAAATAGAAGACCGAAGAGAATGAAAATATGATTAAAGATAGAAATTGTGAAGTGGAAGAAGAAGATGCTTCTTTCTTTTTGACTCTTTTATATTAAGTCGCTATATATGGTTTAGTAAAAATTGACTCATTTATCACTTCATTAGTTGGTTTATATATATATATATATATATAATTAAACCAAAAAATTAATTGATTCTTAATCTAATTATATTGGTTGAAACAATCGCTTTGATATGATTTTTAAATTATTAATAATAATCTTTTGCAGTTATTTATCGTTATAAACACATATGAATTCTATAGCTTTTTATAATTTAAAATTCATAGAAATTAAAACATTTTAGCTAACCATAAAAAAATCTTAATGATTGTTGTCGTCTATTTTGTTAATGGAGGGTGTAAAAATGATCTACTCTGACCACTAATTAAAGGTGTTCAATTTAAGTGTCAATAAGAGCAAGTAATTATTATGCCAGTATGCACAGAACTGAATTGCAAAATTATTGATGCCGACTACATATAACATTACCTAATAAAATCGGGAAATTATAAACATAGAGGTCCAACTGTGGGACTTATTTGCCATAGGACACACAGTCCTCCCCTACTTAATAGCTTGATTAGCTAATGAAAGCCCATGTTCTCCACTTTCATCAAGGATTCGGGGATGGTGGACAGTGGCGCTTATACGCACGACATTTTTCTTTACCTCCAGGCATATCTTCCGCCACACCCGCATTCAAATGCCTTTCCTGCTTAGAAGAATGATTTATCATAAACTTCACTACCTACGAACATTTTAAATATGTAATCATGGATGAACTTACTTATGCTACCCATATATACAACGACATAGAACATGAGATGATTAGCTTAAAGACTTTCTACTTTAGCTTTGCAGAATACTATAAGAAAACTATTTTATGAGTGGTTAGTAACAAATTTGCATATGTACATGTTTGTTGACAACGATTTAATGTAACAAATCAAAATGAAGAGAATAATACTATGAATAAAATAATTTACCTCACCCTTCTGGGCCAATTCTCGAGGCATGGTGAAAGGGGAAGAGAAGAGAAGGATAGCCAAGATAACGCATACTTTTATAATAGATGAAGCCTTCATGGTGGCCAAAGTCTGGATACTACTTATGTGTGTAGTTGATGTTGTTCATTGCCTACTCTAATCTCTCTTATTTATAGTACTGGTGTTTCTCCCCTTTTCATAATCTTCTACTTTCTTGGAAACCACTTTCATTGCTTCTTGCTGAGCAACGCAAAGAAATATCAAAACTCTAGGGGACAATTACGTACGTTAATGTCGCTTAAACTGAGTGGATGTCACTATACGGGTCTAGCAAAGGGCTATGGCCTAGTGGGGGACTATGTACTATAGATGGATCCAACAGAACTTTTGATTATTTCACAAAAAGTAGTCTTTGAATTTTCAAAAGGATGTGACTTTAAGCTTTGCCTCTTCATTGGTGGTGACCATGAGTGGCATAAGGGATAAGAAAGAGTTTGTTCCAAAGTCAGGCAAAGAGTAGTTCCTATCAAATTTTAATGGCCCCTTGTTTCCTTTATATTCGTAATTGGTTTCGGTAACTTTCCTCGAATTATTAGAGAATTACCATTTTAAGATATCGGTTTTTCCTAATTGGTGCTTCGATGAATATTCAATTATGTTGAATTTGAGGGGGCCTATGTCTCTAGATAAATTGGCCATTCATAAGTTTGAAAACATTTTTTAATTATAATTACAATTATAATGAAAAAATGTTTTCAATATATTAAGAATTTAATTGGTTGTAGTTTAAAAGAAAATTTAAATTAAATTAAGCTAGATTTAATGTAAAGTTTGAGAAACTTTAAAAATCAAATATGAGATAGTTAATTTTATTAAAATTAAATTATAATTACAATTAGAGTTAAAGTCAGACCATAATTATAATATAAAATTTAATAATAAAAAAACGAAATTATATTATATTTTATAAATAGGAAAAAGATATAACCAAACTAATACTCTTATCTTTTTTCTCTCAAGTATTGAGTTTTTTTTTCTCTATATTTTATGGATATCAATAAGGGTTGTACACGTGAATAGCTTGTGATTAATAACTCAATTTTTTTTCTTAACAAAAACTTGTTTGTGATTCATAATTATTAAGTTATTTAATTAAAGAGTTCTGACTAAAAAATTATAAAAATTATTTTTCCATTGTAATTTTAATTCAATCATAGTTAGTTTTGTAACATGTCAAGCACTGTATTACTTATAGGAACATAAGGAGCATTGTGATTTATGGGACTTCTAGATTTACTTAAATATACGTCTTTACATGCATGAATTAATATGGACTTACATTTACTCGTATTAAACCTTTTAAGCCCCTCATTAAGATATATTTTATCCAAACATAGAATTTAATCTATGGTGACCAAGTTTGTCAGACTTCTCTTCTATTTCTGGATAAACAACTTCAGCCTTATACTGTGTTATGCACGCTTGTCCCTTTTACAGAAGTTCTCTACTAAGACCACTAATTAAAAGGTGTCCAACTTGAGCGTCAACGAAATCAAGTAATTATTACTGAGTTGCCTGATTCTGGATGACCATTACGTATGACAATACTTTTTTTTTTTTTTAAATGAACTGAATTATTGAAGAACTATAATAATAACCTCACGGATGAGAATCTTGGGATTATACACATATATGTCCAACTATGGGACTTGTTTCGGCATAATTATTTCAAAAGATACGACACAAGCATAACACACGACCCTCGTACAATTATTAGTTATAGATGCCCAAATGCTTCACTTCGTCATCATGGGCTTGAGGGTGGTGGACAGCCACGCTTATAAGGACATTTCTTTGAGGGTGGTGGAGGTGGTGGACAGCCACCCCGCCGATAAAGACCACACTTCTCTTTGGGGTGAGCAGGGTTCCTTCCAGGAAGACAGTATCTTTGACCACGCCCGCATTTAAATGGCTTTCCTGCTTGGTAGAATGATTTATCATAAACTTCGCTGCCTGCGAACATTTTGAATATGCAATAATAGACGGAGTTCCTAATGCAGTCATGCTAGCCAACTAGGGCAAACAAAACTCTTTTTAACCAAAATTTATTCATACAAAAAGCTTGATTTCAATAAAAATTAGTAAAACTTTGTTCCTAGAAAATCTTGTGTGTTAAAGTTTGCCTCGACTACACCTTGTGTCTAGTCCTCCCATATATGCAACGACATATAGAACATGAGATGATTAGCTTAAAGACTTTCTACTTCAGCTTTGCAGAATACTATAAGAAAACTATTTTATGAGTGGATAAGAAGACGGTCACTAACAAATTTGCATGTGTACATGTTTGATGACGATGATTTAATGTAACAAATCAAAATGAAGAGAGAATAATACTATGAAAATTATTTATCTCACCCTTCTGGGCCAATTCTCGAGGCATGGTGAAAGGGGAAGAGAAGAGAAGGATAGCCAAGATAACGCATACTTTTATGATAGATGAAGCCATCATGTTGGCCAAAGTTTGGATACTACTTGTGCGTGCAGTTGATGTTGTTCATTGCCTACTCTAATCTCTCTTATTTATAGTACTGGTGTATCTTCCCTTTTCATAATCTTCTACTTTCTTGGAAACCACTTTCATTGCTTCTTGTTGAGCAACGCAAAGAAATATCGAACTCCTAGTCGACTAGGGGACAGTTACGTTAATGTCGCTTAAACTGAGTGGATGTCACTATACAAGTCTAGCAAAAGGTTAGAGCCTAGTGGGGGACTATGTACTATAGATGGATCCCACATAACTTTTGATTATTTCACAAAAAGTAGTCTTTGAATTTTCAAAGAGGATGTGACTTTAAGCTTTGCCTCTTCACTGGTGGTGACCGTGAGTGGCATAAGAGATAAGAAAGAGTTTATTCCAAAGTAAGGCAAAGGTTCCTTCCTGTCAAGTTTTAATGGCCCCTTGTTTCCTTTTCACGAATTATTAGAGAATTGCTATTTTAAGATATTAGTTTCTCCTTATCGGTGCTTCGATGAATATTCAATTATGTTAAATTCAAGGGGCTATATTTACAATTGGTCATTCATAAGTTCGAAAATAATTTTTAATTATAATTATTGTCAATATATTAAAATTTTAATTAATTGTAATTTTAAAAATTTTAAATTAAATTAAGTTAAAATTAATGTGAAATTTAAGAAATTTAAAAAATCAAATATAAGATAATCATGTCCCGACTTTCTGAAGCCACCAGGCAAACGCTTATTTTTGGGGGGCCCGCGCCAAAAAAATGATCGACGACTTCGGAGTCCACGGCGTCATTCAGTAAAGATCAAGCCTGTCGTTTTCTACATCTTTAATAAGTATACTAGCAGAGAAAAACTGCACAATGCACAGTGATAATGCCCGGTTGATTTAGAGAGTTATATTGTAAGGAAAACTTAGTTATGGAATAATAGAAATTTTAATACGTAAGGAAAATTTTATAAAGAAGATTTAAATATATTATATTAAAAATATAAAAGGTAAAATATAAAAAGAAAATAAGTTGATAATAAATAAATGTTTTGTAATTTAAAATTTCGTTGCAAGATAATAAATATTTAAATTCAATATAAAAAGAAAATAGGTAAATTTAGTTAGTAAAAATACGAAGTAAAAGAAAAGCAAAAGATGAAATAAGGTTTTAAAAACGTAAACTGTTTTGTTAATAATTAAATATCATAGTTAATAAAGGTCTAAAAAAGTGAATAAATTCATCTAACATGTTCGAAGAAAGTTATAAACATTTAGTCGATTAAGATAATACAAAAACGTTAATATCTGATATTATTTAAAATTATTTAATATATAAACAAGTATTATCAATATTATGTAATATATTTTGGTAACGTAATTAAACATACTGAATATATATCATTAATAATTTAAAATAAACAATTTTTTATAAAATTATTAAAATTAATAGATGAAACATTAACTCATCTTCTTCAAAACTTTAGACTTAAAAGTGCAACTGAAAGTTTAAAATATTAGTCCATGCAAAAAAATTTGTATTTTATAAAGCACGATAATAATAAATGAAAAATAAAGATATCATTATTCAAAATTAATTTTGTACTTACATTATAATAAATAAACTGACCTAAATATAACATAAATAGATTTTTTAACAATGTTATATTTGCATATAGTTTTTACATTCAAATATTTTTTCGATTAGAATTTAATCAATTGATTTACTGATTAGCTAATTTGTATTTTACTATTAATAATTATCTCATATATTTTTTGTCATTTTTAATTATTTTTAATTTATACGTTATTAATTTACTAATTACATTATAATTAATAAACTGGCATAAATATAACTTAGATTTATTTTTTGACAATGTTATATAAATAACAATTAATTAATATTTTTTCAGTTCATAATAAACAGTTAATGTTTTTAACTATCTAATCAATTAACTTTTATTCACCCTTCATATTAAATATTATTACGTTATATTATTTTAGCCTTTAATTAACAACAAACTTAATCAATAACAAAACATTTAACATTTTTATATTCCACCTCTACGCTTTCCTTAAATTATAGCCCACGAAATCAACTGGGTCTATTTAATAATAATATTATTAAAAAGTAATAATAATAATAATAAAATTATTTAGTATATCATTGTTAAAGTCACCCACCGTTAATGAAATGAATGAACGGGATGAATTTCGTGATCATCCATCCCTTCATCCTTAGTATATATACACTTAGTATACTTAATTACTATTAAATAAAACTTGTTATTTTAAAAATAATTATTGGAACTTAAAAATTATCAATTATAAATATAATTATATATTTTAGCTGCAAATATTTTAATTTAAATATCTAAAGCTATAAATTTTTTAAAACAGTAATGAGCTAATTTATTATCTTAATTTTATTAAATAATCACGAGTTTAACTAAATTTATTACAATCTTGTAGGCAACAACGTGTATGTACTTGTCTCTACATATTTCAATAAAACCGGTCAAACATTCTCTTAATTATAACAGAAAATGAACTACTAACCGATAATTTATGATAATGTCTAGCTTTAAGAACCACATTTGTATTCAATCTTGTTTCTTGTTTGATTTATGTGCATTCATTAAAAAAAAGTATATATAAGCAAAATGTTGGTGACACACCGCGTACAAGTTATTGAGAAAATGTTACTAATAATAATATATTAATAGCATATCTACAAATAAAACAGCTGAAAATGTCTGCACCAAACTGGTCTGGCATTTCAATCCATTTGTAAACATTACAAAGGAACAAAACTTCGGCAGCTTAGATTCTCCATAAAGTCAGTTCAAAAGGCTGACAATGAAAATATAGGAACTTCCCTATAACTAAGTCATTGCTCATGTGTATACTACAGATCCATATACACAAAAGGACCACATCATCAAGCAACGAGAATTAAGTTGCCCAACAAGCATGCATGATAGAGACAACGTAGCCAACAGAAACAATAATAAGCAGATTTCTTTCACAATTATAAATGAGAAAAACAACATATACCTTGCAGAAGTTTTCTGATATAGGACCATCATTTTCAGAATTTGTAAGTTCCTGAACAACTTTTTCTAATCCTTTGCTTATCGCTTGCATCTCCTCAGCCAGAAACTTCAGTTGTATCTATAAGGAAACCTAATTCAGGACAACATTTGTCTACTTTTTGATTACCACAATCACAATGTTAATACCTTTGATGATGGTGCCAAACTGGAAAGGTCATTTGAAAAATCTAGAAGCTCCGGTAATTTTTCAAAAAGCACCTACAGCATATGAAACAGAACGGGATAATTGAAAACATCTTAATGTGAAAGTAACATTCTCTAGTTATATGAGGCCTTGACTCAACTGCATATATATGTATGTACACTTATGGTCTTGAAGGATGCAATGGTCCACTTTTTGGTTATATAATGGGGCAAACCACTCCATCTCAGGTGAGATTCTGAACGTAGAACCTCCCTTAGGAGAGGTACCAATCACTAGGCTACTCCCTCAACCTCAGCTGTTTCCTATATGTCCATCCTGTTTGTAACATATTTTATTGGGCGTATTTTGGACTTGACATATGTGAATCCAGATACCTAAGCAAGATATGCAGATTTCATGCACTCTGTACCTTACAAAGATAATGCATTAGAGTCATCTTGTTGTTCCTTGCCCGTGTATCGGTCAATTTAAGAAGACTGTTTTGTCTAAATCCAATAGGAGATCCTAAAAACAATTGAGAAACGCAAAGAAATCGAATTGGTTAAAAAAATGAAGTTGAGATTATAAGAAGAAATGTGGATCAAGTGAAATAAATGCTAGAAGGGTCAACCTTATTATATCCTAATCTATACTGAATCCTACATTGAAAGAGGACACCTTAACCAAAACCTATTTTAATTCAACTTCTCATAAGGAAAAAAGAAAATTATTAAATACAAGAGACTATGGAAGAAAACAACACACCGAGACAAGGTATTAAAGAAAATACTAAGAGAATAACACCCTAACAGTGAAAATACATGTCAACACTTAAGCTAGTCCTAATATCCATTAGAGGACAGAGCACCTAGAAGCATTGTTTATAAATATGTACAAAAAAAATTGGTTTTGAACATTAATTGCGCTGTGTATAAGAGAATATATAAGAAAAGTATTCTGACGCAGTACTGTTTTTCAACAGAGCACTTAGGAGTACTGTTTATAAACATGTACCAAAAAAATTGGTTCTGTAACTTTGATTATTGTGTGTAAGAGAATATACAAGAAAAGTATTCCGACCCAGTACTGTTTTTCACTTACCCCTAGCAGTTCCTTGGTTCAAAGCATTTCCAAGTGAAAGAATAGTCTGCATAATTCTCTTCAATTTGGCAGAATTCCTGATCTGATGAGAAGAGAAAACTTAAAAATAAAATTTTATGTCATTGCCAAAACAAAAGAAAGAAAAGAAATACACACACAGAGACTCT
>JANKOD010000008.1:13686103-13698055 GCA_026284645.1 Erythroxylum acuminatum | reverse complement strand
TCTAAAATCTTCTTTTAGACTGTTTCTGCTATTTATCAACGGACAACAAAGTTGGCATGGCAGTTTGAAAGTGATGACAGGAAAGTTGTGCGTATCAAGTCAGCATTGACTCTTAATTTAAAAGGTTTGTCTTATAATCTTATCTAATTTGTTTATTTTAAATAATTTAAAAATATGTACTAATTTTAAAATTGGGCACATGGACTGGGCAATCTGATGGATCTAAATCACAAATTTTGGATTTTAAATAGGAGACAAAAATAGGTGAAAATTCATGTGCGGGCATCCATTTTTCAAGAGAATTTTTTATGGTAAATAAAAAATAAATATATTATTGCCTTGCACGCAACAGCAGCTTGATGCCAAGTTGCTATGCGTGAAAATGACTCGACTGGATGAGTTGAAGCAAGCACAGCACGTCGCACCTTAGCTTTATCATCTGCATATAATTCACAAGAGAGGGTGTGCTTTCAAGCAACGAATAAAGGTGCTCCTTTATTATCACAATATCACAAGTTTAACTCATAAAAATATTTTTTATATATAGTTATATGGATTATATTAGTTATTAGTTGATTCTGGCAATAGTTAGTTAACGGCGAATTAACATAGTGAACTTGACCAGTAAATAACATCAATTGTTTATTTAAAGATGTGTGATAAAATTAATTATTTAATATTAGCTACTTATACGTAAAATACATTATGAAAATATAACTTAAAAAATTATAAAGACATGAGTATTAGTTATTTAGACCTTAGTTTTTTTTTTCAATATTCCTATAAGAATTTAGATAGAGCATAAGAAGTTAAAACTATCATTTTCTTCTATATTTCCATGGAACTTTAAGAACACCAAAAATCCTCTCAATACAACTTTTTAATGATGAATGAATTCGATTAAAAACTTCTCAAGATCTTCTTAGATTTGCAAAGGTCAACTGAAGAATTTGAAAGATCACTAAAAATAAGCTTGAGAATGGGTTCGATCGAATCACACTAAGAGTTTTTTCTCAAATGCAGCACTAATAAGCTTAATATAAAATTGAGTCTATAAAAATGTTATGGATTAAATTTGTAATCTAAGGAAATATAAATTTTATTATTTTAATTTGAAAATTTGAAACTATATATTGTAATATATTAAATTAAAATAATTTTTTTGAAAAAATTGATTATATTAATCTCTTAAAATTTAAACTTAGATAAAAATAATTAATTTAAATTTGAATTATTAATTTTAGATTAGATTGAATCAAATCAAACACAATATACAAGTGATAATAATATTATATACTAAATATTGATATCAAAACGAACCTAAATATCGGGCCTATACAAAAGTAATTAATGTAATATAATTAGCGATAAAAATTTAAAAGTATTTGATTTTTTGAAAATTTTAATCTAATGATTAACTTTTTAAAATTTGTATAAATTAAGTCAAATTTATATCTCTATCTCTGTCTCTTTGAATAATTTGTAATAACTTTTGAATATAATTATCTTTTAGTCCCTTAATTTTTCAGCCGCTAGAAGAAAACGCTCTTCATAGTAGCATTTTCAAAAACAACGAATTTGATTCAATCCGCCAACACGATCAGTTAATTACTAAATATAATTATCAGCGATTTGACATGGTCAAAAAAAACTAAAACATTTTAATCCGTTAAAAAATGTCTGAAGAGCTATTTACCAAATAAGATTTATAAAAGTACAAAGAGAATGTTGCGCATATGATGACCTTCATCAAATCTATGTAAACTGGTGAGCCTTATGCACAAGAAAAATTAGACCTTTTTTTCATATAAATTACAAGGCTACGCTTCCTTTTCTTTTGTATTGGTTTATACATATCTACCCTAGTCAATATCCAAATGTTTGCTTCTTGTACTTTTAACAAGACGAGATCTTTTACGAAGTACCAAGTTTTAGGTTGGCCTATAAAAAAGCTCTAATCATTTTTAAAATTCAATAACCATACGTATGTCTCAAGTTCCCCGATGCTAACCTAAAGAGATTGTTGCTCTAATCAATAGTTTGTGCTAAAACTCTAACAAAGTTGTTCTAATTAAGTCCAGGTTGACATAATCTAATAGTAATGTTCATACAAGAAATTTACTTGTTTCTAGTCCAATGCAATAGATGAGAGTTTATTGTGCATGTATGTAAATGTAATACTACCTTTTACTTTTAATAGACTGGTATTTCGTTGGTTTGAACTTACCCAGATACCAAAACTTCCTGCTAGAGAAACTAGGAGAGTCACTCATGTTTTCCTCTTTAAATTTAACTTAATAAGAGAACCAAACTTATAAATCAGGTTGAATTGTTTAGAGCTTATCATATTATTTTATTGTTTCAAAAATTATCATATCTATTATATACTTCAGAATTAAAGTTTTATTACATTTTACCTGTATTGTTTTTGTGATTGATTATACTAAAAATTCATATAATTCTAATAATTTATATTAAATTTAATTCAGATTTAAAAGTTTAGAAATAGTCAGATAATCAACAAAATAAATATTTTTATTAGTATACTTTTATATAATTTTAAATTTTCAGCACATGATCATACTTTGTAATAATTTCATATATATTAAATATGTAATTTTAATAAACTTTTAAAATTACTGCATACTAATTTTTAATACTTTATATATGAATTTGCATTATGTATCAATTTAAGTTAATGATAGTCTCCATTAAAAACTACCACCAAATGAGTGACATATCATATGCATAATAATTTTTCATATAAATTTATAAATAATCAAAATTATTTAAACTTGTCATATGTGAATGGAAGACCCTAAACTTTTAAAATTTACTTCAAATTTATGAGAATAACTAATTTTAGAAATATTTTATTATTTTAAAAATTGGATTAAACCTAAAATTAGTATAAAAAAAGTTTAAGGTTCAAATATTCAATTAGTATTAAACCATTATTAAAAAAGTATATAATAAATAAGAAATAATATAAAATAAAATATTTCATTAAAATAAGAAATACACTAATATCTATTAATGTATAATTAATCCACTTACAAACAACTGATATCTGCATCAATTTTATTTTCTACCAAACACTATACTCTTAAGGATAAAAATATGGCCTCTATAACTTCTTTCATAGAACTTTAACCACTAATATGTGATTTTACAAAACTATACATAAAAATTGCTAATTTGTTAATGTCAAAATTTTAATAGCGAGTTAATACTAAAATGCTATGTCGTGCAAATACATTTAAAATTTATCAAATATGTAGATATATACACACGAGGAAGACATTATTGTTACCATTTAAACATACTGTATTTCAGCTTTAGTGATAGATCCCCTACATATATATTAGAATTTTAGAAAAACATACTAGAATAGTTCATGATGAAAAAAAAAGGCTAATTAAGTTTCTTATGCCTATTAATTTGTAAGATTTCCTTACCGTAACTTATTACTAACTCGCATGAGTAGTCCATTAAATTAACATAAGTAACTCAATTAATTAAAGAAATTTCCATAACCACCTATCTCAACAATAATGTCAAAAGCGTGTGTGTGTGTGAATATATATATATATATATATATATAGGCCATTTAACTATTATTTTCTTTACAAAGTTCTATGAGGTAAGAAAAGTAATGCTTCAATTGGTAGTAAAAAAATGACTAAAAAATAAATAATAAGAATAAAATAACAAGTTTTGTTTCTAAGCTAATGAACATCTCTCACAAAATTTTCCTATTATTGATGAGACTGTATAGAACACAAAAAAAGTGACTAAGTTTATCTACAATCGTGCATAAGTCTTGAATTTAATGAGAAAATATTTTACCAATGATAGGAATTTGTATCGTCCGACTATTACAAGATTTACAACAAATTTCTTATCACGTCAGAGTTTTATCATGATGAAGAAATGGTTGAGACAAATATTTATGAGTGATAAGTGGATTATGTCTCAGCACATTAACTCTAATGCTCGATTGAAGTTTTATAGAATTATAATTGCAGATAATGAATTTTGGTCCCAGTGTCAATTTGTCATCCGAGTTTGTGAGCTTTTATTGAGGGTGCTTCATCTAGCTGATAGTGATGAGAAAGCAACAATGTTATTTTTATGATGTCATGGAGAAGGCAAAGGAAGCAATTAAGGTCAATATGAAAATAGGTCTTCTTTGTAGACACCTTATCTTGTAATCATTAATGAAAGATAGGAAAGACAATTTTACTCTTCGTTGTTTGCAATTGGGGCATTTTGAATCTTAGTGTCTATTTTAGACAAAATTTTACAAAGAAAGTTGAAGTTAATAGGGGAATGCTATTAATTATTACAAAAATTGTTGCATACGAGATGATATATGATTTCCTAAGCTTACAAATAAAGATTTATATGGATGCTTCTGGTGATTTTGGGATGTCAATTGCTATTCTTGAAAGATAAAAGCTTAATCTATTTTTTTTAATTTTTTTACGTATTAAAAATTAATCATCACTTTATTTTGTTTATAATGCTATTTTTGTTGTCTCCCGACTTACAGTTGCTTAGTGGGACCAATTCGGAAGTGGTGTTCTAGAATTGCAAAGGTTTGCAATTCAAATTCTAAGTTAATGTATGAGTGCAATAGGGTGTAAAAAGAATTAAAGCCTATTTGAATTCATCAATTAAAAAAAAGGAATAGATTATAACACAAAAGATTGAACGACTTCGTCTTTATTGGATATAATTTGAAGTTTCGGAAAAGGTATGTTATTATCATTATTAAATTGGATATAATTTCTTGTAATTTATTAATAATTTAATTTTATAATTTACTAGGACTCTTAATAGAACAAGTAGTTTTATATATCCAATTTAACTTGATCATATCGATCTTTTAGTATATTGGATTCTGAGGAACCAGGATTGATAGATGAGAGAAACTTATAAGATAATCATGGATAGAAAAGTATTGGCATATCAATTGGTGCAATGAATTTGAATGATGGTGATGATGAACTTACTCTTAATAATGAGGATTTCATACCAAATAAGAATTGGGGTCAATGTGATTTGAACTGGTATTCGATTGAAAGAAGGTCTAGATTTTTGTTTCTCCTCTTCTTTTAATTCTACTTATATTTGATATATATGTTAAATTCTATATGTGCGATATAAATGTAATTATTTTTTGTTTCAGGTTTCACTTTTATTTGGTTCTTCAGCACGAACTATTGTTGTAAATTGTAATAGTTAGAGAGTTATAAATATTCATTAGTCTTTTTATTTGATGTTTTGATGTAATTATTATTTATTATATGATAAAGTTGTAACATTTTAAGTACTTTGTATTGTCATTAATTTTAATTTGTATGATGATTAAATAATCTTTTTTATATTAATTGTGGCCATTATTTATATGTAAAAAGTAATATTAATAAAAATAAATAGATTTTTTTTATTTTGAATTTCTATTATTATGATTTTTAAAGATAAGATTGATGTAAAATTATATATTATACAATATAATATATTGAGGGACTATTTTGTAATTTAAAAAATTAGGAGCTACTTTATAAATTTAAAAACTTACCCAAAACGATGCTCAATATTGACCGGTATTGGTACAATACCATACCAGAACCAAATTTAGTACCAGTACTGTTACAATATTCATAACATTGCATGACACATACTTTCTTTGATTCTCCCATAAAAGCTCAATTTAAGTAGATACAACTATAAGGAACGTAAATTAATTAGGTAGGATATTAGACAACCTTAAGAGAATGTAAAAAGTAATTGACAAATATAAATTATATCTCAAATAAAAATGAAAAATATAGATTACCTTGTCCAATAGTCGTTTGTTCCACTTTAAATGATCAAATAGGTCTTATTAAGATGAAATCTTGTTCAAAGGAATGTTAAAATTTTTGGACTTGACAAGTAATGTAGATTGATAATGCTTATACAAGAGTATATAAAATAAAAACAAAAAATAGATTGAATTGAAATATAATTGAAACAGTAAGAAAAACTATTTAAAACAGGAGATTGAGGACTTTAAAATTAAAGAGAATGAATTATGATTGAAGAATGGAGTTGAAAAAAGTATGATTGAAGAAGGGAGTTGAAGGAACACTGATAAATTTGAAGATCAATCTTACGAGTTTTAAAAATATTACTTACTATTTATAAAACTAGTTGGTTTATTAAGGAACCGATCAATTTTCATATAAATATATTATTAAAGTGAACCAAATTGAAATGATCATTGGTTTATAATAATTATGGTTAAAATGGTCAATCAAGCTTGATTTTTTAAAAGATTGATTATTATATCTCTGAGTAATGTCATAATCTTAATGGATCACCATCTTTATTGTAAGATTTCTAAAACTCAAACATATAATTGATATTTTCAATTGATTTAATGATCAATTTTTTCTCTTTAAGTTATGTTAAGGATGTATTAAACATTGCTAGTTTTTTATACTGAGTTTCCCCCCAATTTTTGTATAGAACTAAAGGAATTCGAAGTTTATGTTATCCCAAAAGCTTATTGAGATTAACATTACCTTTTAACTCATCATTAAGCTATAAATTCCCGTTACACTACATAAACCTTTGAATTTGTTCCAAGGATAATGTAAGAGCAATATTAGAGCTCATTTAACTTTTAGAAGCCATTTTAGTAGAAAAAGTAGTTTTGCTACTTTCCATAGTAGGTTCACCCTTATCCCCACTTTGCATCTTCCTTTTTTGTTTGAACTAGTAAAAAATAGGACTTCCATTTTGAAGTTTTAAGATCTTCACTTGACTTCCTTTTCAAGCAAAGTGAAATCCTTCATTCTAAAGGTATTGATAGCCTAAAAAAAATTTGGTCCAAAAATGAAAAGGCCGAGTTATTATAAGTTCCAAATTTTAATTAGATTGCTTCGAGAATTCCTAGATATAGGAACTAGTAAGAAAGTACAAGACAATGGAGGCATGATGGTAGAGACATGATGAATTTGTAAAAGGTGGCTAAGCAAGATGTGGCCCACCCAAAATTAGAAGATAAATGGAAGTTAAGTAGTTATAGGAAAACTACTTGAGGCGGTTGAAGTAGGGAGAGATGTATGAGCACATCAGGAAGATAAAATGAAAAACAAACACAAAAATAGACAATCAAACTATTTCAACATGAACATCTTGTTATTATTTCAAGTTTTTTTATTGTATTGTGTACTCATCCCTTATTTAAATAAAATTATACTTCTAGTTTGAAGCAAAAATCTTAATACTCTTTAGCATTTTTAGTAACTTATAATTATATTGTCTAAGTTTTCCACAACTCACTTATATCGTTGATTAGAAGTCATGCTTAATATTGGGAGAATTCCTCTTTAACACTATTGAATTCTACGTTGACCATATAAGCGATCAACAATTAGGCACATTTGATGGAAAACAGATGTCATGTATACGAAATGGAAAATAAATCACTATACCCTCCATCCCTATAGGAAGAAGTCCCTAATATATTAGGGAATGATTTTGTATCCCAAATGACTGAAAAAGGCTGCATCGCCTTCAACTAAGTCTTTAGCAGGTGAGAATGCGAAATCATCATAATAAGAGATGACTTGTTTATTTAAATGATATTTTAGAACTGAAGTCCAATTTGGCCTCTATGGCTGAAGCAATCAAGATGTTGGAGGAGATGGAAAAACTTTTCACTGCTTCAGTCCAGGTTGCTAGGTGGAATTCTCATGCTCTAATAAGATAGATTTCTAAAGGATTTGGGGGCAGCTTGCACTAAACATGATGGAAGTTGGTGAGTTTAATAGTCGTCCAGTTTCTTCCCAATAAAAGAAATATAAATTCATTCTTATAAAAGAGAGGATATTCCTATGACACCTTTGCAGGATAATGCTAGAAATGGTCAATAGGTAATCAGGTGCTAAGTTCCTGAAAGACAGGGATTTAACTCTGAAGTTGAAACTAATGGATTAAATTATGACTTAGGGCCAATTTTTTGACTATAAATGGTAATCCTATACCTATCATTACTCCTCCACCATTAAAGTTCTAAGTTGATACAGAAGGTGTTAGAGAGGTAATGTTCGAGTTGTATGGGTCAAGCTGAGGTAATGCAAGAGTTGTATAGGCCAAGCTTGGGATAGATTAGCTATCTATAATTCCAAAAGCCTTATTGTAATTTACCTTAATAAGAAGCACGAGTCATATAAGACATAAGGTTAATAGTAACTGTAAAATAAAAACGTAAAGAAACTAAGAAACTTGAAATAGTTTACTAGGAACGGTGTCATATTTTGTTCGGGTTATTGAAGCCCTCAAAATAATTATGATTCTCTAAACTTTTTGTAGTAGTTATGGAACCAAGTCGAATCCCTAGAGAACTAAGCACTAGTTTCTTAAGTTCAAGTAATAAAATAAAATAGGCAGTTTTGGATTAATTAAAATTAAGAAGAAATCAAATTAAATCAACTAAATATAAAAGCGAAAAAGTCAAGATTACCAAACTCTGATTCAAGGGAAATATCTCATCTAATTGTAATATTGATCATTGGTTTAAAAATAATATTTTTAAAATTCAAGCAGTTAGTTCAAAACATATTGAGATAGTTGTAATGTCTCAAAATTTCCTAAATTAATTGGTTCAAACTCAGCATCCAAACCAAAACTTATTATCCATTGACTAGGTGTGATAGCGTTCCATATCAAATAAATGATAATAATAAGCTTAGTGAAAAAGACTAACCTTAAATTAAATAATCGAGATAACTACAATTATTCAACTTAGTTTTCTTGTTTATCATAAGTTAAATATGCAATTTCATAAATAACCTATTTGTTACTTGTACCAATCTTTCATGACAATTATGGATCACTGAATTGATGGATAGCAATAGAATAATCAATATTAAATTAAATTATTAGATTAATCAATATTAATCATTCATAAAATATGAGAAATCGAAACAAGAAATACTTAAACTAAAACATGAATAAAAGTTAAGAACACAAAACCTCACAAGATTATAACTAGAAATTTGAATACCCTTGAATTAGAACAATTGAGTTTAGCCACACATGGCTTTTGCCCCAATAACAAAAAAAAGAAGAAAGACAAAGAATTGTAAAAATGTAAAAAGGGAGAGCCTTTTCTATTGTGAGGAACGTCTCTTTTATAAGGTTTTCTAATCTAATCATAATCTAATTTTAACTTGTAAAGATGTCTATCTAAAACAAATTCAAATTCTTATATGATAAGGATAGAATGAAATTTCTCATATAAACTTCAACGCTTCAAATGATTAGTTTTATCCACTGTAGCAATCTCTTTACTTTATCCAAATTTTGTAATTATCACCAAAAGTGTCCTAATTTAATGCAATCTCTACTTTTCATCTGCTAAAACAAAATAAGCATTAATTTTAATATTTAAGTACTAAAATAAATCCAAAACAAAGAAGATAATATAAAATAATATATCAAGATAACATCTTATTAGAGCCATTCCAAATTCATGGAGTTTTGGAAGGTAATGTTTATTGGTTATCAAACCCAGAAGGTCATCCTCATTGACGTTTTTTTAACGATAAATATTTGAAACCCTATATACCTACCCTATAGGAGAGTTCAAGAATAAAAGAATAAGAATAAAATTCTCCAAACCCAATAATGAAAAACTAAAATAACCATCCAAGGAGTAATTGTTCTAAGGAAATGAAAATTTAGATCCAAATGGGCTAACCTGTGGCTTAGTTAGTTAATTGTGTTGATCTATTTTAGCTTTTTTTTTTAATTTTGCATTTGATTGATCTTAAACACCATAATTTGTTAGGTTAGATAATAGAAAGACGGTAAATACTAAATTATAATCCTTGTGAGATTGATCCATACTTAATAATGCTAGTTATAGCTACACCATGCACTTACTGTTTAACATAAAATTACACATCAACTAGTTAGAAAGAAGACATCATTAATTAAAATAAAGGCATGCCTAAAAGGAACAATAAAAGAGTTATAGGAAGAACTCCAAACTTTCAAGATAATAGATATTAAATTAGGTTAATACTTTAATGGGTTCCTAGACAGAGCTACTAATGGGAGAAGTCTTTGTCTCTTCCAAGTAGAATGGTAATAGGGGTACAACCTATCTATCTATTTAACCACTAGTCCAGATTCTTTGGCCATGACTTTAGAGATTTCGAACCTGTGATAACTAAAATTCCAATGGGATGTTCAATCAACTCACCTCTCCCAGGCAGGGAAAAGATGGGTGAGGAGATTCAGTGGATGAGGGAACTCCAATAGTCAAAGGTAATCCCTGCTTGTGGTTAAAATGTGGAATTCCCTCTAACATGCTTTGAAATGAGATTTTGATTATATAATTATAAGAAAGTCCAAAATAGGGGTACAGATCAAAATTTTCGTACTTTATTTTGACAACAAATAGAAAAGGCTTCTTAAGAGTAAAGACTACCTCAAGTTTTATAGTATGTATGAAGAATAAAATTGAGAAGACTAGTAGAATTTTTTAATAAAGAACAAAGAGAAATTGTAAGCTTACATCTATAGCATTCAATTCAACAATGCCATTAAAAGAGGAAGAAGATGCTTAATGTGTGAAAGTTATAGTGCAAAGAGAGCTCATTAGATTTAGAAAGAATTTGCAAGGAAAAGAAAGAAAAAACCTAAAGTTGGAAGAGAAGGCAGAGATTACTTAGAGTTTAAGGTACTCAATAGTGTAAAGCAAGGGAAATTTATAGTAAAATGAGTAAACCCTAGTGAAGCAACAAGAATTTGAAATTTAAATGAAGCAATTCTTTTAGCTTTCGGGATTTAAGAGATTTAACACAAAAGAATCTTGATACAACCATTGTTTCCAATGTTCCCTCTCAATCAAGGATTTTTTTTTGGTCAAGGGTCTATTATAGTATTAGATGTTAATATTAAATTACAATGTAATTCATTTCTTAACATACTATGTTTAATTTTTAAATTAATTTTTATTAAAAATAAAAGGTATTGATATTTTATATAATTAAATGATTTATATCTCAATTTTCTATAATAAGAATGTAATATATAGATAAAAATTCGAGTAACGCGTTCTAATTAAATAATTAAAGATGTTTATCTTAATAAAATGCTTTAAAGTATAATAGTAACATTTCCTTAAAAAAATTAATTAGTTAGTTGTTATGAATATAATCATTCAACATGCGTTCAATAATTTTATTCTACTCTCGAGACATAATCTAAAGTTATGTTGAAGTGATATTATATTATATTTGTGAATTTGTGTTCTTATTACACTTTCAACAATTTGCTCTTCATTTTTGTACAACCGTTAAATAATTCATTGTTTTGTTTATATATTCTAATAACATTTCTAAATGAATAGTGATTATAGCTAAATAATTCACGTTGACCTTGTGGTTTTTCTATTCCTTTATAATCTTACAAATGATATCTTTCACCTTGATATAATGAAAATAATTTAACCATATTAGTGTAGCTTGAGTCGCTTAAATAGGACTTACTTAATATATAACGAACATATTATTACAAAATCTGGAAAATTAATTGTAATTGTTATATTTAAAAAAATGTAATACCTTGTGAAAATATAGGAAATTGGTTTATTGGATTTGTTGTTATTTCTAAAAGAAATCTAGAATCATTTAATTACCTCCTCATCTAACGATTACATACATGAGATACGTGTCAAATAAGTAATAACACATAATATTCAATTCTTTTATCTCTATATGGTATTTGTTAATATTCAATTCTTTTATCTCTATATGGTATTTGTTTATTAGATGGAACATATACATCAATATGTTTATTGTTATTACTCCTATACAATTTTACAAAATGAGATTATATTATTGAAATGATTAATTCAATATAAAGATATAGAAAATAGTAATA
>JANKOD010000008.1:13638494-13655846 GCA_026284645.1 Erythroxylum acuminatum | reverse complement strand
AATCAATATGACTTCTTACATAAAATTAGCTTGAGAATCACTATACCCATTCCAAATCTAAGCTTTCTACCTCAAAACCCAATCAAAAGCTAAACTTTGAACACAAGACTTACCTTAAATCTTCAACCAACAAAGTGGTTTCTTAGTTCAAATGATAGCTTAGCTCTTCCTCTTCACTTTTACTTCTTGAACTTTCTTCAAACTACTTCTCAAACTCTTGGAAATTTGGAAACCCTAACCAAGCCTTTCTTTTTTCTTCTCCTTTCTCCACCATTCACGAACTCTCCTTCTTTCTCCCTCTCAAATTTCGTTCTCTTCCTTCTTTTCTACTAACACATTTATTTCTCTTCTTCTTTTATAATCTACTAACATTACTTAAGCCCAACAAGCCTAAAGCCCACTTGGTTTCTTCCCTTTCTCCTTATACTTTCTACTAACATAACTTAAGCCCAAGCCCAAGTCCATCTCATTTCCTTTCTTCTTTTATTCTCTTCCACTTATATAGCTTAAGCCCATAACTTCATTCAAGCCCAACTACTCTTCTAACTCATTTAATTTCAACTAACACATTAAATTCCATTAACTCATGCTAACTAACTCATTAAATTCCTTTTAAATTTCATGCTATCTAACTCATTTAATGCCAACTTAATTAATGCTAACACAATTTACTCAATTAATCTAATCATGCTTAATTTAAAAAAAATTCGAGGCTAACAGTAGGTATTTAAGAATCCTTTTTGCAGTCAGAAAATGAATCTCTGCTCGACTTTCCATATACCTACTAATCTTACTTGCAACTTGCATTACATCAAGTTTAGTAGTTGTCAAGTACATCAAGCTTCTAACAATCTACTTATAAAAAGTGCCATCAACTCCTTTTCTTAAAGGATTCTTCACAAGCTATAATTCCTTTTTAATGGGAGTAGTGATGACATTACAATCATACTAAACCTGATCAAACTTTCCTCTAAATACTTCTTCTAGCTGAGAAAATTCCAGCAACAAATTACACAACTTCTATCTGGAGAAAATAATACATCATCCTAAGATTAGATATGTCAAACTTACGCAACCTAGATTGCTTAAATTATTTAAGGCATAACATTTCCAATATAAATTAAATAATCTACATATAAGCATACAATAAGGAGCTTTCCACCATATTTATTTTTTTCATAAAGATTATGCTTATATAGACACCTTTTAAAGGCCTCATTTAAAAGATAGTATATATACTGCTATACCAAACTCTTGGTGCTTGTTTTAGTTTATATAAAGCCTTTTTCAATTTATGAATTTTATGCTCATAACCTGATTTCACTTAACCAGGAGGTTGATTAATAAATACCTCCTCTTTCAAGTCTCCATGTAAAAATATTGACTTCACGTCCAACTGAAAGATTGGCCATAAATTACAAGATGCCAATGCGATAATCAACCTAATTGTGTCATATCTTACAACTGGACCAAACATTTTTGTGAAGTCGATGCCAAACTCTTGCTTGGGCCCTTCAGCTAAAACACATACTTTGTATTTATCAACTTCTTAATTCTCATTCAACTTTGTCTTATAGACCCACTTCACACCAATGGTCTTTTGTCCCTTCAGAAGGTCATTCAACTACCAAGTATTATTTCTTTCAATGGTACTCATTTTCTCATCTATAGCTTTCTGTTATTTCTTTTCTTTGATAGTAGCTTCGAAACTTGTTAGATTACAATATGAAAATAAGGCAAAAAGTGTGAGTGGATCCTCAAAATCATTAATACCAGATACCTGATAATGTAACATCTATACTTTGCTTCCTTTAATTTGTTAAGGATGTGAACTGTATGTAACTTAAAGTTGATCAATGGTTCCCTTAAGTTGTTGCTATGTTGTGAGAGACTGAATATTCTTTATTTAACTAACTTTCAAAAGCAGGTAATATTGGTTCTTATTGTTGTTGGAGTTATTGTGTTTCACTTCCATTTTTGTCTTCCTAGTTTACTACAATTTGTTGTCTAACAACTCTTTCATTACTCCAAGGTCAAAACATCTCTTCATCAAAGACAACATCTCGAATGACAATAATTTTCTTGATGATATGATTATATATTTTGTAAGCCTTTGACTAATCACTAACACCAAGAAAAATTCAATTTCTGCTTCGTCATCTAACTTCCTTCTTGTCTGATATAGGATCTGAGCATATCCAATGCTTCTAAAAATTTGAGGTGTTCTATTATAGGATTCTACCTATTCCAATCCTCTTTAAGGGTCATGTTTTGAACAAAAAAGAGTAAGATCTCCATTAGCAACATGAACTCTTCAATTGACTACTTTCAGCTAGAAACTCTAAGA
Organism: Erythroxylum acuminatum; assembly: GCA_026284645.1. Taxonomy (NCBI): domain Eukaryota; kingdom Viridiplantae; phylum Streptophyta; class Magnoliopsida; order Malpighiales; family Erythroxylaceae; genus Erythroxylum; species Erythroxylum acuminatum. Next base: position 13,653,499 of record JANKOD010000008.1, on the reverse strand, counting down.
ACTCTGCTTATTGTAAAAAGGCTCCACACCATATTTAGAATTGTAAGATTCTTCAATTGACATATACCAATTTTGTGTGTTTTTGTGTGTGTATATACATTGTTGTAAGCTATTTTTTGATGCCTTCTTCCTCATAAAATTTTACAAATTCATATGAGTTATATTATCCTCTTTGATCAGTGCAAGGTATTTATATGAAACTCTCGATTTCCTTCTCAATAAGTGCTTTAAAAATTTGAAATATATAAAGACTTCCAATTTCTCCTAAAAAAATATATCTAAATTATCTGATTATAATCATCAATGAAGGTAATAAAACATCATGTACCTCTATTAGATATAGGAGTTGTTGGCTCACAATATCTTAGTGTACCACTTCCAGCATCTTTTTTACTCTATGGAGTTTTCTTTTTGGAAAGGAATCTTATTGTTTTTTACTAATGACATAATCCTAGCATAGTTTAGATGGAGTTATAAAGGGCAATAGAAGGAGACCAATCACCTTTTTTTTTTTACAATAAGGTCTTTTACCACTGAAGCTTAAGTGACTATAGCATAAATGCCATAAGCATGCCACGTCCTTCAATTTTACCAAGAAGCATAAATGGGTGACATTATGGAGATAAAGTGGGAACACTCAACTTGTCATTTTAACTTCAGTAATGAATCCGAACTTGATGTCTTGAATTCTATATACTTAATTCTTAATATAAATCTCATGTCCCTTTTCTTGCAAGCGACCCGTACTAAATAAGCTTGTCTTCATATAAATAGGAAATTAAAAATAATTTTGTTGAGTTTCTCTTAGTTTGTATAATTACCTTTCCCTTCCCTATTACAGTTACATTTGAACAATCACCAAAGTCGATAGTATCTTGGAAAGCTTCATCCAACTCAAAAAATGCATTCTTTTCTCCACATATGTGGTTGTTGCAACTGGTGCCTAGATACCACATGTTCTTTCTAATAATAAATAGAAGAAAGATAAGGAGCTAGGATAAGGATACCATAATAATAAACAGAAGAAATATAAGCAGCTAGGACAAGGATTTCAATTTTCTATATTTTTTATGTGAATTGATGCATAGCCTAGTTAATGATACATGAGTATCCAGCTATATACAAGGTAATTACAACCTATAAACATATGATTTAAGCCCTTAATTGTACCTCATTGATAATTAGCAATTAAAGCTAATAATCCCACAAATATAACCTAAGTTTTAGCTTAATCACCACTTGATTGACATCATAATTCAATCTCTATTTCACTAAAACCTCCCTCAAATTAAAGTTAATTAGGTAGCATTAATTTAGATAGTAAATAGTTATGACATGCTCTACTCATGACTTTAGTGAAAAGATCTGCAGCTTGATCATGCGAAGGAACTTTCTTTAGACAAATAACATTTTCTTGTACAAGATTACAAATCTAATGGTAGTCCACTTCAATGTGCATTATACGCCCACAAATATAGGATTGAAGGTAATATAAATGGCACTTGTAATATCTCCATGCAAAGGAGCAAGATAAATAATTTGTATATTTAACTCTCCTAATAACTGTTGAAGCCAAATAATTTCAGATCAAGCGGTAGAAATGGATCTATATTTCTCCTTCGTTAATGATTTTAAAATGTAATCTTGTTTCTTACACTTTCCATGAGATCAAGAAATCTCCTAAGAACATACACTAACCAATAAAACAAGTAATGAGTATGTACACACCCTGCTCAATCTAAACTTGCAACCCTTTACGAACTTAAGATGTGTTGGAAGGAGAAAAATAAACCTATGTATGTAGTACATTACAAGTACCTAATAATTCAAAGTAATGTAAAATAATAAAGTTATCGAGGGTCAAATATAAATTGACTCAGCATTTGAACGACACATGAATTATCAGGTCTTGTCATATTTAGGAAGATAAAACTACCAACAAGTTGTCGATACAAGTTGGGATCATTTAGCAACTCTCCATCATTTTTCCCATTTTTAGTATCGATTTCTATAGGATTATGTGCATTTTATAATAAGAGAGATTAACCAATTTGATTAACTCCTTAGTGTAAGTATATTGATAAAGTTTTGTTCCTTCTTCCTTGTAATGAACTCCCAAACTTAAAAAATTTGTTAAAGTACCAAAATATTTCATATAAAAGGAAGATTATCAAAATTGCTTTAAATGAAAAATAAACTCTTGATCATTTCTAGTAATAATCATAAACGATAATACCAAATGATGAATGCTTCAATAACATACAGTGATCAATATTACTTTGAGAAAAATCTAACACTAACTATAACAGATCTAAATTTCTCAAACCAAGCACAAGGTGTTTGTTTCAATCTATAAAGAGCCTTTTGAAGTTGATAAACCAAATTAGATGTTGGTAAAGGATAACCTTGGAGTGGCTTCATATAAACTAACTCCTTTACGTAGCCATAAAAAATGCATTCTTCACATTCATTTAGAAAAGGGGCCATTATTTGATGAAAACAACAAGAAGTAAGGTATGAATCGTGGTCATTTTAGCAACTGGGCCAAAAGTGTCTTCATAATCTAAGCCATAATTTTGCTTATAGTCTTTAAGTTATGAGTCTAATCTTGTACCTATCAAGAGAGAATCATGTTTTAGTTTAACAACCTAAACCCATCTACTACCAATGATAGAAGCTTGAGGAGGAAGTGAAACCAGATCCTATGTATGTTTTTCCTTTAGAGCATGGAGCTCCTCATCCATGGCTTGTTTCTAACACTCTTGATTTGTTACTTAAGCATAAGAATTAGGTACATAAATAGAGTTTGATGTTGTATGTACGGCATACAATATTTTGTTATCTTTTAGGAGAATAGCTATATCGTTTTGATGGTCCAACATCACGAGATGAACATCAACGAGAGTTAGAATTTTTAACAACTGGTTCAGAATTATCAAGCAAGGTATTTTCAGTATCTTCAAGAATGGTATTATTAAAAGAAAAAGACTCATTCGCAATAGGTGATGTATCAGAGGTCTTTGGAAAGATTGTTTCTCCATTTTGATGAGTTTCCAAGTCACACTCTATATAAAAAATGGCAAAAAAATTAAGTAAAATAAACACAAGTGATTGGTTATTAGTATCGTTTAATTTATAATAATATAAATTTTCAAACAAAATTACATATCTAGATGACTTTCAAGATCATAACAAAAATATATCCACGTAAACCTTGTGGCATGACCAATAAAAATGATAGAATAATAACATCGCATATGTGTGGTTACGGAGGTGGTCCTAAACATCACTATGAACTAAATTAAACGGCGAAGAATAATGACATGTACCAAAAGGAAAAGGAAGTCTATGATTTAGCACTTGAAAATTCAACCAACTTAGAATAAATATTTGTATTAAAAGGCAATTATATTCTTTGGTTATGCTACTCTAGAAATAACTACAGCCCAATATTCCTTCCATCCGAAGAAGTTTTCCATCCATTGATCATAATGACCATCAAAGCGACGAATTGCTGGTTGCACAAAATTTTCGGACGTCATGAATACTCTTTGGCTGCTGCAATAATACGCAAGGTGGAAAGTAGGCTACACGAACACTCAGATTTATTAGTGTACCCTCACAAATTTAAGGTTCACTCGGCTCACCCACTCGCAAGCTCTGATACCACTGTTATGGTACTGATAAAACGGAGAAGATAGAGAAGTTAAGGGATGGAAAATTTTGCACATATTACTCCTACGAACTATACCAAGAAAATATGCTCTACATAACAATGCAAGAAACTAGGAAGCAGAAAAGAAATGTTTCATAACAAACCAACTGAAAAATGGACTCCACTACTGATAACTCCCAATACCTATCACACCTAACTGACTAAGTACTCGATCAAACTCAATCAAACAACTAAACAAATTATTCCTACCACTTATTGCATAACCTCACTGAGTATTTGTTAATGGTGAAAGGTTAGGAAAAATTCAAGACGGAATTGCGTCTAGAGCCTTTCTGTTTGCATATTTCAAGTAATTTCATACTTAAAAAAGTCTTTCATTAATGGTGGTTTGGTATAAAGCTCTTCTGCAACACAAAATAGTAAGAGTTAGTTGCCAAAGATTATGCGCTTCAATCTTTGCAGGATTTGTTTTCAGAAGCTTGTAATAACAATTTTACAAGCTTTGAACTGCTGAGATTTTCAGGTATTTCCTCTGTTTCTTGTGGGGAGACCCCATTTCCATTTCTTGCTCCAGACAACTTTCGTTTGATCTTCAATTCATTTTCTAGCTGAATGGCCTCGTTAATACTTTGTATTACTTTGTCAAAACAAAGATATCGTCCACAAGCTCCATAGTCCATGGCTTCATAAACACGGACATGAGCTTCCGCCACCTTCTTTACTTCTGCAGTTGCTAGAATGCCTCGTTGAAGCATGATTGAGCCACCTATACAAAACTTCGTCAATTTTGAGAGAACAAGACCATAAATAAAAGAGAGAAGGCTACTCAGATACGGGTATGATGTATAAAAACTTGAGCTTGAGCTAAGTTTGTGGAAGTCGATCTAACGTAATGACCTTTAAGATACGTTATGGACGTTTCTTTGTGAGCATGCGGGAAGGAATTAGCCATGAGAAGGGCAGGGCAGAGAGTGACAAGATTCACTTTTAATTCTTTAGACTTCCTCCAAGCAGCTCTTTCTGCTGTTGTCTTCCCCAACGCAAGCCACAGCTGTTTTCCGTTCCAAAGAGATAGACAAGTTCAGGTTTTGATTGATAATGATTCAAATCAGTGACAGATTTGGAGTAGGAAAGTTTTTTCTCAACAAACAGAAAGGTACCCTTTCTTCTCTGCAGAATTCCTCATCGCTCCAACATTTTTCATTGATAATCCTATCTGGAGTTTCACGAGTCCAGATGAAAGCAAGAAGAGAAGAAGTGAAGATGCATCTCCTAATGTAAGCTGCCCTACCACAGGCTTCAATTACGTTCCTTGCAGCCTCAGCCTCAAGAAATGCCATTTGTTCCTGAAATTATTGTGCCAGGGAAATCAGGAAGAGAACACACTGACCCTTTTTTTTTTTAAGAAATATTTATATTATGAATGAAAAGAAGCACGAACATGGACATGGACACGCGACACGACACGGACATAGGGACACATCAACTTCTAAAATTTGGTGGACACGGATATGACATATATATATATATATATATACACATATATATATTATAAAATTTAGAATTAAGAAAAAAATCTAGAATTCATAATATGATATATATTGATTCATGTATTTCAAGACTTTCAATATCTTGATAGTTCATACATATTTTGTACTTTATAAACCCCTTTCAAAAAATATGGAACATATATATGCATTCTTTATGAGTATCCGTGTAAAACACGTGTCCGACACGCGGACATGGCTCCATTTTGCCGTGTCCGTGCTTCTTGAATGATAAACCTTATGATTTGGAATATCATCTACTTGAAAACACAATTTAAGATGACAAATTCATGGAGGTTGTCAATTTTCATGACTTAAATATCAGAAATTGTTGACTGGACATGACAATTATATACCCATAGGAACGATGGATGGTACGTGGGATTCTGACTTACGGAATAACCAGAGATTCCATGTGGATCAATGAAGGAGGATGTATGGAAAACAGCATGGCAGCCTCTAAATGCATTGCAAAGGCTGTCCAGATCTTGCATCTTTGCCACTACAACATCATGTAGTTTGTTTAGCTCTTCTTCTTCAATTAGCCTCTTCATGTCTTCAAAATCCTCTGCATGGCAAGAACAGAGCTGGCTGAGGAAGAAACTTGGAAAACATAGTACAATACTATAAGAAGAAGAAGATAAAAAATAATCTTACAAAATTGAAGCATGATATGCAAGAAGCATTTATGAGTGACCGAAAAAGTTAGGAAGGTAGATCCTGTGCCCATGTTAAGAATAAGTTGCTAATTGAATGAATTACTCGAAGAGATTTTTTTAAAAATTTATATATATGTTTTATATAATGACCAAGTACGTAAGAGCTGTGTAAATTCATGGTAGATGTTAGTGATACAGGTACAGGGATTTATTTGCAAACCTGGATTTTGAAGGGTAACTCGAACAAGGTAGCCCCGAGCCAAGAGCTCCTTGACGACATGGGAACCCAAGAATGAGTTGCCACTGGTTACACAAACCAGTTTGATCTCTGTACTATAACTCAAAAACGCATTTCCTTGACATAACTTTCTTTCTTCTGTCAAAGCCACTTTACCCATCTCTGTTAGCATCATCATTGCTAGTTTATTTAGAAGAGAAGACTGGGCTGGCTCGTTTTCCTTTATAGAAAGCAAAGGCTGACCGTAGTGTGGTAGATGAGAAGATTAGATGGAAAATGCACGAGGGAGGTAAGTGTTATCCTGTGTCCCTTTATTTGTCAAGTGCATAATTAAGGATAGAGAGCTTAAGGTCATGCAATGTAAAGTTGGTTTGGATTTTAGATGAGTTGAAGCGCTTTTTCTTTTTCATTTTTTTTACTTAATTATAACAAAGATATAATATAATATCAAACCTACAAAATAATATGACCCTAAGTTCACATAACAGAATATTTCTAATAGAATAAAAACCAATATTAATATAGACATAGTAGGAGGTATTAATGTGACCTAGCTTTTAGATGTCAGTCACATCAAGTAGTTAATTGTTGGACTAAATTACGCAATTGTTTCTGCCCATCAATGTCAAGGACAGGAATGTAGTCTAGTCAACTACCTTATCTACTATTTTCAGTTAGCAGCACCTATCCTAACACCAAATCAATAAGAGAACCCACGACTTGATTCTACATTGGGTAACAAAAATTGGAATAAGACTATTATTATTACATTACATTATCAAGTAATCTTTAAATACAAAGGAAGGCTAGAAATAGAATAACGAATGTATGTGACAAAGCATACAAAATGAGGAAATCATACAAGAAGAAAATGTTGTTAGTCGAGACAAAAAGAAAAGCCACCAGGTTGTTGTACATGGGTCTGAACAAGCAAGTCCGACGCATCTCACGTCAGGTCAGCTGTTACCAAACCTGGTGTGCTGCGTAACTTAGGAATAGCTCAGAATTTTCCACGTCAAGCTTTCAATCCAAATACATATCTATTTACGGTATATAACTCCCCCTGTCACCACGATCTCCACTCCTCCAGCTACTTTGAGTATGGTTAAAGAAATCTGAACTGTAATCTTGACTACCAAATGCCAACCTCTGAAACATTCTGATTTGTGCTGACTGCTCTCTAGAGTCGTATATTTCACTTTGGCCAGGTCTCACTCCATTGGATAGATCTGACAACTCATCTAAGGAGTTTAAAGCTCTCACAACCTGACAGGCAAAAATTATCAAGTTAAACATCTCTAAATCAAGAGCACTACTTGAGGAGAAACAGTGCAACAGGTACAATGGTTACCTGACTCATTCGAGGTCTTTTTGCAGCTGAATGACGCACACAAGCTGCAGCTGCCTCAATCATTCTGAACATTTCACCTGCAACATAATTCCGGCCTAGCTTTGGATCAACTAATGCTTCAAAGTCTTCTTTCTCAAGTGCTTCAGTAAGCAATGGTCTAGCCTGAGCACAAATTTCAAAGCCAAATTGCACGTTGCATAAGAATATGTTGCCAGAGAATCAAGTTCCAAACAGACTCCCTATCAATCACTCCTTTATTTCATGGATCCCACGTGAGGGGATGCAGCACGCGGGATGTGATGATACAACCAAGCATTTGGGAGAATAGAAAGGCAACTACTATCCAAGGAATTAAATACAAACTTATAGAAAAACAGTTCAAGATATAGAGATGCAACAATATGTTACAATATAAAGAACCCAAAAGCACCAGAAGAATTTTGAGCTAATACTATAGTTGGCATGCTAAAGGAAAGTAAGCTAAAGGAAATTAATGCATTTGGAATGATAGCATTTGTTATTACAAAACGAAACAAATCATGCTATAACCATGATAGCAATTTAGAACTAACTTCTAATGCTAGCTGACATGATTAAATTTTAAAAAGAAGAATTGTCTAACTCAGTTATGAATTTTCTGACATCTTTTCAATCAAAATATATCAGAAAATATCCATCAAACTCCAGAAAATATGGCATTCAACATTTTTATGGGACGTACCCATTCAACCAGGCTTTCATCCCCCAATGGTTGAGATGCATCAACAGGCTTCCGGCCTGTAATCAACTCCAAAAGCACAACCCCAAAGGAATAAACATCAGACTTTTCAGTCAACTTGCCACTTGTTGCATATTCTGGAGCCATATATCTGGAAAATAGAAGGTCAATCCATGAGAAAGCAATGAAATAAGAAATCTGATCTCTAATAGACATATTATTCCTTAAATAGGTACTTGCTAAAATGACATCATTCTTAACCAACAATTTGATACAAAAGCATAAAACACACACAGACTTCTAAAAGAAATAATAGTCAAAAGCAAGAGGAGAAGAAATTGTGAATCATTAAGTAATGCTAGCTTATACTACTTCCTTTTTGAGAGAATAAGCCCAAATGGATAGCATTTTACCCCTAAGAAAAGAATCAAAACCAGTTATCAATGGATCACATACCCAAAAGTTCCCATCACACGGGTAGTTACATGAGTATTTGACTCCAGTTCCAGTGCTAATTTTGCGAGCCCAAAGTCTGAAACCTGTATTTTAGAAAATCATATGGTTCGAGAAACACATGCTGTTAGCTAGAAAGTTTCCAATGAAGGAAGAAAAGAACCCTCCAATTTTATCTAAATTTAATGTAGTAAACCATATTAGGCATCTCCGCACTATATTACCACCAAGAGGTTTACTTATATAATAAGGGGCTCAAGAAGCACTCCAACAGAATTTTGATTGAATAAAGTGCTTAGCTATAAAACCATTTCTCCAGGGGCTGTCAATGATCAACAATGTCTATATGTCCAGAAAGATGCATACCCGAGCTTCGTAATTGCTATCAAGAAGGATGTTTGATGACTTGATGTCCCTGTGAATAATGCGAGGATGGCCTGAAATGTTTAAAAAAAACAAGGGAAAATGAATAAATTGTCACAAAAAATAGAATTGAGGAGAGAAAATACAAAGAAGCACAGTTTTATTTATATGTGGGGACTAAAGCAAAGTTCCAAAAGCTTTCTAGATGATCATGTGCTGTTGACTTGATAAGTTTACCTACACTTGCAAACAGTATCAGTAGTGATGCTAATCAGACTTATCTTAGGAGTGACTGAACATGCTTCTAACATACACTTAACTGGCCCGTGAGAAAGCAAAATTTTACGCGTAAATGGCAAAATTTTGCATGTAAAGAAAAGAAAATGTCCATATTCAAAAGATAGAATTGAAAATTTTTGTTTAAAAGACTGGAATGTAAATCAGAAGTTAAAATAGAATTGAAAAAATAAAAAGTAGAAACTTTACAGTCTTCGTGGAGGTAAGCTATGCCACGAGCTGCACCAGCAGCAACCTTGACTCGGACTGCCCAATCCATAATTGGTCGCCCTTCACCTGAAAAGGTGCATAAGGATGCAGATAATGCATTATCATAGGATTTCCAAACCAGATCACAGTCCATAGCAAGGTGAAAGAAAGCAACGGGCTGACAACAAAGATAACGACAATTGGAAATGAGAGGGAGAAAATGAAGAAAACTAGAGTCCAAAATACCCAATGCGCCATAATCCTCCTTAAAGCTGAAATACATTCTCTAATGTCTTTTGATAAAATAAAAAAAAGAAATCCGAAACACTTCTCTATTCAACGAATAGAGTATAATAATGTGAATCTACCTAGTAATCAACTAGTACCTAATTATTAGGCTATTGACCAGTCATGTTAGTTCTTTTACAGTCTGCCACATGATTCTACCAAGCACCTTATTGATAAAACTATCCAATACAAACACAATTTTTGACTAAAGAGATATTCCATGAGTATGTCTGCATGAAATCCACTTATGATATAAAGCGCACTCAAAATGGAGGACTTTACCCTTTCAAAACTTAGATATGTATCTTACCATGGAGATGATAATGTAGAGTATTGTTTGGAAGGTAGTCATACACAAGCAATCTTTGATTCTCTGATATACAGTAACCCACCAGAGAAACTAAATGCCGATGATGTACTCGGCTAATAATCTCAACCTCTGCCCTGAACTCACGCTCTCCTTGTGAACCACCAATCTTCAATTGTTTTACAGCTACCTCTCTTCCATCAGCAAGAATGCCTTTGTAAACACAGCCAAATCCACCTTCACCCAAGAGATTCTGTGCTGAAAATCCATTCGTGGCTTGAGCTAGTTCATTATAGGTGAACCACGATTTCGAATTATTTACTCCACCAGTCTCTGATGGGGAATACACAAAATCACTGCCAGGAGGACTTCCTTGAAGGGGGACTGGTGGGTAAGCCCTTAGAAATAGTGAATCTGAATTGCAAAGACAATTTTCAATAAATTTACTCGCATTTTGCACCAGAATTTGGCAATAGTTTCTGGTGAGTTCAAAATTAGGCTTTCATTCAAGAACAAAAAATTATCTTGTAGAAATATGACAACATAAATTATTCAATATAACCTGAAACCAAAAAAAGCTTCATTAAATAGCATATATACTGAAATTCTCTTCATTAGAACAGACATCAGGCACCATATAAACTGAATTTGTTGGTTCAAGTAAAGGTCCCAAAGTGACCAGTCAATTTAAAATAAAGATTGAGGTGGCTTGGTTCAAGGATTGATATTAGGTCAACAATAATGGAAGAAACATTAATTCCGTGAAATGGCTCATACGACCTTTCATGATTGGTTTTCCTGATATCAAATAGTACGGACGGACCATAAAAACTGCCACTGAATCAGTAAATTGCATGTGGTGTAGAGAAAAATATTACTAAGTCTCTATGAATTAGCCTTCAAGCCTTCAAGTGCAAGATATAGCTGCATAACCTTATACCACACATTATGAGATCAGAGATCCACTGTGTCTGGTAGGAATTGGTAATCAAATTTGTTTGTCTTTCTAGATTGATATTTACACATCATATCCGTATTACACTGACCAAATTGCATACCAAAATACTTCAAGCAATTGGTGACGACACAAGTGCTGCACCAGCAAAAGTTTTGGAGTAGCAGTGTACCAAATCAAAACCAAACCAGCATTTAATGCCTTACCTGAATTAGAGGAACCATATGGTGAAGGCATGACATACCCAACGTTAGATTTAGATCGCTTTCTCTTTCGTTTATGTACAATCCACACGGCCATAACAAGAAAGCTAAGGATCACAAACCCAACCACAATGCCAATTGCAATTGCACCCCCAGAGCTAAAACCTCCACTATTTGTGGATGTTGAATTTGCAGTAACATCAGGACCATTTGTTGGTCTTGCAGTTGGTTTCTCAGTAGGTATAGAGGGAAAAGTTTCATTGCTACGACTTCCATTTGCTGCTGAATTCTGCGGCGGAGCTGGACTTGTGCCTGGTGGCAATATAGAAGGTGTAGAAGGAACTGAAGGAGGCGGTGATGGCAAAGTGGATACTGGAGGAGGTGGAGAACCTGTGGCAACTGGAGGGCTACTAGGTGGTGGAGAATTAACTTTAGGAGGTGATGGAGAACTCTTGGGAGGCTTTGACACCGGTGGAGGAGGTGGCGAATTGGTCAAGGGGGGTGCAGGGACATCTGCGGGAGGAGGTGGAGAAGGAGAAACAGCGTGAGGTGGCGGAGGTGGTGATGTCACAGGAGTTGTTGGAGAGGCTTGTGGAGGAGGAGGAGGAGGAGGGGAAATGTGGACTGGCGGTGGAGGAGATACAACAGGAGATGTAGCTAGCGGTGGTGCTGGGGGTGGTGAAGTCGGCGGGGATGGTGGCGGGGATGGGGGAGGGGCGGGTGGTGAGGATGGGGGAGGGGATGGAGGTGGTGCAGACGGTGGAGGTCTTGACGGAGATGGAGGTGGAGGTGGCGGTGGTGATGATGATGATGATGATGATGATGGTGTGGATGGAGGGGAAGCGGCTGGTGTTGCTGGTGGAGGGGATAGATGTGGTGGAGCTAAAGAATTTGGTGGAGTAGGAGACACAGGTGGATTAGTCGTCTGATTCAGCTGAGTAGGAGATGAGGATGAAGAGGTCGGAGAATTTGGTTGCGGCGCCGATGAACCGGATGTGGATGGGGGTGGTGGAAGTGTAGTAGGGGAAGAATTTGGTGAAGGTGATGATGTTGTGGAGGCCATGTCTGTGTCAAACTGTTAAATGTATATATGAAACTATAAACTCATATCCAAATTGCTAAAATATGTTCTCACTTCATAAAAATCTCGACTTGATTAACACAGACAGAGCATTAACTCACATGTGGCAGAAGCAGTCAATAATGCAACTTTTCCGACATCAAGCCCCCAAAATCTGGACATTAACACACAAAAGAGACGCAGTCTACCTAGTTTGAGTTGTCTAAGAAAATATCCGTGTGCTCCACAGGACTTGAAGGAAAGCCCAGATTCACAAATGCCAAGCAGGATGCGTTCAGACAAGTTCCTTAGTAGGTAAAATCCAGAACCAACATGTAAAGATTCAGTAATAAAGAGGTCAACTAAACCGATTCGACTCCGAAAACTTGCTTCCTTGAGGCAAAATCCGAACGCTCCAACGACAGCGATCAAAATCCAGACTTTGGTACTGTGGTCCTAAGTTGAGAAGTGCAAATGCAGCACTACCCAGATCGCCAAAATGCCGAAAAAGAACCCTAGAAGCGCAAAGCCGAAGAACGTAGCACCAATCTCTGTCTCCCTGCTGTCAAGTTGAAGTAATGTGGGAAATTGGGGAGTATGATAGTGGGCTTATCAAGAAAGCTCTTTTCTTGCCCGGAAAATGGTGAAAGGCGGAGGAGATGTTTGACTCAAAATATGCTCATGAAACGTGGGGGCGACTTGGACTGTAGACACAGCCTTTCACTTCCACATGTATATGTACGTATATATATATATATATATGTATGTAAGAATGTATGTATCGTATGCAAATTCAACGCGGCATTCCCGTTGTACTTCCAATCACCGAATCACACCATGTTCTGGTCTCGTCATCATCTTTTCTCTTTTATTGCTTTTCTTTAAACGTGGAACAACCCGACTCCCTAATATGAATTTCCTATACCAGTAACTAAATGTCGTGTCAACTTTTCTTCTTGCTTTTGCCCAATTCTTTTTTTTATTATTATTATTACATTAGGTATCTTAGCTTAGTCAGACCAAGATTTCTCAGGTTTTTACGTAACCTATATACTACTGCGCATAAGGAGTTTTCACATACTTGATTGGTCAACTGATGATTGATCACTGGCTCTCCCTGCTCAGCATCAGGTTTGTTAGTGGGTAATGCAAAATATCTTGCCGCACTTCCATTCACGTTTTTAATTAGTCTTGTTTTTTAGTTTAATAAGTCAATAGTTGTTAGTTATGTTCCTATTATCTTGTTAACGTGATTTGTTAGTTTCCTTATGATTTGGGATTAGTTGAGATTGTACTTGTATTTAAGGAGTTTCAGATGAATAAAGTGTGTGTCTTCGAACCTCCAGATTTTGTGCCTTCCAGTTGTTTGTTATATTGTCTCTATAGACCTCTCTGTTTTTGCTCTTCTTTAACCTTTGTTTTTGTTTAACGCCTGCTCAATTTTAACATCTGGTATCAGAGCCAGGTTCATCTAGATGGCCAACAACACTGCAGGCGTCAATCTCTCACAACCATCAGTACCAATTCTTCAAGGTCACAACTATAACATATGGAGCATCAAGATGAAAACTTTGTTTCTTTCTCAAGAATTATGGGATTTACTGGAAAGTGGCTACGATGAAGGTGCATCAGCTGAAATTCTTAGAGAGATGCGAAAGAAAGATGCCAAAGCCCTTTTCTTCATTCAACAAGCTGTAGATGATGCCATTTTTCCTCGAATTTCAGCAGCAACAAGAGCAAAAGAAGCATGGGAGATACTCCAGAATAGTTATCAAGGCACAGAGAGGGTGCTTACAGTCAAACTTCAGACGCTTCGCAGGAAATTTGATTGTTTTTTTATGAAAGATGGTGAATCCATGCATGAGTATTTCAACAAAGTCATGGAAGTTGTGAATCAGATGAGAAAGTACGGTGAGCAGTTGTCCGATCAAAAGGTTGTTGAGAAAATTTTGCGGAGTTTGCCTAGAAAGTATGAGTCTGCCGTGGCTGCCATTGAAGAATCAAAAGACCTTAAAGTCCTATCTATTGATGAATTGTTAGGATCTTTGCAATCTCATGAAGACAGACATAATAGTTATGAAGAAGTAACTATAGAGAATGCCTTTCACACCAAACTACAGTTGTCCAAAGATGGTGAACGTAGCAGCAGTGGTCAAAGCAGTCGTGGTGGGTATTCTTCTTGTGGAAGAAGAGGTGGAAGAGGCTATAGAGGAGGTGGAAGAGTAGGTGGACATCCGAACCTAAGTCATACGATAGCCAATGAGACAGGTGACACTTATACTCACAAATTTACATGTTATAATTGTGGGAAGCCTGGCCATATAGCAAAGTTTTGCTGGCAGAAGGGAAACCAGGCAAATTTAGTTGAGCAAGAAGATAAAGATGAATGTGAAAGCTTATTTCTTGCTTGCTTTGCTACTAAAGAGTGTGCTTCTAGTGTGTGGTATATAGATAGTGGCTGTAGTAAACACATGACTGCAGATTTGGAGGCCTTCATCAATTTGGATAAGTCAATTAAGACGAGAATTAAGACAGCAGATGGAACGATTCGTCAAACACAAGGAAAAGGGGTTGTTAAGGTGAACAATTGCAGCATTACAGATGTTCTATATGTGCCTGATTTGGATTCCAATCTTTTAAGTGTAGGTCAATTTTTGAGAGAAGGCTACTCACTTGTTTTTGAAGATCTCTCATGCACGGT
>JANKOD010000008.1:13555885-13577128 GCA_026284645.1 Erythroxylum acuminatum | reverse complement strand
ATTTAAAAAACATAAAAAAAGCAAATGTAACTAAAAAGTTTTGGCTACGATTCCAAAATCTTTGCCAAAAGTTTTTAGATACGTTATAAAAATTGTCACTAATAACTTTTAGCAATGTTATGAAAATTGTCGCAAAAAATCATTTGCTACGAAACATGACACGTCGCATAATATTATTACCTACACATATCGTAATGCAGCTAATAACTTTTAATGCCAAAAACAAAGCGTTCGTAAGTATATTTCGAGACGATTTATCTTTTCTTCGCCTATCACTTTTAGCAACATATACGAGATCGAAGTTAAATATGATTTGTGACGATATTTGAAAAACGTCATTGGTAGTATTTTGCTATCAGGATTTTACGATGATTCGTGTGATGATTTTTTGTTGTTGCTAAAAATTATTGGTAACAAGTGTTTATCTTTTACCGAAGAAAAATTTCTTCTCCAAAAGCTTCTTCTATTGTAGTGATAGTAATATCAATAATAACAAGTCAAGGATCAAGTAATCAGGTTCTTGGATCTATCATGTATTTTCTTCCACTTTAATTCTAAACGAGGAATGTGCTCCAATAATTATTCTAAGGCAGAAGCAAGCAAATATTTAGTAAACAGTACATGTGTTAAATACCATGTAACATGTAAAATTTCAATAAAATTCTTTAATCATTTAGCCCCCTAAAATTTCAGAATACTAACATTCGTAAGGCGTGACCACGCATTATACATGTTAGTAGTCTATTTGGGTTTCAAAGAAACTTGTCATTTTTATTTAAATTATATTAATAAAAAATTAAAAAATAATTAATAAAAGAGAGTAAAATAAAATTAAAAAATTTTATAATATTATAACTTTTTTAAAAAAAGAAAACAAAAAAACAAAAACCTTAGTATGTTTGTTTTTCTTTTAATAGGCAACATCACAAAGTAGCTCCAGCGAATCACGCAATGTACTGGTAGCACTAAAGCCGCCCAACTCCAACATAACAACCCCACCAAATGCACACCCAGCCAACCAACAGAAGCAAGCAACATCACTAGTAGTGCCCTACAGTAACACAAGCCAACAAAGAACCAGAAGCACAAACCCAACCCCATTTTGCTCCAACCAACTAGCCACTCAGATTCCCACATTCACCGTAACAACACCCACTAGTATTGTTTTAATGTTCTATTTATTTTCTATTTAATTATTTTTACTTCATTTTTATTAATTACTTTTAGTTTCTTTCATTTTAATTTTAATTTTAATTTCAATTATTATTAGGTTGTTTTAATTATTTTTTTTGAATTAATTTTATATTTATAATTGTTACTATTATGGGACGCTCTAAAGATGCTACTAGGACAACAGTGAAAGGAAAGTCTACAATGAATCTAACTACACAATATTAATTTGCCATATGATCTACCATAAGGACTCATTAGAAGCGTGTTCGAATAGCCAAAGGATGTGATAGATTGAGGAAAAAAGAGAGTTCAGTTATGTGTCACATGATACCTCCATGTCCACCCAGACTATAACACATCTGCTTTTGGATGTTGACAACTCAAGAGAGTCTCCTATTCTATGCTTTATTTTTGTTGATTATTTTTGTGAGATATGAGTATCCTATGCGTACATTGGGGGCAATGTATGATTTAGGTGTGGGGGAGTGAGTGTATACATTATGATGAACTTTGTGATTTTTTGCTTAAACTCGTGATACTATGATTCATATATTGATTATTCCTCATGATAGCCTCATAATTTTCTAATTGTTTTTTGTAAATAATCCTTAAGTTAGGATACATTTTTTGTTTAAGAAATAATACATAAAAAAGACAAGCACGATTAGTATTTTCACTAAATTATTTTAAATATCTCATTAGTTTTATTGAATGAAAGTATGTAAGACTTGATGCATTTTTGACAACTACGTGAGCTTTAAGCCTAAGAGCATTCATCACATTGTGCTCATACTTATCTTTTTTGTTGTGCGTTTTCAAACATAGCTTGTTTATGCTAGAACTTGCTTTTGAATACATGTTGAGACCACATTTTCGATAAATTTGTGTATAAAGATGATAAGGGTACTTAGGATAATCATTTTTGACCTAAACAAGCCTACCTTACTTTTTATCCCAAAAAAACTAATTTGAGACTTATCTTTTCTTTTGTTGAATAATACCCTTGTTACAGACCACTTTTATCCTTCTTCTTATTGATGCTCTTATTGATTTTGAGTCCCGAAATTGAAGGAATTGTTTAACGCTTATTTGCATATAATTTTGACTATTTCCATGAAAAGTAAATTAGTTGATTTAAGTTGCAATGTTTTTTATTTTGCATTTTTATAAAAACAGGGGAAAAGTATTAAAAAAAGAGAAGTCTCCTATTTGATGTTGTTGTTTGAAAAAAAGAAAAGAGAAAAAAAGAGGTGATTTAAAGGATGCTATTTGAATCAAGTAAATTTGGATTGATCTAAGTTAAAACTTGTGTGGATAAGTTTGAATGATTTCCTTCAATTTACTTAACTTAAAAACTTCTTTTCATACCTTACCTAAGCCTTATTATAACCCTTATCAAGTTCCCTTTGATTTATGCATTAAGTTCACTTTTATTAAGTGGTGGAAACATGATTCATGAGCAAACTTATGGAAATAACTCGCTATGCTTGAATTGAGTGCTTAATGAACCCTAAACACTTTGAGTGTACAGAGTGAAATCTTTGAGACGGTGTTAAGTCTTGATTCATTTGATTTTGATGGAATTAATGAGATGCTATGTTTTAATTATAACAACGTGTCTTATAAGTGTTTGTTCTCTCGATTGTTATTTTATCCTAAACCTTTAATGTGAATTAGTTTTTGGACATTTCTGGATAACATGAAAGGGAGATATGAGATTGTTATGCGGATAATTGATGTATGCTTGAAGATAAGCATAAGTCCAGTGTGGCAGAATTTGATAAGATGTTATTTTGATATATTAATTGAAACTATCTCTTTTATTTTGGCTATATTTTGGTGCTTAAACAAGAAAATTAATGTTTTTCTTATTTTAGGAGATGAAAAGTGGAGATTGTATCAAATTGGAGTATTATTGGTGAAAATCACATATTTTGGAGAAAAAAAAGTGGATAGATTACTGTAGTGAATAAGGCGAGATCATGTCTAATGTTAGATTCACTTGAAGAGTTGGAGTTTAATTAGGAAACTTCTTTCCATCCCTGTTACGTAAGGATTTTGACTTATTTTAGATAGGAATCTTTGAAAGATAGAACTAGACTAAGGTTTGAGTAGAAAAACAATATGATATATGTCTGACACCTCTCCAGCCTTCTGTTTGTTTCTTTTGAGTTTTCTCTTAATCTTTCAGCTTTCTTTTATTTTTGGTGTTGGAACAAAAGTCACGTGTGACTAAACTCAAATATTCTAATTCAAGGGGATTCAAAACTCTAATTGTAACCTTATGAGGTTTTGTTCTAAACTTATATTCCTGTTTTAATTTAAGCATTTCTTGTTTTATGTTCTTATACTTTATGAATAATTAATATTAATTGATCTGAAAAATTAATTTGATGTTGATTATTCTATAGTTATCCATGAATTCAATGACCCGTAATTGTCATTAAGGATTGGTATAAGTAGCAAATAAGTTATTTATAAATTTACATGTTTAACATATGATAAACAAGAAAAATAAGTTGAATAGTTCCAACTGTCTCAATAGTCTTTTTCACTAAGCTTATTACTATTATTTAATTGATATGAAATGTTATCATACCCAGTCAATTGATGGTAAGTTTTAGTTTGGATGTTGTGTTTGAACTAACTAATTTAGGAATATCTGAGAGTTATTATAACTATTCCAATATATTTCGAACTAACTGTTTGAATTGTGACAATTATTCTTTTTAGACCAATGATTAATGTTACAATTAAAAGAGATCATTTCCCTGAATCGGAGTTAAGTATTCTTAAATTCTCATTTTATATTCAGTTGATTTATTTTGATTTCTTGTTAATTTTACTTAATTAGTTAATTAATTGAAAACCCCACTTTATTTTATTAATTAACATTAAGAAAATATTGTTTAGTTCTCTTGGAGTTCGACTTAAATCTATGACTACTATAAGAATGTAAAGAATTGAAATTAATTTTGAGGGCTTTGACAACCTTACCACTCAGACTCACTGCCTTGTACCTGATTGGGACTTGGGCTGGGCTTAGGCACCAACAACAAAAGGTCGAGCCTAGCTAGGGCTTGGGGTAGCTTATTTCACTATCTTAAAAGAACATTCAACACCTTAAATGCCCCAAGGAAGATCCCTTATTAGGGCTAGGCTAAAGCCTAGGTAGGTCTAGACCTAACCCAGTCTATGCCATCCTTAATGAGGGGTCTTCCTTTAGGTATTTAAAGTGTTGAATGTTATTTTAAGGTAGTGAAATAAGCTACCATAATTATATGTATTATAACTACTATGAATGAAAGTTTGAAGTATGCTTCTTTTAGGCTTAAAGGTGTGTGAATAGTTTTGCACATTATCGTAGAAGTTATGTGTATTTTTCCTTGAGAATATTGAAGTCTATGCGTATGTGTAGAATTATATATGAAATCAAGTGGCTTGATTTTAAATTGACATCTAGTGGTCATACTATACGCATATGTTTGCTTAGATGTGAGTGTATCATACTTATTTGCTATCTTAGGTAAAGGCTCTTCACTATGCATATGCTCTCCTTTAACAAATGTAGACTTGGTATTAACTGCACTCCTATAGATATTCCTAATCTCATGCTTATCATGAGAAATCTTTTGAGGTCCTAGCACGTTTTCTACTTTTTTACTCTCTTTAGTGAATTTAGATAAATAATAAATATTAATGTCATTTCCAATGTCTTGTTTCATGTTTTAATACGTCTAATATACGATTGTCCTTAATGATCACATTTTTGGAAGTCTTACTGCTATATAATTCACTTTTCATTTGATTCATGCATGCATCTAACTACTTTTGAACTTTCTTGAGTTCGAAAGATAATTTCTTCCTCTTTATACTCATGATTTCTAATTTTTTTACTAGTTTAACATATACAAAATCATTATTACTATCACACAAATTAGAGTTGGATGTTACTATAGTATCTTCCTTAGAGACATATGTGAGCTATCTCTCTTTCTAGATACTCATTTTCATATTCACTTATGTGGTCTCAAGTTGAGGTTTTATCTGTTTCTTCTTGGTTTTCTCCTTTTTCTCCTTTTTATCATTTTTTATATTTGTCATTATCTTTAAGGGGAGGATATTGCGACTTAAGTGGCCTAATTTTTACATCAAAATAGATAATATAAGAGAATTTATAATTTGAATTACTTTTACCTTACTTAAAGTCCTTTCTTTTATAGAAATTATTTCTCTTCGGAAACTTCTTAAAATTTTCTAGTGATGAAGGTAAGGTTTTCATTATCACTTCTACATGTAGATGTCTCTTCTTCACTTGATTC
The DNA here is from genome assembly GCA_026284645.1 of Erythroxylum acuminatum. NCBI lineage: Eukaryota > Viridiplantae > Streptophyta > Magnoliopsida > Malpighiales > Erythroxylaceae > Erythroxylum > Erythroxylum acuminatum. The sequence continues at coordinate 13,571,633 of JANKOD010000008.1, read as the reverse complement.
CTCCTTTAAGACTTTGAATGCTAGGTCCTTTTTCTTCTGAGGCATTTGTTTTTCTTGCACCTCTTGAACTGCCATTTCATATGTGAGAAGAGATCTAATGGTATTATTGTCAAATCTTTGGCTTCTTGTATAATCATCACTTTAGCTTTTCATATTCCTAAAAATGACGTAAGCAACTTTCTTATTATTTCAATATTAGTATAAGTCTTTTCAAGATCTTTGAGAACATTAATAATGTCAATGAACCTTGTGTATATACTATAACTGTTTTCATCATTCTTTATTTAAAATAACTTATATTGGTGGATTAACATATTCACTTTGCTCTCCTTAATTTGATTTGTTTCCTCATACATAATTTCTAATGTATGCCAAATTTTGTGAGTTGTTTCACACATAAAGACTGTATTAAATTTATTTCTTCTTAACATATAAAATAATATGTTTACAACTCTATTATTCAAGAAAATTAATCTTTTATCTTAAGGACCTCATTCTTCCTTTAGTTTGGGGCCTTTTTTTATTATCAACAATTTGTAGGTATAAACGGTTCATTTGAAAGTATTTACCATAGTTATACACTTTTGGCCATTAAGAAAAATATCATTATGTTTTTTTCAAATAGGGATAGTCATTTACATCAAAGAAGGGGCTCTACTAATGTTTTGTCTCTCTTGGTTGAACTATGATCATGATGCTTTTAAATATTTCATTATGATCTTTGATACATGATTTTGTTTGAAATGTTAGCATCATAGACTCGTTCTGATACTACTTATTAGTCTCTAATGGCACCTAAAAGGGCATAAATTCAATAAATTTTAAATAAAATATTTATTAACTTGGTATGTTACTTAGCACAATTTACAAAAGATGAAAATATGATATAAATAATAAATATCAATAACACACTTAAGTAATAATATAAAAAAGGTAAGGGAAAGAAATGTAAACCGATTTATAATGGTCTACAAATAACTTTTACTTACATCTACCCTAATACTCTTTAGAATTCCTCTATAACTCTTCTTTTAAGGTGAAGAATAAAATTTATACAATCTTTTCTTAGTAAAAAAAAAAACTTTTGCAATCTTCCTTGTTAATGAAAAGGACCCTAATGCTACTTAGAACACCTCAAGTATAATATAAAACACCCTAACAAAAGCTTACAACTTAAATTATCTCACTTTTCCATTTTCATAAAATCATAAAGACTCATTCACTCAAATACGAGATAATAAATGATGAAACGCTTTAGTTATGGCTACATCTCATCCTTATATAACATCTCATCAAAATAATAAGCTTATAAGTAGTATTTATATTTTTATCATTAAAATATGGATTAGAATCTCCCTCAGTTTAATATATTAAATGTTATAAAAAAAATATTTAATATTTTCTCAAAGTTCACCATATTTTATATAGTTTACGTTGAAAGCTACTGGCCCAATCTTCTTATTGTATTACCACTATGATATGTTATATTTACGGGTAAATTAAAAGAATCTTGAAATTTTGTAAATTTTGAAATACTAATATAAAATTTTAAAACTAGTAATAAAATGTTACAACTTTTATTTGTTTTGTAAAAAAAATTAATTGTTAACCCTACAATTAACAGTGCAAGCATGACAACTAACGCCATGGTAGATTAAATGTAAAATAAAAATCTAAGAACCAATAATATAAAACATTAAGCCGAGATAAAAGACTGAAAAACTAGCCACACCAAATTAAATGCACTCTGACCTCATTTGGGAGAATAATGACAAATTATGTTTAAAAAATTAAAATTTAAAAAAATTTGAACGAATATTATAAAATTTAAGATTTTTTTATAATTTATCATATATATATATATTTATGAAACTTCGTTTTTGTTCTAAATCCCCAGTTATTAGTATTGACAAAATAGAAAAGGAAAGTATGTGAAGGGAATGGATCCTCACTAAAAGGTACAGAACAAATAACCCCCATCTAAATATTTGATTTTCCACTTTAAACCGGGCCGAGTTGGCCACATTAGGCCAACTTTTGGGCTTAATTAATGTTCCATTAGTACTGCTCTACTGAAAATGATTAGATACAACTTGTGCCGTGATCAACTAAATTGTGGAAGAATTTTGAAGTCTGATTAAAGTGGCCTGCTCTTGCTTGCTTTCATCCTGATCCCCTCATCTTCAAGAAACTTTCTCTTGGTGTTGTCCAGTACTTGCAGCTTTCGCCTAGAATAGAATCCGGAAGAGCAGCGGTCTCTTGCTTTTTGGGTTCTTGCAAGCCTTCTTAAAAAGCTTCATTGTAGCTTAGAAAACATCACAATGTACTAAACTTTCACTCGCAAATATATTCACCTACTTTAACATCTGCATTCGTATAAGCTCATCAATACATGAATTAACCATCCGGATTAAGGACTTGTATATCTCATGGCTCCAAATAAGTAGGTTTCGTTTCTGCACTCCTTTTCCTTCCTCCATGGAACTTTACTTGAGAACGGAAAATTCAAAGACCAACCAGTAGTTCCAGCTGACCACTTAAAATATGTTAAAATGGTTGTATTCAATGGAAAAGAACGTGAATATAAATCCCATGGAAAGTGAGAAAAGAGACGTAGCTTGGCATTTTAGGAGGGGCGTGAAGAGTTGTAACCATAATGGAAAAATGGAATTAAGTTTGCGTGGAAGTAAGGATATGGCAGTGATGGGTGGGCTTAAAATTAACTAAGGTGCGGGAAATGAGGATTGAACTTGTGGAATGAATTGAAATGAGGATGCTGTACTTACATGTGAACATTCAGGATCAGGACGGAGTCAGGAGCTCAAAAGTTTAACCACTACTAGCATTTGTACCTTTCAATTCCTGTATCACTTGTAACCGTTATGTTCATTCATTTCTTCTCTCTTACTTACTCGCACTTCTTCTTAAAAGCCCATTTAGTCTTTTGTCACACAAAATCTTCCCTAACTCTTTCCTATCTACATCTCACCTTCTCTCCGTTCCGAGCTTTAATACTAGAGTCTCTCTAGTTCTACTTGTTTTTTTGCTGCGGCTTTGCCGTTGAAGTACTCTCTTAATTTTCCTTCAGGCTTTCTCCTTTTCATGTCCTTTCTGTAATTCTCCCTTATTTTCATTTTTCTCTTCTTTCTAACTTTACGGGTTTGTTCCCTATTTAGCTTACTAGTGAAGGGTTGTTTATATTTTCTTTTCTTTTTTCCATCGACGCGCAGGTTGTAACTTCTTACCATAAACATGGTGATGATGGGAATAGAGAGGCTAGTTGTGAGCTTGAAGTCCAAAATAAGGTCACTGAAGACCAAAAAACCATATGATAAGATTGAAAAAAGTGACAGCATGAGATTTGAGATAAGAAGCAGGAAGGCCAAGAAGCTCATAGAGAAGACCCTCAAAATTGCAGATTCACCCAAGACCAGAACTTATGCTTTTTAAGGTTGCAGAGACAGAGCACAGCCATAGATTTCTCTTTTTTCTGTTCTTTAACAGCTATGTTTAGTTGCTGTTAAGTGTCAGACTACTATACTTAAAAGAGGGCTGTTCCTCTTTTTGCAAGAGACCACTCTGTCTCTGCCAAGCCCAATGTAAGCCAAGAATCATCTCTAAGTCTATTGCTAATAAATATGACTTATTGCAGTGGCTACAAATTTGTACTCTTCATCTACCAAAACAGTAACAAATTTAAAGCATTGAATGGACTCTCTCTCAAATGAGCTGTTGTTTACAAAATAGAAAATTCGAGGTAACGTTCAATGACATTTCCAACCCAACTTTTGGGAATAGAAGAGAGTGTAATTAAGGTCATCCAAGTTGTAGTATTGTGTAAGGAGTACTTGTTTTTAGAATTTCTTCTCATGCTAGCCATTTCAAAGAAATGTTTGCGAATAGGGATCATTCAAAATATTGTGCATATGTAGTACAGAAGTTCGAGTTCCACTAGAATGAAGAGAAAATGACAGGGAGATCTATTCCTCCCTCTCCTAGACCAAGAATAGCTATAGATACACAGTTCAGTTGTTTTCATTTGAGCCGACGTAGGTTGTCTGATCAACTACTTGATGTACCAATAAGTTACTGACTTGTAGCTTTACAAACGTGGATAGATGTTATATCACCATATCAAGAACACGTGGAGTAGGTTTCCCCATAAAAATGTGGCTATTCCGTTAGAGAAGGGTTTCTGTCGTTATCTTCATTTTTATGCTCGTGAAAGGAGACTGCAACCCATTTTGTCGTATTTTCTTTCCTTTTTGTTTTTATAGCTAATACATACTAATTTGGACCAAGTTCCTAAATCTAAGTTACTATATCTTCATCAGGCCCTACTTTGATCTTGTTGTTGCTTTGATAAACTCCTAAGTCGATCGCTTCTGGTTGACGCCTAATTTGGTTCGGAAGTTTTCGTGGGACAAAAAAGAAAATCATGATTGTTCATTGTTCTTAACTTCCAGTTGAAGCCGTTGATGTTACATCTCAACCTTCCTTCTTGTTGAGCCATTAATTGCAATTTCAATAGCTGCGAGTTCCTTTTGTTGTCAACATTTACAGAGTCGCATCATGGTGATGTATGGGTGGCCATAATCGAATGGACCTACGTATTATGAGTAGCCTTTGTTCTTTCTGGTAATTAGGAAGCTCCATTTGGCATTTCAGTACCATCTTGATCATCCATGTCTATTCTACCTAGGTTTTGGCAAAAGAGTACATACAATATGGATCCCCAGAGAAAGGAACGGAACTGTATCCTCTCTTAAATCCCCTGAATCCAATATACTAAATTCTAGGAAAAGATAAGAATTGAATTCAATAAATTACAAAAATGTCTTGACCTTCTGTACCATTCGACTTTAATTTTTTTTTTTTAAAAGGTCTTAATCTTCGTTACAGCTTTTTTCTAAAATAATATTGAATTTCTTCTTTTTGAGGATTTATCCATCTATTTCTCATCCCCTAGAGAGAATCTAATATGGGTGTGAAACAGATTAGATAGTATGGTAACTCCAACCAGTTGAGATGCTGATTTAGAGCTTTAGACTAGTTCATTTTTGTACGGATGTTGGTCCTTTTCCACGTAATAAAGATGTATGGATGATAAAACCTTTACTGGAAAGATTACTTGCTGGCATTATCCAAGCTCCACCACAAAGCGAAAAGGGTCGGTCTAAAGTCATGAGGAATGCTAAAGAAACATCAAGAACCCATATAATTGACCACTTCAATATATAGATAACAAAGACAAAGCAAAAAAAGGATGGATTGTGGGGGCTGGGAGTGGAAAGAACATACGAGGCTCAAAACATGAGAAGAAGTTAATCCTGATGTGGCAATTGTTTACACATGAAAATGAAACTTCGATGGTTCAAATGTTCACAATAATATATGCTCAAAAAGACAATCCCGCATTCTTCCGCACTAATTGTTATACAAAGAAGAATCTCCTCAAGGAAAGGCGCAACCACGTAAACGGTTGCTTAAAAGAACATCCTGGTTTTGATGGTGGTCAGAATTTTATTGGATTATCTAAGCCGACAAGCAAAAAGAAACGAGAATTGCATGTCTAATGTAGGACCTTGTCTTGCAATATGAGATCTCAATTCTTCAATGGATCTCCAAGCAAAAAGCAACAGATGTAATGCAAAATCCAAGTATGATAACTAGTTGATTAGGCTTAAGAAGTTGGGTGAGCAACTAAATAAAAAATGAATATATTCCTTGTGGAAATAACTTGATAATCAATAAGAGAAAAGTGGGTAATCAGAATCAGTACAATTCACTTTATTAATCCTGCAAAGTCTAAAAGACATTGAGCACTAACATTTTCCGTATTCTTTTGATAAATTATTAGCATGCTACCAATTTGGTGAAAGGTCCTTGTGGTGCAAGAGGAGAATCTGGAGAGTACAAGTGAGTATATCTAATCTCAACTTTTCTGAACTGAACCTGTTTAAGTAAAGAAAAGGCTTGGCTTCCAGATACTAATCCAAAAGAGGATTGCATTTAATTTGTGTGTCAAAGAGTACTCTTTAACATAAAGCTGTTGAGAAGCAAAATTGAATGACTTATGAACAAAATGTAGCCTGATTAATGACCATATTTTATATACGTATATATAATGGAAGTGTTCTATTTAGTCTATGTTTCCAATTCAATAGTAGAATAAATCTTAACACATGATGGACGCATCAGATTAAACATCATAGATATATAAATTGATAATCTCCCTACTAAATTTCACAAATTGTTTTCAATCAAGTTTCTATAACTACAAGAGAGTCAAGAGAGAGAAACTAATATTAACTAAGAACACGGTCAATTTTCTCAATCTCTTTTCAATAATGATATTTTTTGCATCAAATACACAATATGATAAAGCAAATACACTCAAGAGGGAAGTGAATTGTATATAAAAAATTACAAGGTACTTTCAAATTGATAATATCCTGCTAAACAAAATAAGTCTACAGATAGAAGGTGTCCTATCAACTTTCGAAAAGATCCTGTTAATGTTAAAAACGAAAATATCCTATTAATCGAAAGGAGTCTTCTCTAGCCCTAAAAAAGAAAGGAGTCTGTTAATCAATAAGAATTTACTAGCGCTAAAAAAGAAAGGAGCTTGTTAATCGATAGGAGTCTATTAACGCTCAAAATAAAATGAGCCTGTTAGTTGTTTCAAAAAACGAAAGGAACCTCTTGCGATATAAAAACAGAAGGATCCTATTGTAAAACTGAAGGAGCCTTTTGAAAAAACAAACATATAATGCAGAAATTTTTTAAAGTTAGCAAGAGAGAAAGACTGATACAGTCGATTTATATTGGTTCGGCTAATAACGAAGCCTATGTCCAGTCCTCAAGCATCCAACTTAAGTATTTCACTATAAGAATCTAAGTATTAAATTTAAAGAGTCTCTTCAAACTCACAAGTACATATTTTTCAAAGTTCTTCAACTTTCCGCACTCGCAGTATTTAACAAATCTCTACAAGCTCTCAATAAAAGTGTATAAAGGGTTTAACAGTCTCTCTCAATAGAGTGATTTCACTTTTTAAGGTACAAAAAGTTTGATATAGATATAATTTTCAAGAATTCAAGAATATTGATCTTGCTGAAGTATTTCGCAAATCAATGTGTACTTCACAAATGCAATGATTCTTCACTAAGTAGACATTTTTCTTTAACTAGTTGTTGCTTCATTTTAATTTTGAGTTGACTTTGTATCTAATGAATCTTCGATATCATCTCTGTTGGAATCTTCCAATATTCAGACGTTAAGAGAAAAGCTTTGTCAAAACTTCTAAAGCTAATTGTTCGAATAAGTAAAATCCTTTTGGATGTTGTGGAATCATTTCTAATAAGGTAAGTTCATTAAAAAGAATTCCTGCAAGAAAGAAGACATTTTTCCTATGATTTATTTCCTTTTAAGAATTATGTCGTTACCAATAAAAGGAAATAACTCTGATTTGAATTTTGAAATATTATATAGTTATTATCAAAATCATTAATAATGAACCTTGAGCTAACACAATATTACAATCATATGATTTGTTAAGCTAACACAATATTACACTCGTATGATTTGTAACAATTGTTTATTCAAGATCCTAAAGTTATGTTAATATTGATTTATACCATAAAAATCATATTTTTACATGTGGTATCAGAACATGTATTTTGAATAAACAATTTGCTTGTATATTTAAAACTATGGTTATTTGATGTTCATTGTCAAATATTTTGATGTTTGAAGAGTTTTATGATTATTCACTATTGATGGCTCCTATAAAATTAAAAAATTAATAATTATTGTGGTGATGAATTTTAAAGATGGCAAACTAAAATAATGCATCAGAAATATCAACGTTAAATCTCATGCATGTAAGACCTTTGCTTTTCTTAGTTGTTGAATTGTAAAAGAAGTATGACTCTACAGATGTACTACAAGTATGACTTTACTCCATATAATTTCTAGTTTATCTACTCTTAGTCTTAGATAATGTTAGATAAATATTAGAAGGAAAATGCCCAATTGATTTAGCTTGAGAAGTGGGGTAAGTAGCTAAATAAAAATGTATATATTCCTTATGGACATAATTTGATAGTTAATGAGAGAAAAGTGGGTAATCATAAATAAGTGCAATTCACTTGATTAATTTTACAGAGTCTAAAATACGTTGAGCACTATCATTTTCCTTATTCTTTTGACAAATTGTTAGCATGCTACCAATTTGATGAAATGTCCTTGCGATGGCAGAGGAGGATCTGGACAACAGGAGTAAGTATATCTAATCTCAATTTTTTTTGGAGTGGACCTGTTTAAGTAAAGAAAAGGATTAGTTACAAGATATTAATCCAAAAAAGGATTGCATTCGTGTGTCAAAGAGTACTCATTAACATAAATCTGTTAATAAGTAAAATTGAGTGGCTTACGAAAAATTTGTTAGAATGTGGCCTAATTTATGATCATATACTTTATATATTAATATAATGGAGAGCTCTATTTGGTTTATATTTCCTATTTAATAATAGAATTCATCTCAACCATTTATGCTTGTCATTTGAAGGATGTACTAGACTAAAAGTTATAGATATATAAATTGGTCATCTCTATACTAATTAAGGTAACAGATTGTTTTTCATCAAGCTTTTGTAAACGTAAGAGAGTTAAGAGAGAGAAATCAATTTTAACCAATAACAAGGTGAAGTTTTTGAACCTCTTTTCAATAATGGAATCTTCCGCATCAGGTACACAATATTACACTCTTATGATTTCTAACAATTGCTTATTCAAGATCCTAAAGTTATGAATGCTAATTTTGATTTATGTCATAAACATCATATTTTCACATATGGTATTAGAGTCAGTGTTTTCAATAAACAATTTATTAATCTATTTTACTACCATTATTTAATATTGATTGTCAAATATTTTTATGTTTGAAGATTGATTATTCATTATTAATGGTTTGTATATAATAAAAATCTAAAAATTATTATGGGGATGGAATTTTAAAGATTGCAAACTAAAATAATGTATCAAGAATATCAATGTTAAATCTCATATATACAAGACCTTTGTTTTCCTCAGTTGTTGGATTGTACAAGATGTATGACTCTAGAACTGTATGATAAGTTTGACTCTACTCTAGATAATCTCTAGTTTATCTATTCTCTAGATAATGTTAGATAAATATTAGGAGGAAAATAACCAGATGATTTGGCTTGAGAAGTGGGGTGAGTAACTAAATTGAAAATGTATATATTCCTTATGGAGATTTCTTGATACTCAATAAGAGAAAAGTGGGTAATCAGAAGTCAATGCAATTCACTAGATTACTTCTGTAGAGTCTAAAAAACATTAAGCACTATCATTTTCCAGATTCTTTTGACAAATTATAATGCTACCAGTTTGGTAAAAGGTCCTTATAGTGACAAAGGAGGATCTGGATAGTAGGAATGAGTATATCTAATCTAAGGTTTTCTAGAGTGGACCTGTTTAAATAAAGAAAAGGCTTAGTTGCGAGATAATAATCCAAACAAGGATTACATTCATATGTCAAATGTTAAGTCAAAATGACTTTACGTAGATAATTTTGATGGACAACAAATAATAATGAAAAGAAGAAAACAGACGGAAGCAGAACAAAAAAGCAGACGGAAGGAGCGCAAACACAAAAAGCAGACGATAGCGGAGGAACAAAAAGCAGACGAAGCGTGGAAACACAAAAAGCAGGCGGAAGTGCGGAAAAACAAAAAAAAAGCAGACGGAAGCAGATGAAAGTCAGACGATGCAAAAGACAGACGAAAGAAAATTAGACGCAAGGCGCGAAAATGAAAATGAGACGGAAGCGCAAAGTGAAAAACGTCAGACGAAAGAAAGTGAGACGGAAGATCCGATACCACGTCGGATTACTTATCAGCTTGAGTTGGTTACATAACTCAACTGAATAACCGATTCTTGAAAGATCAAGAAGCAGTTTTTAAGAAGCAATTGAAGACGAAGGCTATAAATACAAGTCGGAGTTGAAGACTGCAGAAGTTAGCGAAATTAAAAATCTTAGCAATTTTTGAGAGAATTATTGTGCAAAAACTTGGAGCTAGTTTCTGTAACAAAGCTCAAACTATCTTTCAGTTGAAAGAAGAGCAGGTAGCCTGAAAAGGCTAAGAGTGAAAGAATACTTGTTGTAAGAGACCTGAAGAGGCTCGAATTCAAAAGAATACTTGTAACGTTTCAAGAGATAGTGAAATCTCAGAAAGATATATGAGGATTGGACGTAGCCCACAGTTTGGGGTGAACTAGGATAAAACTGTCGTGTCGACATCTCTCAACTCTCTCTCTCTCTCAACTTTGAATTTTTGATTTTACTGTTTTCATAAGAGAATTTTGAAAATAGTTTATAACATTGATTTTCAATAGTTTTATAAAAAGAACAAGGTTCTTTTAACAAAATCTTTAAAAAGGGGATCAATGAAAAAAAATACACAATTCAACCTCCCTTCTTGTGCATTTGTATATCGTTTATTAAGTGTTGTATTAACGTGTGATTCACTTCAATATCAACTTCATGGCTTTTGCGTTGATGTAGGCTTGCTTCCAATCATTGTCATCATATTCCAACTCTGTCTTTACCTCACCATTTTCATTCAATGGAATGTGTGGACCGAAGATTATGATCTTCCAATACTCCACTCCCTCACTTATGATGTGATATTTCATAGGATTTTTTCAAGAAGAACAGTTAGTACCATTAAAAAGAGGAGGGCGATTATTTGTGTTACCTTCTTCCACTATGTTGTTGTGTGTCAAATTTAGCGTCATCCCTGGATTTTTCTACTCTGATACCAATTGAAAACGATCTAGAAGGGGGGTTGAATAGATCTTTTAATCTTTTCGTAAAGTGCTACAAAACAGAGAATTAAAACACACGAAACAAACATGCAAATCGAAATGTCAAAGAGTAGAGAAGAGACGCAAACACAGTGTTTATAGAGGTTCGGTGCTAAGACCTACGTCCTCTACCTAAGCTCCCACTTAGGATTTTGACAAAGCTCTTTACTACACACTTTTTAGTTCAGTGTGAACTCTTCCAACTCAACTTGACTTCCGGCTCAAGCTACACCTTACAAACGATTTATTTTCCAGCACAAATCCTATCTCTCAAGTGATTCTTCTCTAATCACTCAGTTCACAATAATAACAATGATTGAAATGAAGTAGTAAAGCTCAGTACATTTGAATACAATTAGAATATGCTAAGAGCAAATTGAGAGCGACGTGAAGATAATTTTGAACTATGATAAGTATGCTTTGCTGTGGACTTGTGTAATCAATCCTCTGAAGTTTCGTCCTTTATTTGTAGGCTTTAAGATGTTTTTAGACATTGTAGAACTCTCCTAACCGTTGTAGAACGTTCCTAGCCGTTGTATGAAGATTTTCTCTCGTTTGAAATCGATTGACACAGTTAAATTATGTTCAACTGCAACTGATAGTCGACTAGTCGTTGTGTAAAAGTCGATTAGTACATTATAGTCAACTTGTCTTCAAGAATTAGTTGAATAGCACTAACATTTTTCATGAAACTTTATGCTCCGCTCTTCGAATAATCGACTAATATGATGATAGTTGACTAGTCCATTTAACCAACTAACAGGTCTGATTGTTAATAGTTGATATGCAACATGATGGTCGACTTGTCCCAAGCTCCAACTGACAAATTTCACACAATCTTCAATCTTTGATTGTTGAGATGCTTATTTGAATTCTTCATACAAGATCTTCTCATGAAATACATGTTGTTTAACTCTAATACTCATTATTGCAATCTTGATTTTCACAAATTAACTTTATTTAAATTGCATCTGACTTGGTCAACTTGTGCCATCATTTTAATCCAAATACCTGAAATTATTTCTTAACCAATTCTTTAAGTTTTATTATTATGAAAACATAGAAGGATTTTATTTGTCAACCTCCATTGGTCCAACAGTATATGTATATATTTACCTTTTTGTTAAGTTGTCAATTGTTGTTGGAATGGTATGTGCAAATTAATTTTGGTTTGTTGGGTTTGGATTTTGGATTCGAAGGTTTCAACGTGGTGAAGCCAGACTTTGGCTGTGGTGAACTTTTCCCAAAGGGTGTTTTTACTTAATCTGGTAACTGCGCCGCGGTGAAGCCAGTCCTTTTGTAGCGGCTTATTTTTCCCGAGAGGTGCTTGTGTTTCGTCTGGAAACTTTGCTGCAGTGCATTTTTCCCGAAGGGTACGTTTGGTCAACCTTGGAATTTCACCCCGACAAACTTTTCCTGAAAGGTCCTTGGAAATATTTCATTAGTTTCACCATGGCGAAGCCTGCTAATGCTGACGCTATAATTTTCATTAAATTTTGAAGTTTCCAGTTTTCCTCTCCCAAGATCTTTACCCGACCGTCTCTTATTGTCGCCTTGTAATAAGTAACAAGACCCGGGCCCCAACAAAAATATTATGCACAGATAATTCATAACTGTTGAAATTGCATTAGTTTGGACCTTTGAGTTAAACAATACATATTTTGTGATAATAGTTGATAATGAAATTATGTGTTCTTTATTTTGATATATGTCTTCATTTATTTTTATAGACAAATGGAATGAAGTTTAAGTACTCTTGATCATTCAATTGATTCAATAAGATATAATGATCCAGCTTGGGCTCATGCAGCATTAGTCCGTGGTATAAAGAACTATATTATTTGCTTGTTTTGTAAAAAAACATTTGAAAGGTGGAGGAATCACTCAATTAAAGAAGCATTTAGTTGGGGTTAAAGGAGATGTGGAACCTTGTAAAAAAGTGAGTCATGATCTAAAGTAGCAAATGAAAACTTTGCTTGAAGAATCTTAACACTAGAAAGATAGACGGGAGGGATTGAATTATGAAATTAGTAGCGGAAGTTCGTTTGCTAGTGTTCATGATGATGGTGGAACTGTGGAAGGTGGCAGTGTTCCTTCTTATTAAAAAGTGAATGTTGCATCTGGACCTGATGTTAGGAAAAGAAGAAGATAGGTATCGAATTTTTTTACTCCACAAACAACTACTGAAGCTCAGCCTTCAATTCGTAGTGCCATGTAATCAAGATAAGTGACTCATAATGTAGATATGGCAATGACTAGATGATGGTATGGTTCAGGTGTAATATTCAATGCTTCCTAATCTTATTATTATCAACCTATGTCAGATGTTATAACCTCTTACGGTCCGAGATACAAAGCTCTTTCTAGTGATGACCGCAGATGTAAACATTTGGAAGAAAGAAGAATAAATTGGGCTACTTATGAGTGTTCAATCATGTGTGATGGTTGAACAAATAGGTGACAAGCCTATTATTAATTTTTTGTTTATTCTGCAAATGACTTAATGTTTTTGAAGTCTATTGATGCATCTGGCCTCGTTAGAAATAATGTACTTTATTTGAAATATTCGATGAAGTTGTGAATGAAGTAGGGCCAGAAAATATTATTCAATTCATTACTGACAATGATTTCGCTTATAAGACGGGAAGAAAATTACAAAGCAAGTATATTTCTTTTTTCTGACCCCTTGTGCTCCACATTACATTAACTTAACACTGAAAAATATAAGGGATGTTAGGTATTTTCCTATTATTGATGAGACTATGTAAAAAGCCAAAATGTGACTAAGTTCATCTATAATTATACATGGGTCTTAAATTTAATGAGAAAGGATTTTACTAATGGAAGGAATTTCTTTTGCCCTACTGTTACAAGATTTGCAACAAATTTCGTATCACTTCAATGTTTTATTATAATGAAGAACAAGTTGAGACAAATGTTTACAAGTGATAAGTGAGTTGCATCTTAACATGCTAGGTCGAATGCTAGATTGAAGGTTTCCAAAATTATACTTGAAGATACTGAATTTTGGTGTCAATATCAATTTGTCATCCAAGTTTGTGAATCTTTGGTGAGAGTGTTTCGTTTGTCTAATAGTGATGAAAAGGTAACAATGGGGTTTTTTTATGCCATTGAGAGGGCGAAGGAAGCAAACAAGGCTAATCTGAAAAATTGGCCTTCTTTGCATACACCTTATCTTGCAGTCATCAATGACAAATGGAAAAGGCAACTTAACTCTTCGTTGTTTGTAGCTATGGTATTTTTTAATACTATTATCTATTTCAGACCAAGTTTTATGAAGAAAATTGAAGTTAATAGGATAATACTATTAATTATTACAACAGTTGTTGTCTATGAGATGATGCAAAATCTCCTAAGCTTATAAATGAAGCTTTATAAGTAGTCCTCTGGGATCTTGAGATGCTAATTGCTATTCAACAAAGAGCAAAACTTAATCTAGATATATATTTTTCACCTTTGTTACTTGTTGAAAATTATCACTTTATAACTACTTTTGTTGTCTTACGACTTATAGTCTATTGGTGGGACTAATTCATAAGTGGTTGGGACTAATTCATAAATGGTGTTTCAAAATTGCAAAGATTTGCAATTTAAATTTTAAGCCAATGTGTGAGTAAAACAAGGTGTAAAAGGAACTAGAGCACATTTGAATTCATTCATTCATTCTAAAAAAGGAATAAATTGGAGCACAAGAGATTGAATGACTTTGTTTTCATTCAATATAATTTAAAGCTTTAGGAAATGTATAGTATTATCATTATTAAGTTAGATATAATTTCTTATGATTTTTTAATAATTTAATTTTATTGTTTACTATGACTTTTGATAGAATAAGTAGTTCAATAGATTCAATTTGTATTGATAATATTAATCTTGTGGTAGCTTAGGTTTGTGAGGAATCAGGTTTGATAGATGAGAGTGACTTGAAAATAGTCTTGGATGGGAAAGCATTGACATGTCATTTAGTACAATAAATTTGAATGATGATGATGATGATGAGTATCCTGTCAATGATAAGGATTTTGTACCAAATGAGAATTGAGGTCAATGCAGTTATAGCGGGTACCTCCCCCTACGTAGACAATTGAATAAAGTTTCAGGTTTTTGTTTTTCTTCTTCTTTTAATTTTACTTATATTTGATGTATTTATTAAATTCTATATATGCAATATAATTGTAAATATTTTTGCTTCAGGTTTTATTTCTAATTGTTTATTTCCTCATCACAAACTCTTGTTATAAATTGTAATAGTTAGAGAGCTAATGATATTAATTGTTCTTTTTATTTTGTTGTTTTGATGTAATTATTATTTATTATATAATGAAATTGTAATATTTAAATACTTTTTGTTGTTCTTAATTTTATATTTGTATGATATTTAAATGATCTTTTTTTCATATTAATTGTGGTTATTATTCATATATGAAATATTTGAACATTTATGTTAATATAAATAAATAAATTGTTGTTATTTTAAATTTTTTATTATGATTTTTTAAAAACAGGGTTGATGTAAAATTATAAAGTATGCATTATAACATATTAATGAACTATTTTGTATTTTTAAAAAAATTCAGGGTCAATTTCAAAATTTAAAAAATTGTCCAAAATGATACTCGGGGTGCTTGGTTGATGAGTTTGGGATGGAGTTAATGGGTTTGGGAAGGAGTTAATGGGTATGGAATGAAAAGTAAGTGGTTGGTTGTTGATTATGATTATAGGGGTAATGGTTTGATATCTCACTTTGAGGGAATCCTCCATACCCCCATTTAGTAGGTGAATGAAACTCATTCCTTAGTAGAGACTCATTTTACTAATTAATTATAATATA
>JANKOD010000008.1:13540697-13552463 GCA_026284645.1 Erythroxylum acuminatum | reverse complement strand
GAGTTCTCTCTATCGAATTCTAAGGTATCAGCCTCCCTTTGAAGAGCTGAAATTCTATTCAAGATAGGTCGACAAAAAAATCGCAACAAAGGGAAGAGAGTTGAGTTTGATTTTCCGATCAATCGCCCGATAACTCGATCCCACTCTCAGAAACATAACACACAACTATTCTAAGTTTGTAGAAGACATTTTCCTTTTCTTGCCCAAACTCAAAAGGACAAAAAGAGAGATATACATGAGCCCCTGAAGTTCGCTTAGTGTTTTATGAAATGGTAGAATAAAGATCAGAGTCAAGAAGCCAATTATTTTTATTCGTAATATCGGCATGCAGCAATAGTGTAAAGTATTTTATCAAATGCAAACAATAAATATCAATGGAAGAATTTTCTACAAGCACGCATATCAAATATTTAATGAGGTTAGCCATATTCACTTTTGAAGAATAAAACCAATGGGGCTAGGATATCAAAGATGAAAGTAAAACAAATCCATATTTGGAAGTTTGGCCCACCTGGCTTTGAGAAGTACCATAACTATCCTCATACAGATTTTGTCCCACGGGACGCCCAGTAACCTCATTCTCATTATTGCCAGAGGCAGCACCATAATGTCCACCTGGAAATGAAAGTAGAAGATGGACCTCAAAATCTGATGGAGGAAAAGAAGCAAAGGCCTAAGAAATTACCAGTTCTAATATCAACATTAGAAGTATTAGTCAATTCTGAACGAAGCTTTTCCACTTCCCTAGCCATCGTCATATAGTTCTTCTCCATCGCCTGAAGTTGCTCAAGATGGTCATTAAATAACTTCTTCTCGTAGTCATATGAAATCCTGCATTGTTAAATGAATAAAAAGGCGGCAGATATGTGATACAGTGCAACAAAAATGCATAAAGAAAATATTTTGATAGGAATAGCACATACAAACGCACTGTTGATGAAGCAAACTACATATATATATATATATATATATATATACAAAATAAACTTACGTGAAGAAATAAGCACGAAAGAATTTAGTAGAAGGATTCCAAAATCCATTTTCAAGAACATTGTTCAGGTTAATTGTTACAGTGAGAAAATCTGTAAAGCATCGAGTAGAAAAGAAATTATCCAAAAGCAACAATTAGAAAAGGTACCTGCATTGCTGATATTCTTGTCTGAGACCATCAAGCTCTGACATCAGAGCAGGAATCTGCTGCACATCTGCATGGGCTCGGTGAAGATCTTGAGTCAACTGATGCATTTTAGTCATAAGCTCCTGTCTTGCTGCAACCAAGTTGTCAGCATCTGTCCGTGCTTGTTGCAACTCCAACCTTACAGGTTCAGCATCTTTCAATTCAGCTTCCATCTTGGCAATCTTATCCATAAGGCCCCTCATTAGTTGTTCTCTTTCAGACTTTATAAGTCCTATATGAGCATGTAATATCTGCAACTCATGCTTTGCTGCAGCCAATTCCTGTCTCAATGTTCCGTGAGTAGCAGCGAGTCTCTGGTTCTCTGTTGCAATTCTTTGCATCTCCACATGTTGTGCAGCCAACTTCTGTTCCATAACCTCTGGGTGAGATAACATCTCAAAAGGAGGAAAGGGACCAGGTGGAGGGTGTACTCCTGGACCGAAAGTATCGGGATGTACTATACCAGTTCCTGGAGGTGGTCGTCTCAAATGAGGAGGCGGCATACGACCTTTACTTCCCATTTATGGTAGCTAATTTTATCCTGTAGAGAAGAACAAATTGATCAGTGTAAGAAGATATATAAATAAATAAACCTCAGAAGGAAACTACAAATTGGAACAACATAGATCCTCAACTATGTTCACCTAATTGAGACAAGACAAGTCAAGCCAATAACAACTCTAATTTCTGCTCCAATAGTTCCAATATCTTCAAGCAACACGCCAACCCAACCAAGAAAAACCAAAAAAACTGAAAAAGGGAAACCTCAAAAATAATCAAGGAAATTACTTTCCATGTTAATGAATAAGTTAATTACATTTAGCTGACAAGAATGTAAATTACTAATATACAGGACTAAAGGACCAGTTAAGGGACATATTTAATCACGGTGAACTCATCACACAAGCAAGTTCACTAGCCTAAAAAATTTCAAAATAAATAAAATCGTAAGAGAACATTAACAACAGAGCCCCCGCATATATCCACGGAACTGTCGCATGCGATTCCCATATTAAACAGTACCTAAATCTTGTGAGCAAAAATAGGTATCATCAAAGGCAGACTGAAAAAATACTGAAGAAAAGTAAAACTGAAACAAATTCCTTTTTGAAAATTGTGGATTGGGAAAGTCAGCAACTTTATATGTTCGGCCTATTAAACCTAGAGCTGAACTCGATGTAAATCAATTGATTAAGGGATGAATGCCAAAGAGGAGGAAGGCAGGAGCCGGCGGTTTTGGTGCTAACCTCAACGAAGGTGGCGACGGAGCAGACAGCAAAGAACGGCTAACGGACAGAGGAGGACAGAAAGAAATCGGAAGAAAGTGGGTGCGCAGGATAATCGTCAGAGAGTTAGCTGCTTCCCTTAGCTTAGATTAGATCACCTTAGGAGACCCTACGTCGCCGTTTTTCAGTTTATGTTTCTTTACTTGCGGTTATTTAGTGCAAAGTTTAAATCTTTATAGAGCTTTTTTTAATATATAATATAATCATACCGAAATAAAATATAATAGAAAATATTATATCGTGATTTTAATTGTAACAGAGAAAGAGAAGGTTAAATTTCAGTTCTAATTATAAGACTTACTAGTATATAAACACATAAAAATTAAATTCTTTAACAATTCTAAGCAATAATTCAAGCATAGAATTTATCAAAGATCGTTTATGACACAATTGATTCAACGCTTTCGAAAACCCTAAAAAAGAAATATTAACTTTAATTCATACTCGTGTAATCTTTTCTTGTTCGCGAATTCCTTCTTTACGCAAAAATTTATCCACTCTCGCCTTCTTACTTTTCTTCTTTCAACCAATGGTGCCAGAACATCTATTCTTTGATATCTTTTAATGTAACTTCTACATAAGGGAGAGGGAAGAGGTTATTGTTAATTAACGCTAATGATTCTAATTATCTTTAACAAGCTCAATAATCATTATTTTGGACCTACCTTTATATCAGAATCTATTAAAGTAATATGGGTCACACTAATTATTAAAATTAATATAACAATCTCCCACTTGACCCATGTTACGACTTGATGATCCAACAACACAAGTGTGTACCATATATTGAATCTGTCAATCCATAAAACATAAATGAATTGAAATAATGGGATCATGGCGGTCACAAGTCATCTAACGACATGTTCTCTTCCAAGTATCACACAATCATCTCAACTCAAAATAAGTGTAATTGAGAAACTTTGTAATTTTCAACTTTAATGTTTTCTCAAAACATAATTTGTCATCACAAAAAAACAATATGTATACACAACATAATGTAACAACTAACAAATAAGCAAAAACATAACATTAAATGAATTCGTAAATGTCAAAACGATAATAGCAAATATCCAAACATATGTACATACATAACATGATCTCATGCTAACAAGGACTTATATATAATGCCCATCCTTTCAACATGACTAGTAAATGTTTTAGGCGATAATCCTTTAGTTAACGGATCCGCTACCATCAGATCATTTCCAATATGCTCAATTGACATTTTATGTTTTGCACTTCTTCTTTGACTGACATGTATTTCAAATCCATGTGTTTAACCCTTAGAACACTTGTCATTTTTAGAGAAGAAGATAGTTACGGAATTATCACAATAAATTCTTAACGGTCTAGCAATACTGTCGACAACACCTAGATTTAAGACAAAGTTCCGTAACCACAATTCTTAAATAGTGGCCTCAAAGCATGCCACAAATTCTGCCTCCATAGTGGAAGTAGCAATGATAGACTACTTTCCAATCTTCCAAGAAATTGCCCCTCCTGCTAGTTGGCATAGATAACCAAAGGTAGATTTCCTTGAGTTTACACAACTAGCATAGTCTGAATCTGAATAACCGATCACTTCTAAGTGATCTGATTTCCTGTATGTGAGCAAGAAATCTTTAGTGCCTTGTAAATACCTAAGAACTTTCTTTACAAAACTTTCCAGTGATCCAATGTAGGATTACTTTGATATCGGCCTAACATTCCAATAACAAAACTGATATTTGGCCGAGTACAAGTCTGAATATACATCAGACTCCCAACTACAAATGCATAGGGAATAGATTCCATTTTTCTTTCATTCCAAATCATTCTTAGGACATTGCATTTCACTAAATTTATCCCCTTTCTGAATTGGAACTACCCCTGCTTAGCATTTTTCCACCTTGAATCTCTCTAATACTTTACTGATATATCCTTTATGAGACAACCCTAACAATCCTTGTGTTCTGTCATGGAATATTTATATTCCAATCACATAGGATGTCTCACCCATTTCTTTCATTTCAAATTCATTAGAAAGAAATTTATTTACATCATGTAACAAGCCCAAATCATAGCAGCTAAAAGAATATTGCCAACATATAGTACCAAAATAATGAACTTGCTCCTACTGACCTTCATATTGATACACCTATCAACAGTGTTTTCTATAAAACCATAAGAGGTAATGGTATCATTAAACTTAAGATACCATTGTCGGGAAGCTTGTTTCAAACCATATATTGGCTTCTTTAATTTTCACACATATTTTCCTTTTCTGTAGTCACAAAACGTTCTGGTTGGTCCATATAAACTTCTTCTTCTAAGTCACCATTCAGAAAAGCGATTTTTACATCCATTTGGTGAAGCTTTAAATCATAATGAGCTATCAATGTCATAACAATTCTTAAAGAGTCCTTTGAAACTAGAGAGAAGGTCTCTTTAAAGTCAATGCCATTTTTTTAGTATAACCTTTGGCTACAAGTCTGGCTTTGAGTCCCTTTTGGTCTTAAAGACCCATTTACAGCCCACTTGCTTTGAACTTTTAGGTAACTCAACTAGTTCCTAGACTTGATTATCATCTATAGATTTTAACTCTTCTTTCATAACAATAAGCCAAATTTTAGAATTGTTAAATTTCATTGCTTCTTTAAATGAGACTAGATCTTTATCAACGCTCAAGTCACACTCATTTTAAGTGAATACACCACATAGTCATCTAATATAGCTGGTCTTTTCTCTCTTATAGACCTTCGCAATATTATTTCTTGTGGTATCGCTTGATCATTTGTGACTTGCACATTACTTACTGGTTCATTATTAACATTCTTTTCTTGTGGGTTTGGAATATTAACTTATTGTTCTGATATGTTGCGTGACTGTGATACAACAAGAGGAATAACAATTTGAGAAGAGACACTAGGTGAAGGATTTTCCACCTGAATCTCTTAAATATCCACCTTTTGTGGTTGCCCACTCCTACTGATTTTTCTATTTTCATTGAGCCTAGCATTACCAGACTCAACTATTCTTATCCATGGTTAGGATAATAAAATATGTACCCTTTAGACTTTTCTGGATAACCGATGAAGTAACCACTAATGGTTCTTGCATCAAGCTTCCTTTCATGAGGATTATAAATCCTTATTTCAGCTAGGCAACCCCAAATATGTAGGTGCCTCAAGCTAAGTTTCCTTCCTGTCCACAATTCGTAAGGTGTCACAGGAATCGCTTTACTAGGAACCCTGTTAAGTAAATATGTAGCTGTCTTTAATGCTTACATCCATAAAGATAAAGGTACATTCGTAAAACTTAACATACTCCTAACCATATACATAAGAGCACGATCCTGCCTTTCAGCCACACCATTTTATTATGGTGTATTAGGCATTGTATACTGTGCACAAATGCCCAGACTTTGAAGAAATTTTGCAAATGGACCTGGACACTATCTATTCTCATCATATTTTTCATAATATTTACCATCTCTATCAGATCTTACGACTTTCACTTTTCTATCTAACTGCCTTTCTACCTCATTAATGAACACCTCAAGAATGTCCACTGATTGAGACTTTTCATACAGTAAATAGAGATAACAATGGCATGAATAGTGTAACATCCCGTTCCGATACTAAGGGATTAGAACCCTAGATTTCTGTAATTGAGAAATAGCAAAGAGAGATTAGAAAAATGTATTTCATGCTTATGTATAATGTTAGCATATACACCCGTGAATTTGACTATTGCACACATTATAATGAATTGTTCATGCACTCATTTGACATTATCCGAGTATAAATGATTGTTTTAATGTGATTATAATGTGAATTATGGATTATGTGTCTTAAAAGTTGAGTTAGAGTGTATAAGTGCTGAATTAGAAATTTTGGCGAAATATGAGAATTTTCTGGAATTCAGGGTATTTTTGGACTAGGAAAAATGCGAGGTGGCAGAACATTTGATGGATAGTAGTAGAAATAAGAGTCTATTGGTAAGTGATTTTAAGATTTAATGACAAGTGTCATTGAAAATTTGGAGACAATTGAATTAGAAATTGAGAGACTAATGGACTGATTTTTAAGAGTCATGTGTTGGCTTAAGTAAACATGCAAGTAGCATAATTCTTTATGTGGTAAGCGTCATGACACCCACCAAGCTTTTAAACCCATGTTATTTACGTTTGAAAGACCATCTTTGCTTTTTCTTTCACGTTTATGCTCTCTCTTCAATTTTGTTCTTCATCTTCTTTATTTGTCTTCATCCCTGAAACTCACTTCTCACCCATCCATATTGAAGCATGCTTTCACCTTTCATTTGCTACTACTGTTTCGTTGTCTTCTTCATTTCTTACTAAAGACCCTACCCTATCACCTTTGAATGATGATCCATGAGTGAGAGAAGAAAGTTAGGGTTAAGAGAAAACGTGAAGAGTTTGAAGATCTTGAAGCTTAAACAAGTAAGTTAAGCACTACTCTTCTTTATTTGTTGAATGAAGCATTTTGATGATAGTTAACAGTTAAATGCTTATAAAATGGTGATAAGTATATGCTGAAATGTGAATGTGAAAACTTGGGTATGTTCATCTCTTGCTTTTACACATGTGATGATGATCAATAGGTCATAAGTCGTTGTTGTGATGATTTGAGTTGTAATGATCGTTAGAGATGGTGTAAAAAGAGTGCAAAAAAATTTAATAGGTAAATGGGTGTTTATGCTCTGTTTTTACTATTGATATACGTGAATCTCTTTGGGTGTTTAGAGATGAACTGAAATGAGTATAGAGTTAAGGAAAAAGGATTAGGTGAGGTAGTGATATAGAGAGGATTAAAATGATAAGTTTAAGATGAAGTGAAGGTGTTAATGGAGAGGAAAAGAATGCAGAAAAGATGAAAAAGTGTATCAATGAAGAAATGCAGAAAATGATGAATATGCGTAAATGATGTCCTATTTTTGATGTCTATGTTTAATCATAGATTTTGATTTGTTTGTGATCAAGTTGAGCTGAAATGGAAGAGGAAATAAGTTAGACGTGATGGATTTAGTAAAAGAGTTGAAGAAGAGATGAAAAAAATCTGCAGTTTGTGAATCTGGAGAAGAAACTAGGAAGCACACGATCGTGACACTGGCGATGCATCTTGCAGTGCGAAATCGTGCACAAGCACTATCGTGACATTGCGCTATCAACTGGGATTGCACGATGCATGATCGTGACAATGAAGACTTACCGAAAAGTGACAATTTTGAACATCCTTTATTCTTTTGCCTATAACTTCCTCTCCCGACCTTGAAATGACGTGAAATTTGAACCAAAAACTCCTCACACGTTGTTATTTCTCTCAACCAAAATTTATGGCCATCTGAATTCATTAGGGAAAGATTGATTGATGAAACTGATGAAGTGTACTGGAATTTCTTAAATGGAATGATTTCATTGAATAGTCAGTAGTATTTTGGCTATATCTTGATCTGTAGATATCTAAATAAGATGAATTTTTATTTAGATTAAACTAAAGACATATGGATACAAATTTCTTTCAGAAATCAAATTTCAATTTTGTCTCAGAGAATTTCAAAACCTGGCTTGAAGTGGAGTACAAAGTACTATTGTAGTTAAGAATAGTAAGAAGTATTTTGAGTATAATTTTCAGCATACTAAATCAAATTGTATAATTTTAGTGTCATTAGAAACTTAATACATAGAGGAACATATGTTTAGAAGAAAGGATTGCCTAAATACTCCATTTTGCTTGTCTTAATGACCATGTAAAATTGATCCGAAAATATGAGAAAAGCTGGAATGATTGATTAATGATGTTATAACTTAGTAAATGAATTGGTGATACCAAAGTACTAAAGACATGAGTATAATGGGAATGAAGTTGTTCATATGATAGTAGTTGTGATTCAAAAGAGAAGAACTTTATGTATTAAGTAAAGGTGAATGAGATTTTGATATTATGAGAGCATATATTGCTAGAAAAGAAATGACGAGTAATTGAATTATGATATTAGAATAATAAAGTGTTCTTGAGGTATAAACCTAAGAATAAGTTAGACACATTCAAATGATAAGGTTTGATTGATCAAGAGACGTGATTAAGGAAACATACCTGAAATAGTCAAATTGAGCATGCATTAAACATGAAACCTATGTGTATAATTGAATGTTTATGTAATTATGCAATTAATAATGTGTGTATTGCATAATGTTGATATGCAGGATATGAAGTAAATCATGCATTAGTATAGACTTTACGTTCAATACATAAAATGCACAAAAAGGGGGTTGAATTGTGTATCCTTTTTTTTAAAAACAATCCCCTTTTTAATTTCTTTGAAAACTTGCTTTTTCAAAACTATTAAGTAAGACTATCACAATGTATTGCAATTAACTTCTAAGTACTTGTATAAACAATAGAAATTAAAAGTTGAGACTTAGAGAGTAAGAGTCGACACAACAGTTTTATCCTAGTTCACCCCAAACTGTGGGCTTCAGGACTCTTACAACAAGTATTATTTTTCTCATTTAGCCTCTTCAGGCTCTCGGCTTTTCTTCTCTCTTACAGAAGAATATTGCTAGCTTTGTTACAGAAGATAATAGCTCTAGAGTTTAGCACAATGAATACAGTGTTTTTCAAAGTCACTAGCTTTTTAAAATCTCTAACTTCTTTCAGTTTTCGACTCCGACTCGAATTTATAGCCTTCGTCTTCAACTGCTTCTTGATAATTGCTTCTTTTTTCTTGTTTCTTGATCTTTGAAGAAACAGTTATTCAGTTGAGTTCTATAACTAACTCAAACTGATTAACCATCTGACGTAGTATCGAGTCTTTGTCTTAGTTTTTCTTTCGTCTCACTATCTCTTCCGCTTCGTCTTAGTTTCTTGCGTCTTATTTTCTGCTCCACTTCGTCTTACTTTCTTGCGTCTTATTTCTACTTCTGCTTCGTCTTAGTTTCTTTCGTCTCATTTTCTGCTCCGCTTCCATCTTAGTTTGACTTCTGCTTCTGTCTTACTTTCTAATATTATTATTATTTGATTTTTATCAAAATTATTAATCGTGAAGTCATCTTGACTTAACAATCTCCTCCTTTTTTTATGATAACAAATAATCGTATTTTTAGAAAGATAGTATTATTTATAAGAAGATATACAATTGAAAAAATTGTAAACTTTATCTTCTAAACACTTATCTTCTCTTCTTCTCTTCTTCTCTTCTTCTTCTCCCCCTATCTTTCTCATTTTATTCTTTCTCCCCCTATTTGTTATTGATTAAAACTCATGACCGAAGATGCTTCATTATTTTAGAGAACATTTGATTCATTTCAATGCGGAGTGACTTGAGGTCTTGTCGTATATTAGCTACTTCCTCATGTAAGTCACTTACTAAAACACACAGATCAACAACCTTGTCATGAATTTCTTCGATTGAGGCTGCATCAACTTTGTGTTGTGCTTCTTCAAAACCAATAGTAGTACCAAATGATTCTGAAGGTATGACATCCGGTTCAATAATTGTAAACACAGAAGGTTTGAAGAATAAGTTTGATTCAGGGAGATCAAGGTCATCAGGTCTGGGTAGTCTTAGAACTTGTTTTCCAAATAGGTGTAGTACATCTCCAATTGAAGACATAGAGCTTAAGGGTCTAATGTGCATAATTAGGTGCACAAGAGTCTCTATATTGTAACTAATATCTAAAACTCTGATAGTTCTATACTGCCCTTCTGTTATTCTCCCAACTACCTGAGAAGTTTCCTCAGTGGTGACGCGACCACAATTACTTCCTGATGCCTTTGAGATATAGTGGGAAACATAAGTTCCTTTGTGATGGGCTGCATAACACGCCTCATCTATGTTTCTCACTTCAGCTTCAATTTGATCTTTTGTCAGATCGCTCGTCATCCCTTCAGGGTACATTTTCTTCTTACCCTTTTCCTCATTGCAAAAATGTAAGGTTTTGCCTGAATGTCATGTACAATCTTTATCACAGTTCTTTTCGTAACTGGGAAAATAGTGTACTTCTGCTTGGTCATCTGTGTTGGGTATGGTTTGGATCTCTCCTCCCGCAGAACACTATACAACCTTATTTCTCTATCATTCAACAGATGCATTGTACCACTATTTACCAAGGTTGGTTCAAGTTGAACCTTGACTAACCTTTTTAGGGGTTCTCTAATAATTATAGAGCTGCTTCTCCTGACAGGTTCAATTTCTTCAATGATCTTCATTCTCAATTCCTCTTTTTTCATTGGTTGAGAAGGATTAACCTGTGCTGGACTGTGTTCAACTGACCTTTTCTTCTGTTGAACAACAATTGGAGTGCTCTTCTTCTAACTGATTTTCTGCTTCTTATATTCTTCAATCAACCTAGGAGTCAGTTGTTGAATTTGAGGTTGAGACTTTTTCTTCTCAAATTCTAACTTCCTCCTAATCTCAGTCTCTTTAGCCAATCTTATTGAATCTTCCTTCAAAATTGAGACTAAAGACCTGGTTGCCTGTGGTGCTTTCTTCTCAGAGTCTCCACCATGAGTCAACTCTTTTCCTTTCTTTTCCTCTTGTTGACACAGGGTTCATACTTTAAGCGACCTTTTTGCTTGCTTGGGTTTCTCCGAAAGGAGTGTTTCCCCCTTTCTCTTCAAGGTCACTTGGGTCTCTGTCTGTCGCACCTGGCTTTCTTCTTTTTGAGAAATCACCCTAGCTTTTATTGTATAATCTCGCGATTTCTGGAATCTCTCTGTGGACATTCTTCCAATGGATTGAGATTTTGATTTTCTTGTGGGAGTTCCTTTTTCATTCAAGCTTCGCTTAATAGCACGTGTAGCGCCCCCTTACCGTAGGGTATGCACCGGGACGCCCGGAGGTCATTCCGGTACATATCCTACGATAAAGGCGCACTACAATCGATCACTACACTCACTCCACATGGCATCATATCAATATTTGCGTAAAAAGCATCAATAGAAAACCATAATATTTTGAAACCAACTGTTTCCTCATTTCACTACTCGAAAACAACAATTTACAATGTGACTTCAATTCTTACTACATGTACAACTACATAGTCCAGTACAAAGGCACTACAAAACTGAGGAAACTATTAAAACAAACTAACTATGCCATCCAAAAATACTCCAGCTGACCGACCTTTGCGCCATAGCTTCACTTCAATCTCACTTTACGCGGTAGTGGAGCCACTTAACAACTAGCGTCGACTAACGATCCTGAAAAGACAACAATGCAATTTTGTTGAGTTTTGCGAACTCAGCGAGATAACCATCATCGATGGTTCACTCAAATCAAATACACATCAATTCATAT
>JANKOD010000008.1:13513847-13524178 GCA_026284645.1 Erythroxylum acuminatum | reverse complement strand
CGCACACTTTGCTTGAAAGTGAAAAGAAATCTTCCTTGTGTTTTGATCTCTGTGGGACGATACCCTTGCTTCACTATACTACAAATAAATTTAAGTAGGGGATTAAATTTGTAGGCTAACGACAACCTATCACCTTCCACGGGGCGCGTTAGATTCTATCTTCTGAAGGGTAAAAAATAGAGCAGAAGATAGGTATAGGCGAAAAACATACTAATAAAAAAAGACAGATAAGTGGGGAAAATTACTACAACTTTCCTTACAGAATTCAGATTAAGGTGTTCTTTATATGGTTTGAAAGAGGACTTCATGATCTACAATTTTCATGAGGAACTCAAAGATAGATTCTATCTTCTGAATGATCAAAAATAGAGCAGAAGATAGGTACAGACGAAAAAAACAAAAGAAGTAAAAAGCAGAAGAAAAAAACATAGAAGGAGCAAAGCATAGACGAAGCAAAAAGTAGAAGAAGCAAAACATAGAAGATATGACGTCATCACAGAAGAAGCAAAACATAAAAGAAGCAAAAAGTAGAAGAAGCAAAACATAGAAGATATGTCGTCATCACAGACCATATGACGTCATCATAGAAGAAGCAAAACATAGAAGAAACAAAAAGTAGAAAAAGCAAAACATAGAAGATATGACGTCATCACAGATCATATGACATCATCACAGTAGAAGCAAAATATAGAAGAAGCAAAAAGTAGAAAAAGCAAAACACAAAAGATATGACGTCATCACAGACCATATAATGCTATCACAAAAGAAGCAAAACATAGAAGAAGCAAAAAGTAGAAGAAGCAAAACATGGAGGATATCACGTCATCACAGACCATATGACGTCATCACAGAAGAAGCAAAACGTAGAAGATACATCTTTCTTTATAAGGACCACAACTTTCAGCTTAAATGTCCAAAAATTTTATATTATATACCGTTGGAAAGAAAAAAAAGACTTACATCTTTCTAGAAGACACATTTGCCTAATTAAGCCTATATTAATCCAGATTTTCCCTTGAAGTTGGAATACGAATTTTTCCTTATGAAAACTTTAAAAAAATGCAACATACAAACTTGAGAGAGTCATGAGTAAAATGCAAACATATTCCTTTTGCATCAAAAGATAAAAATTTTACAAAGCTTTAGTGAACATTTCAAGCCGTAAATACATTAATACATCAAAATCACAAAATACAAAAGATATATAAACCATGATAATCAAAACTAGGAGTGTTGCCTTGCCCCTTGACCTACTCAATATCTTGCTCATCACTTGAATGTGTGGGAGGAGATTGCGGGGTGAGCTTGAAGCCTATAGGTAAGAATTTTATAATTTGTAACAAGCAAAAACATTTATAAGTCATTTTCAATGCAAAAATTCATGTGTTTGCAAATCATGAATGCATCAATCATATCAACTTGTCATTAACACATAAACATATCAAATGATTTGGGTAAGTCCAAAACACGACGCACTATACATTTCCAATATAAAAGTCCTGTGTAGTCATGAATTCTTGAGGAAATTTCATGCCACTAACAGGCAGGTGGGAGAAACCTATACTTGAGTCAACGTGCATGTGACAGTTCTTGAGGGACTACCACAAACCCACATAACATATAGATTTCAAAATCTTGTAAGTTTGATGCCCAAAATGGAACATTCTTTTGAAAACTTGCTGTTTCACATGCTTGTTATATCTTAAAAAAAACATTTTCAAAAGTATGGTTTCATAATCATGCATTATTTCAAAGAATCATTAAAAAAACAAATTTTTATAAATCATCACACAAATCATGTATAAGCATGTAGCACAATCTTACAACATTTAAAAACATTAGATGCACATGAATGAGATAGTTGCAAAATTATTTACTATCATTTCTTGGCAGAAAACTTGTGTTAGCTTATTACTTAACTATAAAAGTGAAACCCACCTTGAAGTCCTTGATTATAGCTTGTTTGAATATGCCTCTCCTCTCTCTCCCCTTGTCCTTCTTAGTTCCCTTTTTAATATAAATACAATTCCCAACATCAATAGGAATTTCCAAATGAGAACCTAAAGAAACTTATGGATAAATTGATCATAGAGTACTTAAACCCATGCATTTACTACGCTTTTGAAATCAAAACCCTTCTAAAAATCCAAAGCCTTAAAATGCTCTTACCTCAAATCTTCATCAAATGAAGAGATGCTTGGTTCAAAAGAAAGCTCTTATTAATGAAGAGATGCTTGGTTCAAAAGAAAGCTCTTATTCTCCTCTACCTTTTTCCCTTTTTACACAACACCTAAATCTCTCTAGAAGGCTTAGAAAAGATGGAGTCGTAGCTCAACTCTCTTCTTTCCTCTCAACCATCGAAACCTCTCTTCTTTCTCTCTTTGGTTTTGATATTTAACTTCTTCATTTCCCATTTTCGTTTTCCCCTCTTTAGGAATAAGACAACACTTCTTTTTCCCCATTTTACCCTTAATGATCGAGAAAAGTTCAGCTTGCCCTTCCTTTAACACCTTATGGTTTTAAACTTAAGTGACTTGCCAAAATTGGCCTTACACACTCTCACTACTTTAATACTTCAATGCCCTTAGCCCATGTCATATTATCTTACCCACATTAACATGCTAATTATTCCCAACATATTTTAATCTAGCAAAACCCCAAAAATAATTTAATCATGCTTATTATTAAAAAATTTAAGGGGCCAACAATGCTACTATCTTTAATCAGTTATAATTGATCATCTAATGATCGGTTTAATGCTTTTTCACGAATTATGTCTTATTATTCTCCCAAAAGTGATATAACATGCTATGTTTTATGGCCTGATTTTGATAGTGTGGAGATCGAAAGAAGAATTAAAAAGTAAAGAATAAAAAAGTGCTTATGTGAAATAGTTTTATAATGTATGTAATCATAACCCTTTTCTATAAATTTATGTTTATGAAATACTATAAAAATTTATGTTTGTTTATATTTATCATTTTCTAATATTATTTACTACTGAATTTTTTTTCTTACGCCTTTTTGGTATTTACAAATTCTTTGCTTAACGTGCGATATGTACATGTGACTAGATGATAGGGGTTTGATAAAGGGTCGGAGCAATAACCAAATTAGAGTTTATATTTGATTTACGTACAATCATCATAACAGATTAGGATGGTAATAACCTGAAAATCAACATTTTAATATATAAACAAACAGTAATTTAAAAGAAAAATAGCTAATAAATTTTTTATTCACGATAAATATGAAATGACTTATTGAAACAGGAGAACTATGAATCAATGAATTATTGAATGGTCATGAAAAAAGATATTTTAGTACATTTAGGATGAATCAAAATACATTTCGTCAATTATGTATGGTTTTGGAAATAATTATGGTTTGAGACCTTCAGATAAGATGTCTATTTTGAAGACAGTCAAGTTGTTCGTGTATGTCCTAAGTAAAGGTTCCTCTAATAGACATACCCAAGAGCATTTTCAACATTTTGGTGAAACAGTGAGTAAAGTTTTTAAAGAAGTTTTGACTGCTATGGATGGACTTTCAAGGGATATACTTATACCAAAGATCCCGAATTTAAGGACATTCCACCACAAATTGCCAATGATGTTAGATATATACCACATTTTAAGGTAATTGAATATGTTCTTCCTCCCCTTTCATTATATTTTCCATTGAAAAATATTGTTTTATCATCTTATGATTATTGTTTTATATTAGGATTGCATTGGAGCTATTGATGGTAAACATATAGTGATGATAGTTGTTGTAGAGGAGGATTAAATGAGATTTAGAGGACGGAAATGAATAACAACAACAAATGTATTGGCAGCATGTGACTTTAACTTACTATTTACATATGTTTTAGCAGGTTGAGAGGGATCAGCATATGTTATCGTATTTTCCTTGATGCAATCGGTAATCCGAGACTTAAATTTTCAAAACCATTGTTAGGTAATTTTAAGATTTGTAAGATTTGTTGTTCATGATTTAGACTTTTTATGATATCATGTGTACTAATTATATTGCCTCTATGGAAACTCAGGTAAATATTAATTGGTTGACAAAAGCTATCCGAAAAAGAGAAGGATATTTGACACCTTACTTAAAGACAAGATATCATCAATCGGAGTTCAATGGTGCAAACCCAAGAGGATCTCGAGAAGTTTTTAATCGAGCACATTCATTATTGAGAAGTTGTATTGAGAGGGCTTTTGGTATTTTTAAGGCTCAATGGAAGATATTATAGAAAATGCCTAAGTATTTATTAATGGATCAAAATAGAATAATTTGTGCAGCTTTTGCGTTGCATAACTATATTAGAAAAAGTACAATTGGAGACCCAGCTTTTAGCATTATCGATCAAGATCCTGAATTTATAACTCTAGATATTTTTCAAGATATTGAAGTTAACTCTACACAAGAAGACATTGAAGAACAGAAAACTCGGGAGATGACAACTATTTGTGATAATATTGCTTTTAGTTTAATGACAATTAGGCGTTGTCTTGATTTGTTATAAACCTTTGCTTTAAATGATGGTGTTCATTTCTTTTGCTCTATTTAAATTGTGTTGTTAAACTTCATTTGGATTATTATATTTTATGTTTGGATGTATCACCAGCATCATCATCATCATCATGATTATGATTATAATTATTATTATTATTATATGTTCTATGTTTTGTATTAGAGTTATAAACTTAATTTTTGTAGAATTAAATATCTAAGATCTAAATTCCTATAAGAATATTTAACGAAATACTAAGATTTAGAATATTCATACCCTTATAATTTTTTTAAAATTCATGTCCTTATAAATCATTTTTACACATAAACAGTTAATATTAAACAACTAATTTTACCAAACATCTTTAACAAATAGCTAATACAATCTGTTGATCAAATCAGCTGATATAATTAGCTATCAACTAACAATTGATGTAATTACCTGATTGCCTAACAAGGCTTTTAACACCAAACATCCATCCATTCTTCTTATCTCATTCACACTTGCACTTGATTACGTGGGTATGCCTAAAATCACATTTTAGCACCAAACATCCGTCCATTCTTCTTAGTACAAAACTCTCCACCAACATATAACAAGCAAACCTTCTCCATCCATTTTCACTTCTGATTTCCACTACTTTCTCTACTCTTGCAGTCCTTTCTTCTTCATCAACCCAGCCTCCTTCCTCTTGCACCAATTTCATCTTTTCTACAATGCAAAAACTCAGACCCACGCTACACCTTCTCCTACCATTTGTAATATTTCTAACATTATACCAGATAAACCCACAATGGTTAGTTCTGTCTTCCTTCAAAGCTTCTCTGCCACAGACTAAGTCTACTTCTCTCTGCACATTCACATTCACATTAAGAACCACCGTGTTCTCCTCACTGTTTACACTTTCGCATGAATAAATCTCTTCCCAGTGCTGTTCAAGAGTCATTTTGTACAACATGGATCCTTTCATCTGTTCCTTGAGGCTGGTTTCCTCCCTTATAAAAACAAACGGGCAATACCATGTTCCAACAACAACAGAAGATGAAGTCTTGCTAGATATAGGAAAGTCGAAACTTGGAAGACGGGTCCTGAGAGAGGAATCAAGGCCTAGAGCATCACTTAGTTGAGGGTTGTGTAACTTCGAACTTCTAACTTCCCATCCCTTTCTTCTCAGAAAGTTTGGAGCAAAACCATCCGGAGCAACAGATTTGGCGAAAAAGCTGCTTCTGAAATAGCGATGAATCTTGAATTGCTGGTATATGTTTCTGACGTCAAAAGCTCTGGGCTTTACATCGTTTATGACACTCTTCATGCAACATAAGCGCATGTCCGTCTCTCTCGAACATGTGCAAGCCAGCCTGCAAGTTTACGGCAGTACCAAAAACGAGTAATTGATTTCTCAGAGATTGGTATGTTTTGCGTGCTTAATTATATCAATACAAAAGTGGAGAGCTTACCCTTTGTGCTTGCCTTTAGCTTTAATAACGTAGTAGCAATTGTATGACAATGGCCGGTCAAGAACTGGGATGAACCAGACTTTCTTAACTAAGGTCTCTTCGCGCTCTAATGAATGAACTACTGTGAGTACCTTGTCCTGTGGAAACGGAAGCTTTTTTATTCTCCTGGTCTTACATAACCCCCAACAACATGTCTCTTGTGCTTCAGCTAGTTCGTCTGAAACCACTAAAACACCAGTGTACGGACCCTCTGGTGGCTCTGCTGAAAGGGCACTGGGGGACTTCCTGTACAAGGATAGAGGCCTTGTCACATACATTTTTGTTACTATGTCAGTCACTTGAGGGTAGTGGGCAGCGGGAGCTATTTAGTTGATTACCTGCCTTGTGGGTTAAGGTAGGAAAGTGGCTTCAGTTAGAAAGTTGCACAATTCGGATCAATCATTCGGCTTCAGACGGGATGGGCTAAAGTGAAATCAAATAAAAGATAAAGACAAATAAAGCAGAGACAGTGCTCTCTTTATTGTCCACTTTGTTATCACAAACTTTTTTAAAAAAATAAATATGAATTTTTTACAGAAAAAACTATTACAACATTACACTTAATTCTAAATTGTCACTATATAGACTAGTATATTATAAGAGGGAGTTAGATATTAATCAAATTATCCGGACTAAAGATTCTTGGAATCTAATGTTCGTGACGATACAGAATTGTAAATTTTTTTACAAATAAGACTGCTCTAATTTAGTTAATGATCTTATCTGCAAGCTGATATGGATTCTCTTCATGGTTAGAAAAGTACCTAAAATTTTATTCTTTCAGTAGATGGTAGTAGTGAATGTAGCTTTATAGAGAATCACATTAGGCCTCTCTTTTGCGGAAGTATTAGTAGTCCAAGTCAAAGTAAGCTCCCAAGTATAATTGTAATCAATACCTAGTAACATTTGTAAAATCATGCTCCATACTACTTTCCAGAAGCTACATGGGGAAAAAAAAAAAGATGGTTCTATATTTGATTGCTATTTTGCATAACAAACAAGTTGAGTCCATATGTCCATGTCATTGACTCTTAGTCCTGAGTCTATTTTCAATCACAAGCTATGAGATAAATGGGGCTTTTGGATGAATAGAATTAGACCATAAAAGAGAGGACCGAAGTATTTCATGTAACCCTCTTACAAGGATCCTACGACATGAGTAATTAGAGAATTTTCCACTTGGATCAGCAGTCCACATGATGGAATCCTCCATGTCTGCATTGTTTAAGTAAGGGAGATGATAGACAAGTGTCAATCCCCTACTATTCCCTCGCCATTGGCCATTAAATATCAGAGAAGAGACCTTATCATTAAGCAAAAGTTTGTTTCTTAAATGTTGTAGCCTTGGATTGAGAATAATAGGACTCCAAGTCTAGCCAATTGTGTCATACCAAAATCAAGTATTTTTCTCATTTCCAATTTTGTGCTTATTAAAAGGATAAATAAAGCTCATAACTTCATCAGCAGGATAAGAATTCAAGAAAATTCCTGATTACAATAAGTTTGCCAAAAATTAACACCTTTAATGTGATATTCATGAATCCACTTCACCTAGAGGGCATTATGATCGGTGTACAGCCTCCATAATCTTTTGCCCATTATCACCTTTTGCACAGTAGAAGTAGAAAGGATCCTAACTCCTAAGGCTTCTTTTTTTTTTTTGGAATCACCATCTCACTCTACTTAACTTTAGCATTCTTGGAATGCTTAGTTCTATAACAAAGAAATGCTTTAATGATTCGATCCACCTCTTTAAGTACTTTATTTGGTAGTGCAATATGCGCCGACCAGTATAAATGCAAGCTGCTTAATACCGAGATGATAAGAGTTAGCCTAGTAGCATTGGATATGAATCTATTGTGCCATGTATTCACTCTTGCCTTGATCCGTTCTAAAGGGTAAGCAATCATTTTATCACAAACTTTCTTTAACAAAAAAAGCCAACACGCAAGTACAAGTGTTTAACTGAACTTTGATATGTACCTTTTTTCCCTTGTTGAAAAGAACATGCCCTGAGACTCATCAGCTAAGATTTTCCAATGCGAAACCATTCGCATGTCTAAAAACTCCGGCTTTAGTTGTGAAAGTGAAATTAGATCAACTCTACCAACCGCCATTGGCCCGGTCACTAGCTTGTGTATTATTTTATGAAAGTAGCAGCCAATTCGAAACTTGAACACTTCTTTTTTCTTTATCTCGAATTACAAAGTTAAAGCTCAGTTTGTAATCATTCAAGCAAAGCAGTTTTTAGGCAGAGGACTTCCAACTTCGTTGAAACTAGTTAAGCAATGCAGAATAACAGCACGCCAGGACCTGCCCTTGTTGCACAGAATCTTGTCCATTAAAAGCCTTGTCTAGAGGATCAAACTAAGTTTTTCGAACTCAAATTAACTATGTTGTTCATCGTCAATTTCATTTTGACATATATAAATAGAAGATTTCTACAGCAGCTACAAAGAGAAGCATCTCAATCACAATTTGACCTGGGAGCAAAAAATGAAAATACGGCAAACAGCACCCGTTGAAGAAAGTGATGAAGGTAAAAATTATGTGGTAGGGCTTACAGGAATTATGAATGGCATAAAAGTGAGGAAAACAAAATAAAATAGCAGACTCAACGTGATTAATATTCTTAGCACATTCCGTGGGCCACAGACAAGCCTGAATCATTAGGTACTTGTTCCCAAGTACATGGAATCAGGGAGGCTATTTGAGCCTTCTTATTCAAATGTCTAAACAATTCGCAAGATCTCAGCTCTTCATTCAACTAAATTGTTTGGGAAATGAAATGACGTACCTTATCTCCATCCTTTTCTTTCAAGTTGTTATAAAACCAATTCAAGAATTTTGTTTCAGAAACTTCTTTATAATGCCCATCATGTTCTACCCCTAACAATTCCTTGCTATTGCTGTCTCATTAAATTCACGAACTGAATCACCACTGAAGGCTTTAAGTTGTTTACCACAGCTATGTTTTCCTAGCTTTTCTTCTTCTAGATCTTCACCAGCCTTAACAGATGGCACAAGGAAGGACTCGAGGGAAGTTTCCATGATGATTGAGTCACCGCCTACTGCACCAACAAAGTCTCTCAACCGACGTCCCCGTATTCCACCGGAGTAGAGTGAACTCCAGAGACACAAAGGACATACTGGAATTCTCCTGACAATTCTGCCTGCCAAAAGGAATTTGACCAGTTGACCTATAGCTCTATCCACATCCTCCAAACCTTTTACCTTGAAAATACCCGCCTTATCATGACCTGCAGCATCTACTGCCTGAAATTCCAGAACATAGGTAACTTTGCTGAAAATGCACACGAGAATACTACAAATTTGCAATAATGCAATCAGAAAAATGGTGTACATACTTTTTTTTTGGAAAGAAAAAGTAGAATTATACTAATATAGCTAAAGCTATATACAACCATTACAATGAATCATATATCTACTAGAAATAAAACTCACTACCCAAAATACAACGTATCATCAAAATATAGAATTATAAAGACCAGTTCAGTTTCAAATCATGACTAACGAAGCGTTGTTGATCATTGGCAATGATGGCAGCTCTAATCCAATTGACTATATGTTCCGCAAGTTGCTATTGGCTGTCTTCAACACCCTTGTATATCCTCCGATTCCTTTCCCTCCCAATTGAATAGATAACAGTATGACAAGCAATCTTGATAATCATGTCATTTGCTCTACTGTGTGTAGTATAGTGGATAAGAAAATTCAAGGTTTCCGTCCACTCAAAGGTAAATTGGGTAATTGTAACATGACCATAATTCTGCACCAAATAGCTTTGGTATAATCTACTTATCTACTTAAAACTCAATCCCCATCCCTCCCATTCCTGCTAAAAAATGTCAATGCTTTCAATTGCAAAATGGTTCATAAAGCATTTAATGATTCTGAACTCATTTAATGCTTACAGAATGTCAATGTCAAAGCTTTTTAGAAGCAAGAGCATTTAACGCTTCTTAGTTCGATTCTTAATAAAAGAAAATTACTACACACCCATTTCACCTTTTCTCCTCTTCTGTTTAAACAAAGCGAAAGGAAAAAATACAAAGAATGTCTAAAAGAGGAACAGAGAGCGTACGGAGGTCCGACTCCACAAGGAGTCTAGAATGCTGCTCAAAATCCTGAATAGGACTCATGCCTACACACCTAACAATCATGATTACAGAAAGACCACAAAGAAAAATAAAACCCTAAATAGCTCCTCCAAGAAACAATAGAACTCTTTTGCCAAATTTTCGGGTCCCTAGGGTTTCACAGCAACTGGATTGTCTACGCCGAGCTCCGGCAACGAA
>JANKOD010000008.1:13478180-13498298 GCA_026284645.1 Erythroxylum acuminatum | reverse complement strand
TTGTAGTTGTAAATTTTAATTATTTATACTTACATTTGTTAATGTCAATTAAAAATTGTTAAAGCAACATATATATTTAAGAATGAAATATGAAATGGTGTATATAATATTATGGTTTGTTAAAAATGGAAAGAAGATCAAAGGTTTAAAAAAAGGGAAAAATTTTCAAAAAATTTATATCATTCAACTTGATCTCATGTTATGAATAAATCTTTGAACTTGATGTTTGTGTTATGAATATATGTGTATGAACAATTGTATAAGATATGTCATGCATTATTTGCCAATTATGGAAATTCAATTGATATTATGAATGGAAATGGAAGTGAAATTATGATTGTCTTTGTTTATATTAATTGTGGTTATTATTTATATGTAAAATATTTAAAAATTATTGTTATTTTAAATTGATTATCATTATTATTTATTATTAAGATTTTTAAAAGCATGGTTGATGTAAACAGTAAACTAGTAAAGTATATCGTACAACTGTATAATATATCAATATGGACTATTTTGCAATTTTTAAAAATTTTAGAGACTATTTTATAAATTTAAAAAATTTCTCGAAACGATACCCTGTACCGACCGATACCGGTACAGTTCCGTTCCAGAGCTTAATCCGGTACCAAGCTCGGTACGGTATTCATAACATTGTCTGCGTCAACAACGACGCAGACGACGTCAAAATGTTTTCTGAGGTTTTCTGGTACTGGATACTGAAATGATCCTGATCTAGTATCAACTAATACTTGTTTTTTGAGGTTTGATTCATAGTTATAATGGGACATGCTCCTTTTTATGTATCATAAAATTAGTTCAAATTTTAATATATTCTATAATGAGATAATTTTAATGGTCCAACGATAATATTTTTGTAAAAGATAACCCTTGTTTAAATTCACATAATCATTCATGTACATTTACTAACAAGAAATAACAATTAAGTCATTAGTTTAATGTAACATGTACTTTGTTTTTACTTATTTGTAGATCAAAACCAATGTTAATTTGTTTGATGCAGCCTTTTATGAACATATTATATACTCTGCTCCATTTAAATAAATTGCATGCGGAATAACTTTAGGAGAGTAAAATTATAGTATGACCATCACCAATATTGGCCCTTCGAACTTTGCATTGAGTGGAACAAAGAAAAGGCTTTGAGATGTGATAAGCCCCGCAGCGGAAGGGAGCTTGTGAGGAGACAGACTAATTCATAACATATCTATAGAAGATAATCGGATTAACAGGGACGAAGCATAGAAGAGAAAATCATATTTGCTTATTTACTGCATCTGAAATAACTCAGGGAAAATTTTCCATGATCGAAAAAAAAAGGTGGGACATGAAGATTTATGCGAAGCTAGAACACGATAGATGGAAGAATCTAAAGCAAGATTGAGGAGAAATATGGTTTCTCTCTCATTTGTTGCCGCTCACTGCATTCTTGACTGAGTCAGCAGCACCTTGTGCCTTTTCCTGAAGTTGCTGACCAGCCTGCAAAATTTCCACAAAAACAACAGTTAATATGCTTTGATGTTTCGTGGTGTAGGAGTAAAGAGCTTCATGTACCTGTTGGGTTGACTCCATGGCAGAGTGAGCCATGTCCTTGGCCTTGTCCATCATTTGGCTGCCCTTTTCCTATTAAAGAAGAAGGTTAAAAGGACATCAGTTCACGTCAAATTCTGAGAACAATGTGAACTAAAAAAGCTCACCTCAGCTTGGCCCTTGGCCTGACCAGCCTGGAAACTAGTGTTCTGGGATTGGTTCATCTCGAATAATTGAGTCTCTTAGTAGTAATACAAATATAATTGATTGTGGAACTGTTGGCTATGCAATTACTGGCTTCTCAGGCCAAATTTATGCATCACTGCTTCACAGGTATCATTCCTAAATTCCATGTGTGTTTGCCATGTGTCACCACCTCGGTCAACGCCAGACGTTTAGGCCCTGGGACCAGGACACCTGTTGACATGGTTTCATTTTCAAATATTTTCGTTACGATAATCAAGGGGCTACTGAAATTTAGACGTGAGTGCATTGGATAATAAGGGTCCTACTTATAGACCTCTTTTGTTATTCAAAATCATACTTACCTTGGTCTTTCGTCTACCAAGCCTAATTTTAACTTGTAAACTTTAAATGATTAGTTTGATCGAAATATGCAGTTTAATAATTATTACAAAATGCTCTTCCAACGCAACTGAAGAAGATGGTGAAGTCAAACATTGAACCAGTTTGAATTTCTCAGTATAGGTAATTCTCTTGTCATTTGCATTTTCATGTAAAAGTTTAAATTTGAGACCTCTTATTCTTAATGTGAAAGTATTAAAACTTAATTACATCGACACAGGTTACGTTTTTTATATATATTTAATTCTTTTCTTTATGGTTTCAATTAGTTTTTAATAATTTTAGTTACAACTCTCCAATATATTCTTCACTTTTTTCTTTTTTTGAGAAGTTCCTGTCCAATAAATTCTACTAACATTTTGTTTAAACTTCAAAATTATATGATCATTTTGAATTTCTTTATATAGGATTAAAAAAAGTTAAATTAAAAAAGTGATGTACATAAAAATAAGTTGAAGGAGTCATGGTGAGCCGTGCAATTTCCTTTATAAATTACTATACGTAAACAAGGATTCAACTTAAGTAAGGCCAAAAGGGCTAATTAGCTCCTAACGTTTTTATGGATGTACAAAATAGCCCTTAATGTTTCACAGCATTCAAATTGAACCTAACGTTTATCAAATGTTCAAACGAAACTCTAACGTTTGGAAAACGTTCAAATTGAACACTAACCACTGATAGCGTTAGGGCACCATCAATTATCTACTAACATGGCCCGTTCAAATATGACGTGGATTTTTCTTTTTATTCTATGGATGCCAAATGCTGACATGGTTATAGATGTGGGCCCCACATCCATATGAATTGCAACGTCTCTGTGTGAGAAGGACACATTGTGTTTCGAAACATCAAACACAACATTTTTGGATAGATGAAACGCAACGTCTTTGCGTGAGGAGGAAATGATGTGTTTCAAACCAAACTCCTCCCTCGCATGCTCCGTTTTTGGACATATGAAACATAACGTCTGATGTAACGTTTCTGGATAAACATCCTCCAATCCCTAATCCCTAATCTGCCATCTTCTTCCTATACAATCCCTCATCTCGCGTTTCTTCCCTCTTCTCCCCTATGTGTAATTATTTATTATTGTTGTCACACACACCAAGCAACTCAACTCACATGCTCATCGAGTGTTTATTTCTGGAGGTCAACATTTCATCGTGGTAGGTCGACTGTTGTCTGCCTTTTATGTTTTGTGGTCCCCTAAATCTAATTGTTTTTGTGCTTGTTGTCTTCCTCAGCTTGTGCTTCGTGTGTCTTCTTCTTTAGCAAACAACAATCTATGTATTGTTTCTAAATAAAATTGATTGAATATGGACCTTAGCTTGATTAAGAGAGTATCAATGTATCTTCTAGAAATTTCTTCTTTGTTCATGATCTCTGGCTTGCCTCCATATATAAGAGATAAGGAAATGTCTGCAATATTGACTTTATCTTTGCCTAAACATGGAGTATAAGTAAAAAAAAATTATTGTAAGAGCCTGTCATATGATCTAATGTTGTAGAATTTATATCCCATAAATTATTATGCAGGTTGGAAATCTTGATAATAGTCTAATTCTTGTCGTAGACCACTTAATTTAGCAAAGTATTATGTTATAGTCATCTCTCTTTGTTTAGTCTCATGTAACTTATTTCCATCTTATTGGTCTGAGCAGCATTACCCCCTTAAGAATAAGTATGAACACTTTGAACTGCATTATGTGGTTTATTGTGTTGAGGTAAATTTTGAAGATATTAAGAGATTTGTTTATGTACCCCTAATGTTTACACTATTAAACTAAAGTTTAAAGTCTCGGGCTAAGTGGGAGAATACAAGAATGTGGCCTAATTAATGGCCAAATTCTATATATTTAATAATATTATTAATATAGTTAAAGAGTTATAGTTGGCCTATATTTCCTATTTAATAGTAGAATAAATATTAAACGTTTATTTTTGATCATTTGATGAATGCACCAGATTAAAAATCATTCATAGATATACAAATTGGTCATCTCTCTACTAATTAGGGTTACAAATTGTTTACCATCAAGCTTTTGTAGCCGAAACAGAGTCAAGAAAGAGAAACTAATTTTAACCAAGAACTTGGTAAAATTTATTAATTTCTTATATATAATAGCATCTTCCTCATTAGGTACGCAACATTACACTCTTATGATTTATAACAATTGCTTATTCAAGATTATAAAGTTATGAATGTCAATTTTGATTTATGTCATAAAAATAATGTTTTTACATGATTTTTAGAAACTAGTTCTTGGTCAGTATTATTTCTTTTTATGCTTAACAACTTTTATAAATAGTTTGTATGTCTATTTTTAATTGATATTTACATATTTAATTTTGCATGATGGTTTCATATTTTATAACCTTAGTTATCTAATT
Source organism: Erythroxylum acuminatum (assembly GCA_026284645.1). NCBI lineage: Eukaryota > Viridiplantae > Streptophyta > Magnoliopsida > Malpighiales > Erythroxylaceae > Erythroxylum > Erythroxylum acuminatum. The sequence goes on along the minus strand of JANKOD010000008.1, from coordinate 13,493,771 downwards.
TTATTTAGAAATTAGAATTTATTTCTTAATTTTTAAAATTTTATTATTCAATTTTTACTTAAATTTAGTATGTTAATCTCTAAAATTTATATGTATTTTACTGTAACACCTTTTAATTTATTTTTATTTTAAAATATAAGTTATCATTTTTTTATAAATCTTTGCAAATAGGTGATTAATATATGAGAAATATTTTTTACAATTGAATGAGTTTTCACAGTTTTTGGTGCCTCCTTTATTTATATGACATTTCACAAAAAGTAGGATATAGATTAATAGGGATAGAATTAGGATGGGTAGTGATGCTAGTTCTTCTTTCAATGATATAAGATCAATTGCTTCTAAACATAGGAATAATAACAACTCTGAGTATAGTAAGTCTGGTTGTTCTCATTTTGACTACCATATAGTTTTAAGGCACCTGATATAGAAATCCTATGAACTTGAATTTTACATATAAGAGTTTGAGTAATTAATCATATAACTCCCTTCTTAGTGATTATGATGATGACTATAAGGTAAAACTTAAACCTAATAAATCTAGAAAGAATAATTTCTAAAAGATGCATGAAAAGTCTAACATCTTTGAGAGTATAGGTATTAGTTATCCTAGTATAGATGAAAGGATATATAACATGGTAGCAGATCTGATCAAATTTCCTTTTCATGAATTTGATTTGATTCTGGGTATGGATTGGTTGTCTAAGCATCAGGTAGTTATTGACTATAATGCTAAGACAGTTATGTTTAGGAGACCCGATCAGTTTGAGATAGTATTGCATGGCGTATGCACTAGTTCTTTAACTAATGTGGTATCCACTATGCAAGCTTGGAAGCTCCTCAGGAAGGAATGTGAAGCATATTTGGCTTTTGTGTTTGATTATAAGAAGGAGGTTGGTAAATTGCTAGATATTCCAGTGGTGAAAGAGTTTCCAGATGTGTTTAAGGAAGAATTGCCTAGACTCCCTCCTGAAAGGGATGTGGAGTTATCTGTTGAAGTTATGCCTAGAACTGCTCCTATATCCAGAGCACCGTATAGAATGGCTCCTACAGAATTGAAGGAGTTGAAGGTGTAGTTACAAGAGCTTCTTGATAAGGGGTTTATTAGATCTAGTGTATCACCGTGGGGAGCACCAGTGTTGTTTGTTAAGAAGAAGGATGGCACACTACGGATGTGCATCGAGTACAGACAATTGAATAGAGTCACAGTGATGAATAAGTATCTGTTGCCAAGGATTGAAGACTTATTTGATCAGCTGAAAGATGCAGGAGTGTTTTCAAAGATAGATCTGCGATTGGGGTACTATCAGCTTCGGGTAAAGGATGTGGATGTACCGACGATTGCATTTAGGACCCGTTATGGACATTATGAATTCCTAGTAATGCCATTCGGGTTAACTAATGCTTGAACAACATTTATGGATCTGATGAATAGAGTGTGCAGGCCTGATTTTGTATAACTCCCGTTACCCGCTTCTATAAATGACTTAGCAGTCATCTGATTTTGTGTTCTGATATATGTTTAATTCTGACATAAACAAAATGTTTTCTGATTTTGAAGGGTTTATACCCTCTTGGGATATTCAGCTTTGTTAACTATAAAATCTGTTCTGAAATGCATTATGTCTGATTTATTGTTTAAACAATTTGTTAATGCATGCTTATGCTATTACATGATTCAGTATGATGAGTTATCACTTTATCTATAGATTAGTTATTACTCACTAAGTTATATGCTTAGCATGGTGGATTTACCTCGTGTAGGTTCAGAGCGAAGATTATGAAGACTGGGACGAGTCAACCGCAATAGCCAATAGAGTCTGAGTCTTGTTTTGATAAAAATGTATTTTTAGTTTATTTTGGCTTGTATATAAAGTGTATGATTCTGAATTGTTGTAGGTTTTTGTAATAACTATGTTTCAAGCTGGTTTCGGTTTTTTGAACTAATTTGTATTAAGTTCATGTAATATCATATATGTATGTTTTAAACAAGTTTGGAATGATTGTAGTGTATGTTTGGTTCAGTTTCTCAAAATACATGTAATGAATGTGTAATATTTTTGAAATGCTGCCATATTGGTCTATTATTTGTTTCTGTTTGTGAATCCGATGTGGTACTCCCTTATCCTCCCAAGGGGTATTAGGGCATCACATTAAACTTAAATATGTAACTCATTCTTGTATTTTTACTAATTTTATTTTCGCAAACATTGTTTAAATATATTTTGATAGTTTAGCTTTTTATTTGGAAGATTCAAATACGTCACTTTATTTTAAAGTTCCTCGTAAGCTTTTTCACTTGAAATATTTTTCCTTAGTAGTTTTAGTTTGTGATCTTTCATTTTTTCATAAATCTTAAAAAACTTTTAAATGTTACATTTTTTATATGGGATTTATTTTATTTTAACTAAAAAATTGACTTCTTTTACTAGTTGGGGAGTTTTAGCCTCCAAGTTTTTACCTTTTTTATGAAGTTAAAAGACTTATCTTGTATTTAAGGTTTTTTATTTGTAAGTTTTTATCTTATACTAGCAAGCTAAAAGTCTTTTCCTAGACTTAAGGTTTTTAGCTTGCAAATTTTTATTTTTTTTACTAGGGAATTTAGAGACTTGTTTTGGAATTGAGATATTTTGACTTACAAATGTTTATTCTTTTGTTAAAGAGTTGAAAGACTTCTCTTAGACCTAAGGTTCTTTAACTTATAAGCTTTTTTTTTTCTAGAAAGCTAGTAGACTTTTCTTAAACATGAGATTTTTTTAACCTAAAGGTTTTTACTTTTTGTTAAAAAGTTTAAAGACCTCTTATACCTAAGGTATTTTGACTTTTAGGTTTTAATTTTTACTAGGGAGTTAAAAGACTTCCCTTAGACCTTTATTTTTTAACTTATAGATTCTTATCTTGTCTAGGAAATTGAGAGACTTCCCTTGGACCTAAGAAATGTTTTATTTGTAAGTTTTTTTTAGTTTTTTGTTAGGAAGGTAAGAGACCTATTTTGGACCTATTATTGTTAACCTACAAACTTTTATCTTATGTCAAGAAGTTAAGAGACTTCTCTTATAACTGAGGATTTCTACAAGGTTATTTTTTTGAGCAAATAGTATTTTAGACCCAAATATGCGCTTTTATTTATTTAAAAAAATAACACAAAGAAATAATAGACAAAGTACATTCTGAATGTCTTTTCTATCAGAAATATTTCCTTAAATATGTTCCACTATAGAGATGTGGTACTTATAGACCATTCATCCTCTCAAGTTTGTAACTCTCTAGGTTTTTGTCTATATGATATGAACTTGATTTGTTTGGTGCTAGCTTTCCTTGTGAGTTTTATCTTCTAAAGAACTTAAATTGTCACAAAACTAAGTCACCATTCCTAAGGTTTTGATAATTAATCCTTTAAGAGTTTATTTCCTGATCTTTTGTTTATACATCTCATTTATTATGTTTATCAATTGCCTACCCTCTTTAATGATATCATATTCCAAGTGAGTTGCTTATATTTTTTAAGTGTATTATATGTTTGTACCCTTAAAATTTTGGTAATTTTAACTTTATGGTATCAAGGTTTCTACTTTAAAGACAAGATTAAAGGATGTTTCCACTTGTGAGTGTTCTTAGAGTTGTTCGATACATCCATACCATATTGTATAGCTCATCAACCCAAGTACCTTTGGCATCTTCAACTTTACCCTTTAGTTCTTCTATTTCTAACTTCTACTAAGTTATGTAGTCTATCTATAAGCTAATAAAACAAAACAGTTCTTTATTTCTTAATCATTATAAATTTCTCTAAAAGTACTACTTTAAAATTGAGTATCATTATTAGTGATTATAGCTAAACAAGTCCCATATTTACTCCATTTAGTGGGGTGAAAGTATTGCTTGTGATATACATAGAGAAGGATTGATAATTATAAAATTGTAAGTTGAAGTTCCATAATCACATAAAATTATGTCATATTTATGACCTACTTTAGATCTTAGGCATTGATGATTATAAAATTGTAAGTAGAGGGTCTATGATCATATGAAATTATGTCATATTTATAACCTACTTTAGACCTATTCCTAATATCATAGGCAAGTATTTTTCCCATTGTGTAAATATAATCTCCTTTAAAACCTAATAAGAGTATGGTTTTTAGTTTGTCTATAGAGATGGCATTTCCTTAAAGGTATCATAAAATAGAATATCACTATTCTCTATATTTATCAAGATTCTTTTAACTAAGAAGTTGACTATGGAAAATATTACTACTATGACGTCCTCGTGAGGGTGATTAAAGATCTATTACTAGTCTTCTGGAAAGTAATTTTAGACACTCTTATTCTCTTCTCAAACTTGTCTACCTTAGTTTATTCCTCATGACTTTCTTTCTTTAGGGCCTTCTTATTTGTGACCTAAAGGTCTTTACAATCTCCTCTCATGATCTTATGGATTACCCTCTGTGTGACATGTGTCTCATTATTTGCTCCCCAATTATGGATAAGGTTATACATACAAAATTGTGATTTGGTTATTCTTGTTGGTGAGGAGGAAAAGGAAATTATGTCTGACAATCCATATAAGTTCATAAACTTTCTATATATGTTGTTATAATCAATAAAATCATGCATGTCATCATAAGTATCAATAGTTGATATTTTAACCTAATTTAATAGTTGCTCCACTAGAATACTAAAGGTCAAAGACCACCAATCATCAAATTAGCTCCTCTTATATAGTGTTCTAAATGTATTAATGAGAGTTCTTATAGTCAAAGATGTGAGGAGAGTGTTTATTATCTCTGTTGCATTAGCAAATTGACTTATTGTTTTAATATCGTCATTGTGACATATTGATCATTATGATGTGGGTCTATTGGCTAGTCACTAAAGTGGACAATTTTAGTGTGACCAATAAGCCTAATGCTTCTTTAGATATCAATTATTTCTTTTCCCAATATGAATACTAAAAGATAGTGAAGATTTACTCAAGTAGTAATGATTGAAAATTATGTGTTTCCTAAAAACAACATCAAATTATATAGACTTGAATTAGGATGATTTTATTAGATTATTTTTAAGTTAGTAGGTCTACATAATGTCAAAAAAATTCTCAATTTATATACTCCAATGCTTAAGTTAATAAAGTATGTAAATACATGAGAAATTTTTTTATGATTAAGTGAGTTTTCATATTTTGCTTTATATATATATATATATATGCTTCATAAAGATTTTTTTTGTAGTACAAGTTTATTATAAGGTTGGATCAGTTTAAATAAGATCTTATCTTTATATTTGAACTGGATTTTATCTACTCAGTGTCTTAGACCTCCCTATATATGAAACAAACAAAATTGAATTCTTTGAACTTATGTTGTGTTGGACCCCGAACTTTTCTTGGAAGTTAGAATTATTAAATGAAATTAAATGAGGAATTGGTGGTGATTTATTCATGTGCAAAGAAAAGGAAAATTCTTGAATTTGAAATGATATACAAGATTAAGGTAGTGAATGAAGTAAGTTGATGAAGAGTGAATAATTAATTTTGGTCTTTGATGATTATGAGATTTTTGAGTAAACTTGTATGTTTAAGGGTACTATAAAATTATGGTGAATGAGTTGATTGAAATGAAGTAGAAAGACTAGAATAAAAAAAATAGAAGTGTTGGATTTTGGAAAGTGGAAGTTTGAAAAATTTTCGGAGAATGAACAGTGGAGAGTTAGATTTTTCGATCTGAAAATTCGGTGATTTTTCTGTACTGATCTAGAGAGATTTTGATAAAATTGTCTTCATAAAAGTTGTAACTTATCTTTCCAGCTTTCTAATGCTATAAAGTATGACATTTTTCGATATCGGGGCTGGAAATTTTGATCATTTGAAGTTTAGATATTGTTTAGGGTGAACTTTCAAGACAGCCACTTTGATTGGAATTTTGACCCTATTATAGATAGAAATTTGTTCTTAGGGTCTTCATGAAAGTTGTAGATTGTCTTTTTATCTTTTCGTTGACATAAAGTATGAAATTTTTGGACAAGGGAGTAGAAAGATATGATTTTTAGACGTTATGATGCTGTTTAGGATGAAATTGTTAGACAGTCACTTTGTCGTGAACTTTTGACCCTTTTAGAGACCAAAATTGTTTTTAATTACTTCATGAAAGTTGTAGATCTTTCTTTTAGCTTTCCATTGATACCAAGTTTGTAAAATTTGGAGTTCTGGGTCAAAAGATATGAATTTTGGAAGTTAGGTTGTCGGAGAGGAAAATTCAAGGAGGCAGGCGTGCTCGCGAGCCTCGCGCGCGCGCCACACACTACCTGCACGCGGCTGATTTTTGATTTTGTTGAGAAGACTTCTGCATTAGTAGCAACTACAAATAATGGTAGTAAGACTTCTAATGTTTCTGTACCTGTTTCTAATAATAGTATATGGATAATTGATTATGGTGCTACAAATCGTATGAAATTTGATTCTAAAAAGGTTATTGAACTCACAAAATCCTCATAAAAATTTGTTTATACTGTCAATGGTGACAAAGCCCTAATTATTGGGGAAGGATCTTTAATTCTCACTAATACTTTAATTTTGGACCCTGTCTTTATTGTTCCATCCTTGGATTACAACCTCCTGTTTGTTTCTTAAATAACAATAGCTTTATATTGTATTGTAATCTTTTGGCCTAACTTATGTCTCTTTAAGGACATCCAATCAAAGCAAACGATTGCTTGTGTTATTAAAAGAGGCAAGCTCTATTATTTGGACATAACGTCCAGGATTTTAGATAATTTGCATCAAGTTTTTGATGTGGATGACTCAAAGGTGGAGAAAAATAAGCTAATCTTTAGTTGCGGCATCAATGTTTGGGGCATTCATCTTTTGGGTATGTCAAAAAATTATTTTCTAGTTTTTTTAATAAATTGTTTGTCTTTAGTTTCCGCTGTGATGTTTGTGAATTTGCATAATATCATCAAAATTTTGGATGGTTATTCACTCTAATGTATGGGGTCCAACAAAAACTTTAACTTTAGGTGAGTCTTGTTGATTTGTTACTGTTATTGATGATTATATGACGATGATTTAGTTATGGTTAATGAAATCCAAGAGTGAAGTGAATTTATTGTTCCAAAAATTCCATAAGATCATTCAAACTCAGTACAATGCACAAGTTCGAGTTCTTCGTAGTGATAATGGTAGAGAATATCATAGTTTTGAATTGAAACATTATTTAGAAGCACAAGGTATTATTAATCAAACTACTTGCGTGGATACACCCCAATAGAAGGGGGTAGCTAAGAGAAAATTTGAAATTTACTAGAAGTTGTTCGTGCCTCGGTAATTTAAGCTCTTATGTCATTGACTTATTATGGAGAAGCTCTCTCTTCCACTCCATATTTGATTAATCAAACTCCCCTCTTGCTCTATTGAATTTTAAACACCATTTCAAGTCTTCACTAATGCTATAGCTGCTCCACCAATACCAAATTGCCTCCTCATATTTTTGGATGTGTAGCATTTGTGCATATCCATAAACATTAACATAACAAACTAGCTCCACAAGCCCCATAGTGTGTTTTTCTTGGGCATGCAACAAACCAAAAAGGGGTATTGATCATAATGGATGCATTCTTTCATGAAGATACAATGTATTTCTTTAAGTTTGAGCTTCAGGGGAATACCAAAAGGAAATTCAGACTCTTGATTATGAACTTCTGGGGGAGTGCAAAGGTGACTGTCATTTTTTTTTATTGTAATGATCTGTTGAAACATGAAGAGGAGCCAGAAGGGGCTATTGAACCAGAGGATATTGACCAAAAAGGTACTACTGAAGAGGAGGATGTTGATCCATCAAGTGTAGAAGTTGAGACTCTCATTAATATACCACACTAATCATTTACTGAGGATGTTCCCATTCCTGAACCTGAGCCACCTAGAAAACAACTACCAGAGTGTCTTACTAGAGGTATTCCTAAGCCTACATATGAACCTGAAATTTTAAGTAGATTTAAATATCCCATGAGTCATTATGTGTCAAATAATAATTTGTTGGAATCAAATAGGTCATTTATAAATCAATTTTCTGTTGCAATATTCCTAACAATATGCAGGAAACTCTAGAGTTTCTAAGGTAGAGAGCCACAATGAATGAGGAAATGAACTCTTTACAAAAAAAAATAAAACTTGCGAGAATGTTGAATGCCTACCAAGAAAGAAGCCAGTTAGATGTTGATGGGTTTACACTGTAAAGTACAATGCAGATGACATAATTGAAAGGTTCAAAATGAGAGTGGCGGCAAAGGTGCATTACCCAAACCTATGGGATTGATTACACAGAGGCATTTGATGTCGTAGCTAAAATCAACATTGTTAGAGTATTGTTGTCCCTAGCTACAAACTTGGATTGGCCTTTTCAATAATTTGATGTAAAAAATGACTTTTTATATGGTGACTTATATGAAGAAATTTATATAGATCTTCCATTAGGTTCTATAGTAGCAGAAAGGCAGAGTAAAAAGGTTTGTAAATTGAAGAAATCATTTTATAGGTTGAAGCGGTCTCCAAGAGCATGATTTGGAGGTTCACAAAGCCTGTGATAACTTTCAGATATCATCAAAGCAATTCTAACCACATTTTATTCTTGAAAAAAAGGTAAGGTCAAATGATCTGGAAGAGAGGAAGGCACTACAAGAATACTTGTTTAGAGAATTTGAAGTGAGAGATCTTTGTTGCTTGAAATATTTTCTTAGGATTGAAGTTTTCTATCCTAAAGAAAGCATGGATTAGACTTATTAGAAGAAACTGGTATGTCAACATGTCAAACAGCTGATACACTAGTTGAGGAAGACTTGAAGTTATGTGTAGAAACAAACCAAATACCAGTTGATAAAGGAAGATACCAAAAGCTTGTTGGAAGGCTAATATATTTGGCTCACACAAGACCCGACCTTGCTTATGCTTTGAGTATTGTTAGTCAGTTTATGCATAATCCTAGAGAACAATATATGAGGGCAATTATGAGAATTTTGAGGTATCTAAAATCTACTCCAAGTAAAGAAATTTTGTTTACTAAAAATACAAATTGGAAAAGAATAAATATGTATACAAATGCTGATTGGGCTGGATCAACAAAAGATAAACAATCAACTTCTAGCTACTTGACATCTGTGGGTGGTAACCTGGTTACATAAAGAAGTAAGAAACAAAACGTGGTAGCTCGCTCAAGTGTAGAAGTTAAATTCAGTGGTGTAGCACTTGGTCTCTGTGAAACTTTGTGATTCATACTACTTTTACAAGATTTAGGCTATCCACTGAAGTAAGCAATTAGTCTATATTATGACAACAAAGTTGCGTGTGATATAGCTGACAATCATGTCCAAAATGATCGAACAAAGCATGTTGAGGTTGACAGGTTCTCCATTAAGGAGAAGTTGGATGAAAAAAATGTGAAGTTGTCCAAGATTTAGTCTGAGGATCAATTGACTGACATTCTTACCAAAGCAGTTTCAAATCATGTGTTCTTAAAATATCTTGGCAAGTTGGGAATACATGACATCTACGCACCAACTTAAGGGGGAGTGTTGAGATTTTTCTCCATAATTATTGGGATTGTACATGTGTAATTATATTTTTAGACTCCTAATTATAGCTATAATATGATTATAGCTATAGGATTAATTATTGAGATTTCTTCCCTTATTGTACACTATAACTAGTATGTTTTTGAGAAAGTAACAAATGAACATAATTAATTTTCCTTCCTTTTTGTCTCATCTTTCAAATTTTTTGTTGGCTTGTTGAAATATCAAAGGAAGAAAAAAGATGTGAAAAATGGTGGAAGTGAAGAACAATATAAAACCAATGAAAAGAGAGGAGAGTCGAGGGTGGGTAGAGACAAGAGGTAGACAAAACAAATAAATTGGTGGGTGACAATTAGAGGTTCAGACTCTTTTGTGTTTTTCAGATTTTTGGATTAAGTACTTAGGTTTCTTCAAATCATAAGCATTATATAATTATAAATTACTTACTCTTTTGTGTTTTTCAGATTTCTGGATTAAGTACTTAGGTTTCTTCAAATCATAAGCATTATATAATTATAAATTAATTATTTTAATTAAAGAATATATATTTTTATTTTTTAAATTTACTGATGGACCAACTATATCTTATGGCATGTATATATAAAAGTAAGACTCATTGTCAGATTTTAAAAAATATATAATAAATGTCACGTCAATATTTAAATAATGAAAATTAAGTTAATTCTATCAAAATTTTCATATATTTAGAGTTTTTTTATATATTTTAAAAACATTAAAGTTTAATTAAAATATTAAGATTTAAGTTATATTGTGACATAGATTCAAAATGGAATCTTCATCAAATTAATTGATTCTTGTTGTATATTATGACATAGATTCAAAATGGACTCTTAATCAAATTTATTGAGTTTCTTGTTGCAGCAAATTTCATATCAAGCCATCAGCTATAGAAACTGAAGCAGTACATTTTCTTTGACAATCAACAACCATTTTCGATAAGGCTTGTGGTACTGGGATTAAACGAAAAGATCAAGGAAAGTTTAATAAAGCCATCCGCAACTTAAGAATTGGCTTGAAGTCTCCACCACTCGTGAGTTGCCTAAAGATGGTTGTCTTTGTCCCTTTGATAATGACGTCTGTTTATACATATACATATATATATGTATATGTATAGGTTTTGACTTGAGACCTATGGTTAGACATGAAAAGGCCGAGACACCATATAAATGCCTCAAAATATGGGAAAGGCTATGGAAAACGCCCCTTTTCTGTATAAAACATATCGAAGGGTTGCAGAGTTGCAGTTATAATGGTGCATGTGTAAGAGGATGCTTTCTATCCTTGTACTAAAGAATTATAGTCTAGCTAGTTAGGCTTTAGCCTACTCATGGTGTCTATTAATGGGAAACTAAAAAAGATGTCTGTGTACGCTTTGGCTTTGTTGTTCTGGAATCAAAAACTTTTCCAAATATTACCTGGACCGAAGTTGACTTTAGAGAAGCCATGTTCGACTCTGTTGCCATTAGCAACATCAGCAAGTACGTGAGATCCCACTGGACAGCCGTTTTAGAAACGGGTGGAAATCTCGAGTTACCGGAATTGCCACAACATATTGTCACTTTTCTGACTTGAAACTTCTCTCTTTTGAGCCGTAAAACTGTTCTTAAGATTTGACTTGACAAATAAAATATATTCAACTTCCGTTATCGACAAAATTCCCATAATAAAAGCAGTCAGAAAGGGTGATTTGCTATTTCCTGATAAGAACAGGACGCTCCTCTTATGAAGTAATGCCCTAGGGTGGTCTGTGCATCACATATGAACTCTATACTACACCACTCCTCTACCTCATAAACATGCTTTTCACAGGCTTGTAAAATACCAAAGTCCTATTCAAGAAAGCATCAAGCAAAGGTGTTCTTTACCTTGAAAAATGAGAGACTAGAGAGATTTCTTATCATTTTCCCATATGCACGCTGATGCTTAAATTTCTTTTCCCATGTTTCAAGGGAAACCATACGCAATTCTATCAAGTGGTTGCACAAGATCAGCAACGGCCAAGTCCCAGGTCCATCGCCTTGTCCTTCTGCTCTTCCTTCCAAAATTGTTCAAGCACGCTTCTCAAAGTTCACCAGAAATGGAGTCTACTTTTCTTCATTAAACTAATTTCGTCCAGAAGTTGACATCCAAAATCACCAGAAATTCTTTAATGATTCAACCTTCCAAGACATTTGTACTGCCATTCCTCGCAAGTACCACATGTGCGTTTCCCAAAAACTGAATAAATGATTTAAGGAAATTGAACTTCCAACTTACAGAGAGTCCCTTATGCATCAGCCATCCTTATAAGGATATGGGACTGTAAATTAGGCATAGGATGAATACTGGAGAAGGAACTTGCCAAAATCGAAATTTCCAGGAAATTATTACAACTATTCCGCTTGTTTCAGAAAATAAATGGCTACCTTTTCTTTGGCTTGCTCCTAACAGACAGGTCGTTGGTGCAGGTTATCTATTGCTGAATGGTTTGACAAAGTTCTAAACTTTTCTTTTGTTTTTTTTTTTTGGCACACAAACAATATTAAAGCGGTAACATATGTTCAGAAGGGCAGAACTGGAACCTCTCCCTTATGGTCCATTTATAAGAAGCAGAGATCACACTTTATTGTTCATACTCAATAATTTAAAAGCCCAACCACAGGGAAAAGAAGCTCTCCCTCACATTCAGCAACCCATTTTAACCCATAGCATACTTCTGGGTCCAGCTCCTTGCAGTAGTCTCGTACTTGGTCCTATCGGTCTTGTACATGTGGGCAATCTCAGGTACCAAAGGGTCATCGGGATTTGGGTCCGTCAACAGGGAGCAGATTGAAAGCAACACCTGAAAATATAGACATCAGATGTCTTTCAACAAAAGCAGTTGAAGCATTAAAGATATCTACGCGTGTGGATCTAACATGCAAGATGATCTGAAGATCTTTCATTATACAAACGGTATACAGTTAACATCACAAAGTGATGAACAAGCCTACATTATGTGCCCATTTTATGAAACTTGATATCAATAAGGGTAGAACTTTTACAAACCACATATTCAAAGAATTTGGTAACCGAAAAGAAACACGGACACGGCAAAATAGAGTCGTGTCCGCATGTCGGACACGTGTCTGACACGAACACCCACGAAGACTGTATATATAATTATATATGCTCCATGTTTTTTTAGAGGGGCTTATAAAGTACAAAATATGTATAAACTATCAAGATATTAAAAGTCTTGAAACACATCAATTAATATATATCATATTATGAATTCTGTTTTTTTCTTAATTCTAAATTTTATAATATATATATATATGTTGTATCGTCCACCAAATTTTAGAAGTTAGTGTGTCCCCGTGTTCGTGTTCGTGTCCGTGTCGCGTCCGTGTCCGTATCCGTGCTTCTTAGCCGAAAACATATCTCAGAGATCAATATACTCTATGATCTCATGCAGTTGATGAAAAAAATAGCCACTGAACACATTAAAGAGTATGTTTTAAGTATCACCTTATTTCCTATAAATTTGCTAAAATAAAAGACCTTTTGTTAAAGTGCAAGACGTAATGTTTACTATCAGCATCTGGTGAAATGACCGTATAAAAAAAAAGCATTATTAACAAAGTGTTAGGTAAACTAAGCTATATTCGTATGCATAACATGCTCAAACATCATTAGAAAAAATCAGAATGTAGCTACCATGTGGCATCATATTCAGTCTGATAAGTCTACCTTAGATATAATGAGGGCAGGGCTCCACTGCTCCTTCAAAATATCAAGGCAAATGCTACCATTGCTGTTGATGTTAGGGTGAAATACCTTTGTCCTGAAAGCTACCTGCAAAAGAAAAAGAAATCGCCAAATTGATAAATAGAATAAAATAACATAATAAATTGTTGACTAGATCCTCAAAGGTTCAACAAAGTTACTACTGAATACAGCAACTGTGATGAATGGGATGAGAGGAAAGCATTCAATGACACAAATGTATCGTAAAGTAAAAGCAGCAATGTCAGGTACAAACAACAATCCAATGTTTGTAGTGAAATACCCGAAACAACATATATTGGGAAAGAGAGTAAGAAGAACACGGGCTAGCAATCATAACATACATAAAAGAAAGAACCACTAATATGAATTCAAAGGTAGATCAAAATGTAGCTTCCATAAGGGCCCTGGTCAATTCAGTATAGATCCAAGCTGGTATAATATATTTTCCTACTTAATTCCATCTTAAAGCACATTCTAAAATAGAAGAATTATTAACTAGTAGCTAAAAATTACAAAATTAGGAAATATGATTGATATTAGATTGTTGGAATATCAAGTTTCATGGATGGATTTTGGCTAGAAATGCTGAAATTCCAAATTTTGTATAGCTAGAAATTTAAGATTTGATTATTGGAAATTTAGACTTAAGATTTCAGGGTTTAATATATTGAAAGTTAGGTTTGGTTTGCAAGAATTTAGTGAGGAACACAAATAATAAATAGTAGAAAACTATGAATCACTACTAGGGTCTAAGAATCAGCTTAGAATGCATTACAACTTCTAATTGAAAACTTAAGTTCAAAGAAAAAATTGAAATTGAAATTGCTTATTTTATTGAAGAGCTGTGTACACATATCTATGTTCTTAGAACCCTTATTCTAGTAGAAAAAAGTTTCCTAACAAATTTAAATCCTATTCTTAATAAAAATTGTATAAGTCTTAAACAACTAAGATAACAATAGATTAACATATTTAACTTGCTACGACTTCCTATCTAATAAAGAATCTTAACATGATCTAAATTTCAGCTCTTATCTTTTGTTGTCAACTCAACTTTTAATCCTTATCCCACCAAATTAAAGCTTGTGGTTGACTAGTTTTTTTTTCACTTTTATTTATTTTATATACTTTAAGTTATTTTGCATCAATTCTCCCCAGCTTGTCTGATGTTGTCCTTGATGTAGAATGGGCAAATACTGATCATATATATTAGACCTTGTCTTATTTGTTTAAATTTCTTAATTGGTTATTTATGTTTTAATTGCTCAAATTGGTTAATTGTGTTTATTTATTGGTTTAAAATTTTAGAGGTAGGTGAAAGTGAATTAAATGTAAGTAGAGTGGGTAGTTAGTTGAATGAAGGGAATTAAATGAATGGAAGAGTTGGAGTTAAGTTAGTTGAGTGGGCCTAAGTGGAGGAAAGGCTTAAGGCCTTTTGTGAAGCCCAAGATGAGGAAGTAAGTGAGTAGTGTTAGGTTAAATAAAATAAAAATTAGAAGAAAGAAGAAGCAATTTCGTGAACCAAGAGAGGGAGGAGAAGAATACGAAAAAGAAGAAGAAGAAGAGAAGAAAAGAAGAGAAATCTAAGGGAAAAGGAAGGAATTTCGTGGAAAGGGGAGGAAATCAAGGTTTTAAGGTATGTTCTTCACCTTTTTCATGGTTTGGTTGAGAAAGGGTTGAGATTTTGTGAGAGGAGAAAACCTAGTGAGAGAAGTGGTAGTGAAGAAGAAGATGAATAGTGATTCCTAGGGTTTTTGGATCTTTTCTTCTAGGGGTTGGGTTTTCTAACCTATAGGATGTATGATTAGGTTAGATTAAAGCTTGAAGTGGGTTGTGTCAATTTTTAGGGTTTTAAAAGAGGAATTTCGAAATTGAAGAGAAGGAATGATGGATTGTTGATTGTTATTTGTGTTTTAGGAAGTCAAAGGGCTATCCAAGAGCAAGAAGAGGGAAGCCACTAATCTTGGAAATTTCAAGTTTATAAGGTGGGTAAAATCTTTCTAGTTATTGTGTGATATGGGCAAATGCATGATGTGTGGATTATATGTTAAATGATTTATATGACTTGTGGAAATGTTGATCTTAATGTGTATGTATGCATGCTAAAACAATGGAATTGGGATTTTGACATGTTATGCATTTATAAATGCTTGACATTTTGATTATCATGCCATTAATTGAATTATGGCATTTTGTACATGAATGGATGATTTGAGCATGAAACTTGAGTGTGTTTGGGTAAGAGGAAACCGTTTCGTA
>JANKOD010000008.1:13460831-13474148 GCA_026284645.1 Erythroxylum acuminatum | reverse complement strand
ACTTAGAGTTTCTTTTGTTGTTATGATTTTCAGAACCAAAAGTATTAGTAAGTGGCAATGACTTCTATGCCTTTCCTCATTTGGACCCTAAAATTGAACGGATAGCTTGGATAGAATAGTGTCACCCTAACATGTCGTGGGATAAAGCAGAACTTTGGGTTAGCTACACATCTGAGAATGGGTGAGAGCAAGTTCTTACTGCTTACATATTAAGAACTTTCTTTATTAATAATTTCCATGTTGTACTTTACCCATAATACTGAAAACTGCATTCGATACACAATTAGAAAGTCATTTATTTTGGTGAATATTGGTCTAATATGCCTCAGCTTGGATAAAGGAGGGAGATATTATGCTGTCTTAATAGTTTCTATAAACCTACTCACTCAAAATTCTCGAACCTTATGTTCACATTCCCAATTCCTCCAAGAGAAGCCCCTCAAGTTTTTGTTTGTCACATCTTCAATTGAGAATCAACATGTAGGGGCATACTTAATTTTGCACATATTATATTTTTGAATATTGAATGTGTTGGCAGGGATGCTTACAAATGCATATGTGTTGTTGGTCGAGATCCTGCACTTCTAGAGTCTCCAACTAAACCAAAGTGGTCTTCCAATGGTTTTCATTCTTTACTCGCTTGCAATAGTCTAAATAATAACACACCATTTTGTTAATGTAAGAGAAAAAATGTATGCTAAGGAGTAAGTTTGCTGGTATAATTAAAGTTGGTCTTCCATTATGTAATATTCATAAACTAAATGCCACTTGAAGACCAATTATTTGGTACTAATGACTTAATCCTATAAGCAAGGTGTGTTCAGTTTCAAATTAAAAAAAATATTAGCAAATACAAGTAAATGTTTGTTCTATGAAGTTTCTTTAATCTACCTATTAGGCTTAAGATCACAATATGTTGTTATCTTCCTTAGGTCGATTTTAAGATTTTTCTGCCTCGATTCAAATCAGTTGTCAAGTTCGTTTGTGGAGCAATACAAAAATCTAATGTTTAGATTGACATGAAGTTTTAAATATCCTTTGTTCTAGGGAACCTATGTATCATTTTATATTGTGATTACTTCATTTCAATTTGAGTTATAGGGAATCCTGCAGCCTGACATGTGGAATGTAGTCCCTTCTAGTTATTAGAACTGGGATGCTCTAAGGGAAATGATATCTGTGAATGGGGTGAGGAATTCACTTCTTGTTGCACCAACATCAACTGCTTCAACTAGCCAGATTCTTTGAAATAACAAGTGCTTTGAACTATATATCTCCAAAATTTACAGTCGAAGAATTTTAAGGTGTGCTATGCCATCATTTTTTAAATATTCTTCCATCTGTTTTCTTTTGTTTCCTTATTATTTTGTTTATACAATGGTGAATTTGTTGTGGTCAACAAACATCTTCTTCATGATTTAAATGAGATGGGGATCTGGTCTCCCACTCTCAAGAACAAAATAATTTATGAGGATGGCTCTGTTCAGAAAATTCCTAAAATCCCTAATGAGTTGAAGCTTATATAAAAGTATGTAAATGCAATTTGCATGTCTATTGCTTGTTTGTTCCTTGTTCCTGCTTTTAAATTTTACCCTTCTGATTAACTTTGTTTCTATTCATTGTTGGTACCAGGACTATTTGGGAGATCAAACAAAAAACCCTAGTTGATATGGCTAGTAGTAGTGAAGCTTTAAGAACTATCATCTTTTCAACATGTTCAATGAAAATTAATGCAGTGTTCCTTGTTTCCTTGCAGTAGAAAGTTCACAACAATTTTCTTACTTATTGGCCAGCTGAGCTTTACACAGTTGTTCCAGGTCAAGTATTTTTTCTTAGGGGGTTTCTGTGTGATAAAGGTTTTCATCAACTCTTGATTTGGTTGGTTTCCCTTCATCTTTTTTCTATTTTCTTTTTTTTCCTATGTCTTCTTTACTAATTCATTTTTGGATTGTATTCAAAATTTCAATGTTTGATTGTTGGATAACTGCAAGTTATCAAAGCTAATTGATATTTTTTGGGGCATCTATGAGCAAGCGTTGGGACATTAACATATGTTTGGACATCATAGGGAATTGGTTAAATTTGATGAATATTGATGGTTGGATTCCACGCGAGCAAATTTTAGGTGCTGAAGTTGTAAGTTTGTGCAAGAATACTTCTGTCTTCTTTTCATAATTAAAACTATATTTGGTTATATGTTTGTCATAAAACCTTGCTGATGTAACTGCAGTAAGAATCTGTGACTTACACCCGTGACTCATGATTTTTTTAATCTGATTTTTATACTTTATTTTTTACTAACTATTTTTATTAATTTATTTTAAAAATTCTAGCTCTTATATTTTAACTTATTTTTTGCCCAATAATTTTTCCATATCCACAAATTTTAATATTTAACAATATTCTTTAACCACTGATAACATAATATATTCATAAATACTCTCCAATTCCTTTAAAATTTTATTTTTTTTCATAGGTCACGAAAATTTTAATTTTTTTCCTAGGTCACGATTGTCACACTAATAACTCCTTTAAAATTTTAAATTATAATCAGGTCATAACTCCTTATATTTGTATAATTTTTTTAAAAAATTTCTCTTTATTTTTTTTACTATGTACTCAAAATATTCCTATCAACTTTTACTAAACTATTTTATGTTTTCCTCAATATAAATTTCACAACATTCACTGACATATTTCATCCATTTATCTTTTTAATTCATTCGTTGCTATACATTTCCAAATTCTTTTATTTTTAAATTATTTATTTTAACTTACTTATTTTATTAATTCATTATAAATATTCCAACTATTATATTTTACCTACAAAATTTTGTCCACAATTACACAATTTTATTTTTTCCACAAAATTTTAAATTTCGCAACATTCATTTGTATATATATATATACTCTTTAATTCTAAATTAGGTGGGTATTATACTCGTATGGATTATCATTGCGCAATTTGCGCATTGTCTGCCTGCTAGTTTAACTAAAGTTGTGTTGTTTCTTTCCTCAAATTTGGCATGCATAGCTCCTCTTCAAGTTTTATGGCATTGTCATTTTTGGCACTCTAATTGGTCAGCCGCCCCATCTTGTCTATTGGATGAATAAAGTTGTTAATTACCGTATTTATATTAGGGACAATTAAGTTTAAGGTAAAGATGCCGAACTAATTTATAAAAGCATCTGAATTATATTTCAAGATTTTTAATAACATTAAATTATGAAAAATAAAAAATACTCTTTACAAATTATTTTAATTTTCCTTTATATTGTGAGCTTCAAGCGTGTTCGATTTTTAATTTTTATAGAAATTAACCTTCAAATTTTAACTGTTGTAAGCAAATACTCAACTACTGTGCTTGATTCAAAGTCATACTACAAAAAGGGATGTATAGAAGAAACAAAATATTTTAAACTAGAATAAGTAAGGAAATGGTAATTTTACGAGCTAATTAATGCATGAGCTTTTACTGGATGCTGACGTGTGGAATCTAATAAAAAAACAAAGAGACAAGAGATTCTACGAATCAATTGGAGATTCGCACAGTGTAGAATCTCAGAAAAATACTCAATTCACAACGCGTGCGAATCACTCCGCGGTGCTCCTAATTCTTATCACTTATCCCCTCGACATCAACAGCACATAATGACCACGTGGAGCTGACGCGATTGAGTGTCAGGAGGATATATTTTGAACTTTCTACGGAGGGACTTGGACGGCTGCTTGCTTGTGAGTTGTTTTGGTCCTTGGCTCCCTAAAGATGAGAATATCATTTTTATATAATTTTATTTATTGCCTTAAAGGTGACAGATAGCTAAGACTAAGCCCTGATTCAGCCTAAAATTTTTTAAAAGCCAATTTGACATCATCAAATACTACAGCAAATTACAGCCTGTAAAACTAAAGCCTATCACATTTTTTTTCCTATAAAGTCCCCACTTCATGCCATTGTGAGCCATCACCAAGACACCAACTTTAGCTTCAAACCAATTTCTTGTTTTACCACAAAGATTCCGAAACTCAGCCCTGAGCTGTGAATGGCCACCAAACGCCTTCCTCCAAAGCTGCTTCAAAATCTCCGCTGCATCGTCCGCCCACTCAACTCCTCCTCCTCCACCTCCTCCTACTCCGCCGTCTCCCCTCTTACCTTAACCGACAAGCCCGAACCCATCACCGTTGAAACAGTTTCCACCATCACCAGACCTCCACCAATCCTAGACATCAGTGATCCCCAAAAGCTCTTTGCAACCCTACCCACCTCAAGACTTCTACATGCGTCGCTTAACCTTCACTTGGCTTCTATCGAGCCAATGGTTGATTTCGGCTTGTGGGTCATGAATTCCAGGCTTATGGAGGTTGGTATCATGCGTGACGTTGTGTTGGCCGTCATAAGGCGTACGTTTTATGAACACTTTTGTGGTGGGGAAGACATAAAGCAGGCAGGGAAGTGTGTCATGAGACTTAACAAGGCTGGCTTGAGAGGGATGTTGGATTTTGCTGTCGAGTTTTCAAGGGACAACGATGCTTGTGATAGGAATCTTGAAGGTTTTCTTGAGGCTGTCGAAGCTGCCGAGTCCCTACCTCGATCATCTGTAAGATTGATTTCAACTTATGGACTCTTCTTGGCTGTTTGTTTGTTCGATCTAATATTAATCTTTCTTGTTCTTTTCTGCCTTCCCTTTCAAACTTCTTAAGATTTCTTGGTTTTGGTCTTCAATGTGATATTCATAGAATTCTAGCGTTCCAAAATTTTCCGTTTGTTTCTTTAGAATCCCAGTTTGTTTGAAAGAACATAAAATAGAATAGGAAATTTTGGGACACTCCTTTCTTAATCTACCGTGATAAACATGAGCCGCAAACAATGCCATGCCAAGCCAAGAAAGCTATTTACTTAAAAAGGCATGGGCCCACTGAGTTCCTTTTGTACGGCTTCACTCCAAATATTTTAGCCATTTTCGTTTGATGTGAGCTTTGTCAGACATCCTTGTCCGAAATAAGGAAAAGTTGTCAAGTAGGATTTTACGAGTAAAGAATGAGGACAACACAAGTGACCGTATGTAGGACAACTACCACCTAGATTCTTCTACACATGAACTTATCTGGGGCAATATTTGATCAGTGACGATAGAATGCTTTTATGCAAGTTGGGGATTTATGCGGTGTAATATTCCTCGAAACTTAAAAAGTTTATCTTTTGTGGTTTTAGGTATATACCCTTTTATAAATGAATTACCTCTCCACCAAGTTGGAGATTTCACGGTCAAATATGTTGAAAAATATTCCATGTTTTGTGAGAAATATTTTCAGCCGCCATTAGAATTTTATGTTTGAATAATCACAAATAAAAAAGGAAAAACATAATGACTTGGTTGACACCAACTTCTATTTTGAAAGAAAATTCTAAAGGAACATCTTCTACCTCAAATACCTACGCTCTGCTTATGTGTCTTTTTTCTTTTTCACTTTCGTATTACTTTATTTATGTAAAGCAGATTTCTGATAATATTGACTTTGTATCAGGTGAGTTTTGTGGCTGTAAAGGTCACTGCAATTTGCCCTCTCAATCTGCTGGAGCAACTTAGTAACTTGTTAAGGTGGCAACAAAAAGACCCTTCTTTCAATTTACCATGGAAACATGACACATTTCCAATTTTTGCAGATTCTAGTCCTTTGTATCACACCCTAAAAGAGCCAGAACCTTTAACCCCACAGGCAGAGCATGATTTACAATTAGGTATGCAGAGGCTATGGAAAATATGCCAAAGATGCCTGGAGGCCAACGTTCCTTTAGCCATCGATGCAGAGCACACGTCGATTCAACCCGCCATTGATTATTTCGCATACACGTCAGCAATCAAATACAACAAAGATGATAATCCCATTGTGTATCCAACTATCCAGGCCTACTTGAAAGATGCGAAAGATAGGTTATTGCTTGTAACTAAAGCCGCAGACAAGATGGGTGTACCTATGGGATTCAAGTTAGTCAGGGGAGCTTATATGTCAACCGAAAGAAAATTGGCCTCTTCTTTAGGCTATGAATCTCCAATCCATAACGACATTCGACAGACACATGATTGCTACAATGATTGTGCTTCTTTCATGCTCGATAGGATCGCTAATGGCTCGGACGGAGCCGTTCTCGCAACTCATAATATTGAATCAGGTAAAGAAATGAAGGAGATGAATATATTATGGTCATAACTTGCTAAATGATGATATTTCAATTTTCGTATATCCTTCAGGGAGATTGGCTGCAACTAAAGCGCACGACTTGGGGATTGGAAAGATAAATCAAAAGCTCGAGTTTGCTCAGTTGTATGGTATGTCCGAAGCACTTTCTTTTGCGTTGACAAATGCGGGTCTCAACGTTAGCAAGTACTTGCCATATGGTCCAATCGACACAGTCTTGCCTTATCTTCTGAGGAGAGCTGAAGAGAATAGGGGTCTCTTGTCTGCTTCATCCCTTGACAAAGAACTCCTTAGGTAAGCATGCATGGTTCCAATTGTTTGTTCACCGAAATACCCATAAAGAGTTCTTCAAACAAGGCATGAGTAATTTTTGTTTTTCAATTTTTAATTGTTTACAGGAAGGAGTTGAAGAGAAGGTTAAAAGCTGCGTAGCTTGGCTCTGCCTCTGAGCAATGCACAGATGATGTATATTTGCCCAGATCTGATTCTGAATAAATCTGTCTGTATTGTATCAAGTTGCTTGTGCAATAGAAATGGTCAGTTCACGTGGGCATTTGGTGTACATAGTGTGTATAATATGTCGTCTAGCCCTCAAGAGTAAATTTCCAGCTCCGAAACACACTTTCACAATCACAAGTTAGATTAAACAAAAGCATCTGAGAAGTTAGATTTAACCATAAAAAGACAATGAAGCAAGTGGTTGTTGGGAATTTTAATAATCTAAGTACCCTCAAAAAACAATGAAGCAAGTGGCTGTTGGGAATTCTAATAATCTGATTACCCGTCTAAATACACGGTGCGTGATTATCCTCCCTTTAATTGGACTTGACGCCCAGCGCCAGCACCTATGTCATAAGAAAGGGACAGCGGAAGCATGCGATATGTTTCAGAAATGATTTTGTGGTATCTACCATAATTAGAGATAAGATAAGATGCTGTCCCTAGATTTATATGGCATCAACATGTGCAATCCCATACACCCTCCCTTTTCTATATTATCAAATAGCCATAACAGCTGACGGCGGAAAGATTTGGAAGTCTCATCTCACCCTTTTGGTCAAAAATCCTATTCTGCTGGCTCACGTGTACAAGATTTCAAACTCGGAGAATAAATGTTATATGTTTTTACATTGGCAGAGTTATCATGGAGGTTTAGTTCCGTAATTAGGTATTAATCTTTTTCACCCAAGTGTGTCCAAGATAGGCCCTTTCTAATAAAAATGTATGTAGATTTTTTTATTTTCAATTTTTCCTTTTAGTCATTTTCATCTATGATCTATTTTCTAACACCGTAGATAAATAAAAGGACAAGTCTTGAAACAACTAGTAAGATTATTCTTTTATAAGTGAAAAGTCACTAGAAACAATATCTTTATAAACGTTAAAAAAAAGACACTATATGCAATTGATGATCTTTGCCTAGTGTTAGATAATATAACATTACTTTAAAAAAAAAAAAGAAGATAATATAACATTATATAATGATTAACTTCTCCAAGGAAAGGGGAGTAAGTAAGAGACACCCCAAGAATGCAGTTGAAGGATTCTGAAAACATACCTGTCCCTCTGTATCTGATTAAGATAACGTCGGAAAGAGGCATTTGATGATTGAAGTTCAATCCACAGCATGGAGTTTGGAGAAGGAATATAGGGCCGCCGTTAATTGTAATGCTGTGTGAGCCCCACAGGGAATCCAAGTACTCCAAATACCAAATGAAGCCCGCAGGCACCCTTCTGACTCAAATAATGGAATTTAGCAGTTAAGAGGAGATAAAAGTAAATAAAAAAAAGGCCAATTCCTACCGACAAAGGAGTGATTTGGGATTATCATTTCCACGATGTTGATCTCTCACCACCATTCCCATGCTAGTGGGCGTCAAAATTCACAAGTGGAATCTGAGAAGGAAAATTGCTGCGGATGTCACAATCCACCGAGGATAAATTTAATAGACTTTGATCATTTCTGACCATCAGCCTTGAATATTCTGATGCTGCCAATGTTAAAATGAGAAGGACGTTTTCTATCTTTTCACAAATGAAAACAATCTTGGCTTTTAAATAGCTGAACTCCTACTTATTTGCTTTTGAATAGCAGCACAATTAAGCAATTTGAACGAATCATTGACTAAAGACTAAGTAAACAAGGACTCAGTAAATTCTAAGCCCTGATAACACGAATCCAACCCCAACCCCTTCATGAACTGATGACAGGAGGTATAACCACCGAAAAGAGGATCTGAAAGTGATATGGTGGAACTTTCTTCACTGGCCAAAAAGGCGCGGTGATTATCAAAGGAGTCTCCCATTCCAAAGGATTCCGAGTATGTAGTGTCAGAAACAAGTGACAGTCCAAATCATAGACAAAAGCCTCGAGTGGCCATTGGAAGCAGAGATTCACATTGAGAATTATTTTTATCTTTATTTATTTTGTTGGTTGTAATTTGGTTAGATTAGACAAGCTCAAATTTCTGACTATCTGAATCTGCTAATATAAATAGGGTTGCAGTTGCAGAGCATAAAGAAAAGGAATATCAAAAAATCACTATACATTTTAAAGTTTATCTTTCATATTCTTTTTCATTTATACTACCATACCTTCACAATCGCTACCCTCAGCTCTGTTGTAGTGTTAATAGCTCTTGATCATGATACCTCTTGTGACCTTTAGACCACGCTTAAAAGTCATTTTCTACAGCAAACGACAGCCTGATAATTGTTTCTCACATATAACACTTGATGACTCTCCATTAATCTCCAATTTATCACCCCTAAACACTCCATGCAACAATTCCCAGCTTCAACCCACCTTGGAAGGATGACAGAACCTCTTAAAGCTCTCATCCTTGCGTGATTGATTGCTCGTCTTTCTCCTCCACTGCTCTTATCATTTTTATAGCCTTAAAAACGATCCCCAAACACCGCACGTAACTAAATCTACGATAGGCTTCCGCTTTTCTCCCTTTTTGCTTTGTTTTTGGACTAACTTTCTGCTGCTATATTCTTATTTTGTTGGGCTGTTTGGTTGATCTCGTGGGTTGGATCATGGGCTGAACTTTACTTTAGTTTAGATTTTTCTTCTAAATTCTTTTATTTAAGTTTACTAAGACTGCAATAAAATATTTAGTACAATTTTAAACCCTTTTTAAAGATAAAATATGATACTAAATAGCTTGAATAATTAATAAGAAAATGTAATAATTTAATCCAAATGTGTTATATAAATAATATAAAACAATATAAAATAAGGATGTAAAATATACTATAATTTCTGGTTCAGCCGGATTCTGATGAGGCTGGACGTCGTCGTCGTTTTGATTCATGATTCCGTGCGACTTCGGCTGAAGAATACCTGCAAAATAATAAAGGTTGGCCGGGGGTTGATTCCCGAGAGGCCCCTCCGACGCTCAAGTCAGTCTTTTGAGAGAGTTTTGTTGCTGGGAATAGAGAAGAAACTAGGGTTGTATTGTCGTACCTGAATTGTGTTAGAATAGTACCTTATATACCCGGAGTTGCCGCTAGGTTTAGGTCTTTACGTGAGTCGTTGTATTTGCATGGGAGTCTAACTCCTGAAGGGCCTGATAGGCCGCGATTGACGTGTGTAGATGAGCCTGGGCTCAGCAAAGCCGACCCGACCATAAGCCCAACAAAGTCGACCCGACCAATTTCTACTTATCATTTTCTAAATAAAACTCAACTTGATGATCTCTCCATTGTTACAAAACTCATCTTATTGTTAAAGATTACCATGAATCTCTTGGGCTTGAATACACCGACACTTTTAATCTAATCGTTAACCAACTACTATTCACATCTTTCTTACTCTTGCTCTAACTTACAATTGGCCTATTCATCAATTCATGTTAATAATGTCATTCTCCGTAAAATTCTTCAATAACCTAGTTTCATTCATTAACCTCCTAGTTTTATTGATCCGTATCACCTTCATCGTGTGTGTCATCTTCAAGATACTTTATGATCTTAAACAAGCTCCTAAAGGTGGTTTCATAGATTAAGTCAAAAATCAGAGATCTTAATTTTGTTTCCTCCAAATCCGATACATATCTTTTTATTCACTCCTCCTTTACTTATATTACTTATTATTTATATGGATGATACTTGGTTGCAGGTTTTTCATAAGACTCTATCCAGATCATTATCTATGGCCTTAACATTATCTTTGCTATTAAAGACCTTAATCTTGTTTACTACTTCTTTGGAATTAAAGCTACATCTACATTGACTGGTTTTCTTCTCACACAATTCAAATATACTTGTGATCTTCTTCATCGAACCCGTCTTGATTCCTCAAAACGTAGTTCCACCCATATCACCTCAAGCCTTGCTTCTCTATAAAAACTACAACATCCCTCTCTCTGATTTTATTGAATATCATAATATTATTGGATCTCTTTAACATCTCTATCTCACTAGACTAAACATACAATTTGTTGTAAATAAAGTTTTTTTTTTAATTTTTGCGTTGTCCTACCGACATCCACTAGTCGATCATTATCCACTCCTTCACATGGCATTCAATTTGCTAAACCTAATCAACTAACCTTACATGCTTGCTTTAATGCTGATTGGACTGGTTGTCCTAATAAACGTCGATCTACATTTAGTTATTGTATTTTTTTAGGTCCTACTTTGATCTCTTAAAGTGCTAAGAAGCAATTTGTTGTTGCTAGGCCAAGTGCTGAAGTTGAATATAAAAGTATTACTTTTTCTATTGTTAAAATATGTTGGATCACCTCTATTCTTAGTGAAATATGTCTATTAAACCTCAAGCCATAATGCAAAAGAAAAAGGAACCCTTTGAAGACAGAGTAAATATCTACCAAATGAAAAGAATAGAAAAAAAAGATGACTTTAGATGATAACAATCCTTATTCATGTCATCAATGGAAAAATAAGTAAGGCCGTAATGGGATATACTAGTGATAGTCATATAGGAACATGCACCAAATAGCACGAGATAAATGGACAACAATCAACGGGGCTGATGAATAAACAACTTGAGTCTAGTTTAAAATTCAATCTAAAATGATGTCATTTTAATTTAAGTTTCTAAAATAACATCATTTCGTCTTCAGTTTCTTAAATTTATAAATCAAAATGACTTCATTTTTTGGAAAGTTAAACTAAAACGATGCCATCTTGGAGATAGAGTTCAGCTCATTTGAATCAAGTTTCGAGTTGATTCTTTAAGTTCAAAAGCCGATCTAAAATTCAATCAACTCAAACCTAACTTGTTGACTTTAAACTGAATTGAACCAAAACAGAATTACCAAACCTAAATAGCAAACTCTATAAGGGAAGTGTCAGAAATCAATATCATACCACTTGTTGAGTTGGGGGCATTTAGGAAGTTAAAGGGTAGTTGTATAAAGGATCAACAATTCAAGAATCTTATCATCCCTGATTTAATAATTCCTTAACTACGAAACTCAAATTCCATGTCATTTGTCTTAGAAGAACTGAGTTCTTCACCTCGATCTATAATATCAGGCCCATAAAGAGAAAAAAAAAAACGAGCTTTTGCAATTCTTACAATTACTTTATATTTCTTAGTCATAAGCAATACTGGGATGACTATTTCAGCCTATACTAACTATTCAATTAAATTTGAATCAAACCGAAAAAAGTTCATTGACACAGTGACTATAAAGAATCGATTATCAAATTCATTAAGTATTTGAATATCACTAAAAAAGAATCATTTGATAAATTCAAAATTCAATGAAGAATAAGGAAAAGAAGCACCGAAGGATCTTAATAAATAAATATCTCAAAATTGTCTCAAGTAGAAAGAAAGAAACATGTCTTAAATAGAAGAAAAAAAATGATTTTGAGTTGAAACAACCTAGAATTGTGTTAGTTACAAACTTTTTAATGTTAATGAGTATGATCTAGGACAAGCTTATCTTTGATACTATGAATCTCCCTATAACTTTGTAAACTTGTATATAGTTTGAGACATGCTTGTAGATGAGACCATGAATCTTTTTGTAACATTGTGAAATTGGTAACACTTTGAGATATACCCGTATTTGAGGTTATAGATCCTTGTAATTTTATAAAATTAGACATGATTTGGAACATGCTTGCGGAATTGAGACTATGTTTTGCAACTGAATTCTCCAGAAAATTATACGGACAAATACATATTCGTGTTCAAGTTGAAGTCTTCACCAATCTCAAATTAGATCAAGTTAACTAATAGTTAATCTAGCTTGGTCAGCATTTATGCCTTGAATAAACCAATTTGAAGTTTTCTTTAACACGTTTACTCTTAACACTTGTAAACCAATTTGCTAAACATAAGTAATGGATCCTTAAACTTAACTAGTCACACTCGTATTAGAAAGAGGAAGAGACAGTAGAGTTGAAGTGCAACCATAAAGCGCTTCAAAATGACTATTATAAGCTTGTTGTTACGAGTATATAACTAGAAGAGTTGAAGAGGGCTCAAATGACTACCGAATAAAAGTTACAAGTCTATCAAAAATTCCTGGAGATAAGAACCTTCGAGTCATTTAATTACAACAAGATGGCGGACTCATTTATTGAAGATTTCAACTGCTGAAGCTAAGCTGTCTAATCTAAATCTAGACCTTGATAATTTGCTCCCTCAAGATATTCAAGTTGAAGGCAACATTACAGAGGGTTCTGCAGAGGACGAGTCAATGGATGAGTTTGTAGGTTTGGTGCGAGATCAACGTGTTGCACCTATGGTTGTGCAGTTCCCTGCTTCTGATGATGAGACCGTCTCGAGTGTGATTCTTTATGCTTCAATTGCTAAACCAAGTCCTATTACTGGCCATGATCTAAGCAAGTGGGAGTCCATGCCTAATTTGATGATGTTAATTGCTCCAAAATCTTACTGGTGATTGTCGCGAAGACTTTATTCTCTGCTCATTTGGTGAAATAATATATTAACATGGGTATAAACTTTGGTTGGGTCGGTTGTGCTAGGCCTAGATCTATTCACACCTATTTATGGCCCGTTCGACCCACCAGTTGCTAGACTCCCATGCAAACTGATCGATTATTTCTGCAAGCGTACAGAATCGTCCTAGTACCCGCACAGTGAATATTCTAAAGTCGTCTCCCTCAAG
>JANKOD010000008.1:13447716-13458818 GCA_026284645.1 Erythroxylum acuminatum | reverse complement strand
TAGAAGGAAGTATGTCACATTAATAGATGTACAACCGCTATGATCCTTTCTAGTTTTATTACTTAATTATGATTAATATTGCGCCTAAAGAAAATAAAAGGGACTTAAGTTTAATTATATGCATATTATGTTATATTGTTAAACCATGATTAAGTTCCATGGGCCAAATGGGTGATTGTTAGATAATTTCATTATGTGGACCATATATTTTGGTTTACTCATTTAAGTATATTAAATCCCATTAGTTATTTGAATAAAAGATATTAAGATTAATTAAAATAAATAATATGATATATTTACGTTGACAGAACGTAAAGATAAGGATAATGAAAAGAGGTGTCGTTTGAATTTTAAACGGATAACTACTTCATCTCTCTCTCTACCTATAAAGTCTTTCATGTATCTTTCTCAATCGGATAATATATGGAAAATAACGAAACAAAGGCCAAGAGAGAGAAAACAAAATCTAAAGAATATCTTGTAGAAGATTATTTGTTCAGAAAGTATCGAAAAAACGATGGATCAAGGTACGCTTATGTTATTATGAAAATTTATTAGATTCTAAGATCTTACAATTTATCATGTAAGAAATATTAACACCTATAGGTTAATAAAACTTGTCCAATGTGCTTGGCACACGAGGAAACAAGAAACACGAGGAAACAAGAAGCCGTCTCTTTTTCGATGCTCTTTCAACAAGGATATATAGAACTATATCACCATGAAATGTTAATGGTTCAATTTGGGAGAATCTCATCCTAACATCCTTTTATTCTATCAACTCACAATGCGTTCATGGGAGCGAATTGGTTAATCCATCGCATTGTTCTAGCCCTCTATGTCTACAGCTTATAACGTGAAAGAAATCTCAGACGATTTGTCACATAATTTTTTCCAAAGAAACATTAAAATCCATGATCCTTAAGGAGCACATTTTGTTGCAGAACTTGATTCTCAATGGTAGCTCAAATATCCTAACATCTTTGCACCTCTAACAAATGAGCTATCATCGTCTTAAATATTTTAGCATTTTGTTCTTAATATCTACCTGTATACCAAGGATTTCAAGGGTACTCTCTTATGAATTTATTCTCTTTTGTAAAACTCTTAACTCCTATTTATTAATTTCGTTTTCCCTTTTCCCAAAAAAAATTTGAAGTTCATTTATTGGATTCATTTTTGACTCTTTTTGATGTCTAGAACCAATCTTTGTTGTTGTTTTTTTTTTTTTTTTGAGAAATAACGTAGCACTGTTCCTTCTTCCTACTAAAATGACCCATATCGTTGAACATAAGCCCCAGTGGTTCAACATTTTCCAGAAATCCACCAGTTGAATCTGAAAGACGTATTTCTGGACCTGGCCTAGGACAACTATATAGATATATCTTATTTCATTAGGCCAAGATCTTTATACTTATTTCATTAGGCCAAGATCTTTATAGGATTAAATTTAGTCTCATATACAGAACTTCATTTTGTTTTTAAAAACCATTGGAGAAGGTTTGTTTTCAATCAATCGTGTCATCAACTCCTACCTTATTTCTATTCAATTATACTATTTCATTCTAAACAATTCTTTTTGGGTTTAGGAAAGTAATGATCTTCCTTACTGGCAACAATAACTCGGGCAAGCAGATCGATTAGTGTTTCCATTCCAACTGCCCTTTCCTACAACAACGTCAACATTACCTAATAAAAATTCTGCCGACATGGGAGTAAAGGTCCAACTTTATCTCTACTCCCTTTTTATCCTCTTTTTTGGTAATTGTTTCCACTCAAAGATGATAGTAACACCGTAAATGAACAGGAAATCTTACCCCCTCTTTCATATGACTCCAGCTGGCCTTTGCTCATGGGCGCTAATTCTTCACAAATCATCGACAAGCCCATAATTCGGTTCTCTGCTGTCGTTTTGAAGCTCCAAAAGCAAGGAAACGACACTTAAATGTTCATCAATGGTCACTTTCCTTTGAGACACACGCATTCAATGGCAGTTGGTTCCCGCAAACTACCAGTCCTTCAGATTCATTTGTCGCTATATCCTTGACATTAGATATTTCTATATTTAAGTGGGATCTTCTTGTTTGAAGCCGTATGTTTAACACACACTCCTGTGGATAGATTGCCAGAGAAGCTGATCGTTCTTAAACGCAGAATCTAAAATACCCAGGTCAGTTTCGTGGTTCTTATATATTTTTAGTGGTTTCTTCGTAGTGGGTTTTCATCAAAATTTTAAATTTTCCTTTCATCGAAATGTTTTGGTGGTAAATATAGGATTTGAAGATAGACCCATTTGCTATGCGTTGTAAAGATCCTGGTTTCTCTCGTTTCTTATTAACATGCGTCATTTTTTCATTAAGAGTTGGGACTTTCACAGCTTAGTGTAGTGGAAATTCGTGATCTTTTGAGGCCGGTTTTGTTTTTTACTAACATGTAAAATTAAAATAAAGTCGTGCAACTTGTTGTTTATTCAATTCCTTACTTGCATTGCGGTTAGTAATCTTGATAGTTTCTCCTTATATGTTTTGTTTGTTGGATGCGGTCCTACTTCTACTTGTTCCGAGTTGATATTATTAGAATGAAGGTCATATGCAATAGGGTGCTGGCTGCTATCTGTTATTAAAATTACATGAACCGGAGAATTTGACAATATTCTTAATGTGTTTAAACTGACCTACCAATGTTTTTTGATCGTTGTGCTTGAAGGCTTGCATCTAGTTAGGTGCTGTAACTGGTCGGAAGCAGTCTGCTCTATTTGGTCTCTGCTTACTCTTCTGTACCCAACGATCAGAGAGACAGTGGCTGAAGGTTTTTGAGTGGTTTGCCTAAAACATGGATACTTCCGTTGACTTACCCTATTGATTTTTTTAATCGGTCCCACCCTGATAACTTTTAAGGTAAAGAATGCTGATAATAACTTTTTATCTGTCTATGCATATCATGTTTCACTAAACATATAGTTTTTGTTTCTCAGCTGTCAGAGTTTCGCTCTTGGTGTGATGGTGTTCACCAGTTGATTCAATGTCAGGGAAGTCAAAGATAAGTTTTATGCTTTGTGGCAGACTGTTGTTTCTTTGACATGGTGCAATGGAAAAGAAAATAGATGATTGTGACACAGGGAATCTTCATTCACCTAGACAGGCGGAAAAATTTGGCAGCATAAAGCAAGAACTCAATAATCTTTCCGAGAGTTTAACCAAGGGCCGCTCAGCAAATGAGTTTGAGAGGTATGGTTTACCTTGGTGAATTTTCTTGAGCGTGAAGTCGTGGTTGACATAAACAATTCAATAAATTGATTCCTGATGCAAAAGAGCTTATAGTTTATAAAGAAATAAAAGAGGACAAATCACTCAATTACAAGCTTTAATTTGGTGGAATGAAGATTGTGATTAAGGTAACAACAAGAAGAAGAAAGGTTGAATTATTTTTTTGAAATGTAAGAAAGGTTGAATTATGCTAAGCTTTTATATTAGATAGGAAGTAGTAATAAGTTAGATATATTATCCTAGTTTAAAACGTAATCTTATTTAAGAATAAAGAAGCTTATTAGAGTAGGATTGGTTACTTTAGTTGGAAAATTTTTTACTACTAGAATAAAGGTTTCAAGAACTTTTGTATTTATGTGTACTCAACCCATCAATAATAATACGTTGAATTTTCTCTAAAACTTCGAGTTTTCTATTAGAAGATGTGATGCTTTCTTCTAAGCTTGATTCCTAGTTCTTTACCCTTCGCTACTTCTTTACCTTTCCAACACTTTTATCCTGAATTTCTAGCAATCAAAACTCTAAAATTCTAGCCTACATTTCCAACAACGAAAACCTAAATTTTTAGTTATTTTGAACTTGAAATTCCAATAACTTGAGCTGAAATCTCAAACCAAAAATTCAAATTTCAGCAACCAAATTTTATAATCCTCTATGAGTTATATACCTACTAGTTTGATATATCTTCTTCTCTTTCTACGTCAATTTGGTATTAGAAAATTGGTTCATGATAGCGACACGTAGTGAAAGGGCGTATAGAAAACTACTTAGTGACTGAGAGGATAGATGAAATACTTTTGAAACTTATGGAAAGATTGGACTTTAACGGCCCTCAATCACAAGGTACTCCAAGAACTAGTCTAGAAAAAACACTGGACAATAAACTACACTTGACATTGAGGGTGGAGAAAGTGAAATCCAGGTTGAAGAGGCTGAAACTAATGAACAATAAGTGGTGTTAGAGAATTAAGACCTATCGAGAGATTCAAGACAAAGAAACTATCCAACAACATTGGGAGAGCACATGCGAGATGTTAGAGGTCATGATAAAGTTGAAACACGTAACATTCTTGATAATATTACCAAGAAAATTCGTGTTGAAGTACTTGATTTTGTTGGGAAGATAGGTTTACACCTATTCTTGAACTCGATGGTAACAATGTAAGACTTCTTAAATGGGTTAAACATGTCAGAAGATTGAAAGGTTCGATTTATGACGATGAAGCTAGTTGGACATTTTAAAATCTTTTGGAGATTGATAGAGGATAGACTTTGAAAAATAGACAAGCTGCTAATTGTTGATTAGGAAGATATGAAGTTGAAGTTATCGAAAAATATGCTTACCATTTCATTACCAAAATATCTCTCAGATCAACTCACAACACTTAGACAAGGAATTATGTTTGTAACTAAGTGTACGAAAATATTTGATGAACTTTCTATCTGCTATGAAGAATGAAATTTGAATGGCAACTCTTATCTCTCTACAAAATATTTGAAGGATAGAAATTTGCAAGAAGTTGACAATGGAAAGAATTTATAGCCTTGAAATGCATATCACTTAGCTTTAAGAGCAAAATAATACCTTACACAGCGAGTAACTAAGAAGTTTAGAAAGCAGGCCATGGAGCTCAACATGAAGAGTCACGACTGTGCACAGGCTAGAACCTAATTTATCAAAATTTGCACTACATAACAACTACAAAGCTTCTCAAGGTGATGAACCTAAAGGTAAAGCCATGGTTGAAATTGGGACAAAAGAACGCAACTATGACAAGAAGTGTTGCCGGTACAATGGGAGGGGCTACTTTGCTTATGAATGTACTAATATAGGTCTGCACATGATGGAAGAAGAGGAGGAGAAAGAATTTAATGAATATGTGTGTGAACATAAAGCTGGGGAGGAGTGGAAACGGGGATATGTGAAGATTCTATTTGATATGATGTTATTCCTATGAAGTCTCGTATATTTTACTTGGTCAATTGTAACTTAATGACTGTGATGTGTTGCATCTTGGAAAAGCTAGCAACCAATTATTTTATTTTTCACGGAAGATGATTTTGAACCTTATGAAGTTGGGCAAGGTAGAGAAGCAAAGAGAAAGTAATAAGGCAGCCATAAATACCAAGAAAAAACCTCTTAATATCCTTAAAAAGAGAGAGAGAGAGAGTTTGAAAATGTCAGTAAGGAGAAGAGCATTGTGTTTTCAATGGTAGTGAAGGAAGTAATACAAACAACAGTTAAAACACCCCTTGCATTAGCAAAAGCAGTGAGCGAACTACTGGTTAATTTTTTAGACCTTATGCCAGATGATATAGCAAGTAATTTACTTCTTTTAGGAGATGTTCAACATGCTACTAAATTCATACTTGGATCTACGCTACCAAATTTTCCAGCATATCGCTTAAATATTATCAAGAATGGAGAGATGAAGAGGCCATATCAATTAAGTAGAAACTGTAATTTGGCGAGATAAAGAGTAGGAGTTGAGGTGACAACAAAGAAAATTAGGATTGGAATTTACTTTATAATAGATTTCTTTATTAGATAGGAAATAGTAATAAGTTAGATATATTGTCCTAGTTATTTAGGACTTAAACTTATTTTAAGAATAAAGAGGCCTTATTAGAGTGGGATTTAATATTATTTTGAACATTTTAGTTGGGAATCTTTTTACTACTAGAATAAGGGTTTAAAGAATTTATATATATATATATATGTGTACTAGGCCCTTCAATAACTATATCCTGAACTCTTTTTTATAAACTTGACTTTACTATTAGAAGTTTTGATGGTTTTTTTCTAAGAGTGATTCTTAGTCTCTAGGTGTAATTTCTAGTTCCTTACCCTCCACTAATGTTTTAACTCATTAAAATTCTAATGCTTTTAACTTAAATTTTCACCAACTAATTCTAGCCTAAATTTCTGGCAACCAAATCCTAAATTTTCAATTATGCTAAACATGAAATTCCAATAGCCTAAGCTGAAATTCCATACCTAAAACATGAAGTCCAACGACCAGATTTTATAAGCTTTGTGTGTTCTAACTACTAATTAATATCTTCTTCTTATCCTACATTCTTTACTCTTGTTGTATATACATTGGTTTTGGACATTTCCTATGTGAATTATTTTTAGGGAGGAAAGAAGAATAAGGAAATGGAGAAAGATGATTGGTCTAGGAGGGAGCGACTGGAAGTATTATGCCAGGAGGAAACCTCATGTTGTTAAGAGGAGGATAAGGAAAGGAATTCCCGATTGTTTAAGGGGCCTTGTTTGGCAGTTGATATCTGGAAGTCGAGACCTTCTGCTTATGAACCCTGGGGTTTACGAGGTACTTGTACTTTATACATTTTTTTTTTATGAAACCAGCCTTCGTGTCTCCGCTAATCAAGAATTTGTTGATGAAATTATACATTTGTTGCAGCAACTGGTCATATATGAGACATCAGCATCAGAGCTGGATATAATTCGTGATATTTCTCGTACGTTTCCTTCGCATGTTTTCTTCCAGCAGAGACATGGGCCTGGGCAGAGGTCTCTCTACAATGTTTTAAAGGCATATTCTGTGTATGATAGAGATGTTGGCTATGTTCAGGTATGAATCTTTTGCTGCTTCATTTAGTTTGGTTAAGATACTGAGTGAAGAATTACGTTTGATGAAAAGTGCAGGGAATGGGTTTCCTAGCTGGTTTATTGCTTCTTTATATGAGTGAAGAGGATGCATTCTGGTTATTGGTTGCATTGCTTAAGGGGGCTGTTCATGCCCCAATGGAAGGACTGTATCAGGTAATCATATCATTTATGGAGTTGATATTTACCATGTCAGATTCCTAATTGAATTATTGACGTTGGATGTTTTTATTGTCTGCAAAGTCTAGCTGTTGTCTGATAAAATGACTGTAGGCCTTTGTTTGGTCGGACTGGTGTTACTAAGAATATAACTTCTGAAAGTAATTCTCGATAAAACTCAGAATTCTTTTCTTATGCACCGGTTTTACATCCATCTGAGGTCTCACTCACATGTACAAGTATGACTTTCAGCTTATGTGTAGCTTGTCCAAATATATCTGATCCTTATGTTTATAGTTTCTAGTCTTCAATACTTGCGCTTTTCTTGTATTCTAATTTTCCTTTTCTTTCTAGTTGACCTCTTCATAAGGAGGTGGAGATCCGACTTAAGATACTTGATTACGCCAACTTTGAAATGCTAATTCTAAATTGATCCACTTTCTCATATGAACATTTGTTCTTCAAAAAAGTTATTATACTGAAGGGAACAATGGTCTCCTGGATACAAAAACTGGGACAAGACAATATAGGAAAAGAAATAAAAAGAGAATAAAGATTTGAAGGAAGAGAATGTGAGGTAGAATAATTGACTATTATCTTATGAAATCTAGATGAGGAGCGATAAGTTCAGCTCCAAAGTTATAAATCATTTGTAAATGATGAACCCATGGTTAAGCTATAAGAGTAATGCTTATCCTTAACTAACATTTTAACCATTTTGACTAGGGATCAGGCAAAAAGCTTAAACAATTCTTATGGTCTTGTTGGGATATTCTGAGGACTAGCCTCTCTACTTCTGCTGCAGGTAGGTCTGCCTCTAGTACAGCAATATTTGTTCCAGTTTGACCTCTTGATGAAGGAGCATTTGCCAAAGCTGGGAGAACATTTCACCCAAGAAATGATTAATCCTAGCATGTATGCAAGCCAATGGTTTATTACTGTCTTTTCGTATTCTTTTCCATTCCATTTGACTCTTCGAATATGGGATGTTTTTTTATACGAGGTCAGTAATCATTGATATTAGTCTATTTTCTGTATTTTATTGTTGCGTCTGCTAGGAATTGACATTTATATACCTATCTATTATGCTAGGGGGTTAAAATTGTCTTTAAAATTGGCTTGGCTTTGTTAAAGTATTGCCATGATGACTTGGTAAGTATTCAAAAGCTTATTTTCTGATACTCAAAAATTCTAGCAATTATGTTTCTGCTCATAAACTACTATTTTGTCAGGTTAAATTGCCCTTTGAGAAGCTTATACATGCTTTACGTAACTTCCCTGAAGATGCTATGGACCCCGATAGATTACTACCAATGGCTTACTCATTCAAGGTTCACTCTGTCTCTCTCGTATGCTTACTGCAATGCTTACACTATCTAATTTGTTTCAGTGTGGAAGTGCATTCAGTGGTTGGGTTTTGCTATTATTCTCATAACTTGCTGATTTCTTATTGTGATCTGTGTGATAACATCTGCTCATTATATGATAGAATAAAACTTTGATGAATTTTTAAGCTTTTTGGTTATCAAACCTCTTAGCATGCTGTTTCTGAACTAATGTTAGAACTTCAGATATGGGAGAAAGGTGAATATGGCCTACACATCCTAGTTTTGTGTGAAATCTTTCTGCAGTTAATAATGAATATCAATCTCCAAGGGTATAAGTGACCTGTACCAATATAATATGTGGTTATTTTCTTGGAGTATATGTGATTGACCTATATTTCCTTTATGACTCTTTTGGCTATTACTTGGGCACCTTGATCACTTCTTTGAAACTGATATGTAACATGTAGATTCTTTTCTTGGATTAAAAAAAGAGAGGAGATAGTTGAGTAAACTACTGTGAGGCAATTGATATGGTCCATACAATTAATTATTGGAGATGTTATGAGAAAGCGTTTTTTATGGGGAAACAATCTAATATTTTCCTCTTACTATATTTTTTGATAAACTTCCTGCACGTGTTGTGTTGATTTTGTTGCATGTCATGCTCCTTGTTCATACTTTGAAGTAGTTACAAATATTTGAAGCATTAAGAAAAAGGTGAGCCCATCATATTGTATTTTTCGATGTAACGTTAATCATTTTTTAAGGGGGAAAAAAAGAATTGTTTTGTGCTTAAATTTTGGGCTATAATAGTATATAGCTAGTGATTAGTTTTAGATTTCATTTTACCGGAAGTTAGGTATAGAAATCTCTAAAATGCGGCATTTGGTCTTATCACCTTTGGCTTTTATTGGTCATGTTCCTCAGAATTTTGATCTCCAGCAATTGTATCCTTTAATTTTTCTTTTCCTACTCACCTCTAGATACATTTTCTATATCATACCAGTGTTTGCCTCATTTTTCTTTTATGTTAAGGCATTTCATTATGCATCTGAGCTACACAGACTGATGTAGCCTGTAGGACAAATTATAAAATTTAGGGCTGCCTATTTAATAAAGATTCTTATTATTCTTTAATAGATTTAAACTCTGAATTAATAAGAATAAACTAAAATAAATATATTTTCATTTTTTAATAAGAAAAAATAAACCTTTCTGCATGGCTGACTTGCTGTTCAGTACATCATTCTGCACCAAGTTCATTCACACACATGCAATAAACCAGGTTCACTCACACATGTACGAACACACACGAGATAAGGGAAAATAGATGCAACAGTTAATTAGCTAATCAACATAACTGAAAGTTCCTCTTTTTTTTTCGTAAAATTGGAAATTGCTCAAATATGGGTGCAAAATAGAAGGGTAGGAAATGTTGGTGTAAGTAGTAACAAGGACTATGAATACAAGGACACTTCATTTCAGGTTTATAGATCCTACCTTACTCTCGTATCCAAGTCTGGATAGATCCTTCAAAATACGTAACTGTGTATCCTTCGATTCCATTTCGAATCAGTTAATTAAGAAAATGTTTTTGGGTTAATTATCAGGTATCCAAGCGGCTGGAAGAACTGAAAGAGGTTTATGACAAGAAGAATGGGAAGTCAGTTAAATGTGCAGCATTAAACACGAAGGATCAACCAAAAACGGCTCAAGTGAAGTTTTAAATTTGCATTCTTGTATTTTGATTCTTTGTTGATCTACCAATTCATCAACTGGGGAGAGGTGTGTACAATGTTAACCCAACCTGCCAGACAGCTGATAGTTTCCTGTTCAACGAGAGAACATACAGAAATCAGTCTACATATTTGAAACTTGTATTGCAGAAAGTAAGACGAGATCATGTCTACTCACCACCTGTTAGGTTCTGATTCCCCTGTTGTTATTATATAAGCTCATAAAACTCAAGCGATAAGGATGATGACAGGATTATATCTTCTCGGAAAGATTAAAGTGGAATCAATCACTATTTATAAGCAGATAATTTTGGGATGAGGAGGATGATGGGGTTTTTGTCGCTAACTGATCAGACGTCTGACAATAGAAGGCAACTTCTCTGATATAGCATTCTTAGCCACCAAGATCTTTTATTTGTTGTAGCACAACTCCTAGAGCTTGTAACACCACCAAAACAGTGGTAACTAAGAATGTTGTACATTGTTAACATTACAGAAGCATATTGGCATTGTTTGGTGAAGAGCTTATCAGTTCTTTTTTAGCTGGTCAACTTATTTTAGCTTATTGACTTTAAGAAAAAGCTCATAAATTTGTTTGGTAAAGAGTTTATTGGTCAACTCAACCAGCTGATTGAAAATCAGCTACTCTCTAGGAGCATTTTATCCCATCAGTTGATATTTTTTTGGCCAAATTTTCATTTTGCTCTCGGTTACATTTATCTCTGTTTTTTTCCTCACTGTCGCCTCCCTGCCGCCGACTGGTCTCCATCGTCGTTTCCCACCAACACCTTCACATCAACAATGTCCTTTGCGGACTCTTTCGCTCTGCCCAATGCTTTAGTCGGTGAAAGCGGCTGCAGGTAGAACCTCTTCTTAAGTGACAGCTCAAGGTCTCTTGTTTCATTCGAGTTTAGTGTCCCAATTGCCATGCACCAACTAACCAATTTTTGTTAAAGGTCTGGGTTCTTTTGTGTTAAAA
>JANKOD010000008.1:13412051-13431645 GCA_026284645.1 Erythroxylum acuminatum | reverse complement strand
GTGGTGGCCGAGTTGGTAGAGTGGGAGACATTGGGTCAAAAGATCTTGTGAACGAATCCCTCTACTTATGTTCTCTAGATTGAGCCTGTCATATAGGGCTTGTCTAGTGCAGAGTACCCGGTTGACGTGATTTGCAAACTATTGCGTCAATTTGGAGGTTTATTTAGTGCGCTTTTAAAGAATAACAGTTGCGGGTTCTTCTGTTTTAAAACAAAACAATCAACTACTTTTACTTAAAGAAGTTAATGTCAATGATGACATCAAAATTATATAATAGAATCATCATCATGTTAAATTTTCCTCACCAATGGTCAATTATAATTGATAAACTATAAGTCATTCAATAACATCTTGAGGTTTGGCATTTGGTCTACATAATCCATTAGTGCTTTTACCACCCTTTAAATTAAAATATCAATTTGTCTGAGAAAGTGTGGAGTTAATGTGATATTCACAAACTTCCACTTCATTAATTCAGGCATTTAGGTGCATCAAAGGTGCATGGGCAATATCAAATTCCTTAGTGAGAATGTTTAATAATACTATATAATTTTAGTGGCCTGAACTCTTTTAAGTATAGATCTGGATTTAATTATCTAAGATTAGGGATGACAATAGGTTAGGCCACTAATCTCTTTTAAGTATAGGTTTGGATTTAACTGTCTAAGACTAAAGATGGCAATAGATTGGGTTGGACTCAGGCCTACCCTGGCCTAGCCCAACCAGTGGTTGTTCGACCCATGACCCAACGGACTGAAGGCAGGTCAAGTAGTTTTGTCATTTTGTCTCTCTTGATTCAGGCCCAAGCCCATCGATGGCCTGATCACTCGAGCTTGGTCTGTTGACTTCAGATCTAGCCAGGTTGGGCCAGGCTAGGCCAGAGTCAGGTTGCCATGCCTATCTTAGACTAAGTGTGATGAGTTAGAACATAACTTAAATTTGACTTATAAGCCTCTTCTTATATAACCAAAACTTAGAGTATTTTTTGATGTTGGACCTCTAATGATCAAGTTAATAAATTTACAAAAGAAAATTCAAACTTTACTCAATTTTGCAATTATAACCCAAACTTAAAAGAATGACAATTAAATACTAAAACTTTCAACTTTTTTGTGAATGTTATTAACGTGACTTGCCACATAAGATAGAAATCCTAAAGACTTATACTTAATTAAACCAACTAATTAAATTTAACTAAACTACACTGTTTTGAGATTAAAATCCCTAAATCAAACTCATTGCTCTCTGTTCTCACACAGACCTCTGTTGCTCCTCCTTCCTCAATTCGTTCTCGCATCGGACCAAACTCAGTTCGTTCTTGCATCGCATCGCACCAACCTTCGATTGTGTATCTTTGGAATAATCAACTAAGGTTGGTGTGATGCAATGCGAGAAAGGACTGAGGTTGGTGCGAGAACGAATTGAGGTTAGTGCGATGCAAGAACAAACTGAGGAAAGAGAAGCAGCAGAGGTCTGTGCGAGAACAAAGAGTAGTGAGTTTGATTTAGGGATTGCAACGTAGTTTAGTTAGACTTAATTTGTTAGTTTAGTTAAGTCTGATGTGTATAAGTGTTTAAGGTTTTTGTCTTATATGGCAAGCCACGTTAGTAACGTTAACGAAGATATTAACTTCGAGCTAAAATTGAAAAAAAAAAAAAAAGTTTGAGTATTTAAGTACCATTTTTTAAAGTTTTAATTATAATTGCAAAATTATGTAAAGTTTGAGATTTTTTTATAATTAATACTAAATTTAAATAGAGAAAATATAATATTTTAAAGAGAAACTAAAGTCCCCAATTCTTAAAAACAACGAATATCTATATCTATATATATATATATATAGTGACTTAAAATGTATGAGATAACATCACTTGTCTTTATCCTATATATAAATTGAGAAACTTTTGATGTTTGAGCTCTCTTTTAATCTTAGGATGAAACATATTTACTATCTCTCGCTCCCTCTCTATATATATATGTATATTGTGGTATGAGTTTTGATTGCAATCATATTCTAAGGTTGAATCTTTCCCTCCTTAATATAGAGTTTAAGTTTACATCTACGAGCTTGATCATGAACTATATTAAACTCATACCAGGTCTATTACGAGAACTTTGAAAATGTTTTGCATTAAGTTTGATGGTGAGACCTATTATCTAGTTATTTTTCTAATATGTTATCTCATTTTCTTTTTTTTTTAATTCGTAACTTAGTTGATTTCTTCACCTATTGTTTCCTTATTTATCAATTTGTGAGTATAATAAATCTAATGTGTTGTGAGCCTTTTATTTTGAAATTTATGTAGATTAAAAATATGTAGGTTATATTATTAAAAGCCCATCAGTATGTTATATTATTAGCATGTTGTTTTGTAAGGACATGTCATTTTGAAAGCTCTATTATGTTGTAAGATTATTTTATAAGAACGTGTTATTTTACAAGCCCATTAGTGCATCGTGTGGCAGGTTTATTATTCAAAGTAGATTATGTTTTATACTCATTGTTTTATTTTAAATGCATGTCTCTACATATTTTTGTTAATTTGTTGTTTAATATCATTTTGCTTATCATTTATTTGTTTTGATTATTGTTTCATTTTATATTATGCCAAATTTATTTAAAATGTCATTAGGCCGTATATATTTTGCTTGTGGTTAGGCCTAAAGTATTTCACTTTGCATTAGTCCTAAGGTGTTTCATTTAACATTATGCTTGAGGTGCTTCACTTGTCTTTAGACTTGAGGCACTGATAAGATGCTATTTGATTATGTTAATTGGACTTATCTATTTTATTTTAGCTAAATTTTAGTGCTTAAATGGGAAAATTAATATTTATTTTATTTTAGGAGATGACAAGTGGAGATTAGATCAAATTGGAGCATTATTGATTAAAGTCACGAATTTTGAAAAAAGTGGACAGATTACTATAGTAGATAAGGCAAGATCATGCCTAATGCTAGATTCATCTCAAGAGTTGGAATTTAATTAATAAATTTATTTCCAGCCTTGTTATCTAGGAATTTGGATTTGTTTTGAAATGGATTTGGCATAATAGAAGGATGCTAGGTTTTGAGTAAGGAAAGAGGAGAAAAACACATTCTTCACTTTTCCATATCACCCTATTTTCATTTCATTTTAGTTTTCTCGTCATCTTTCATCTTTTCTTCATTTTTGGTGTTAGAAATAAAGTCATATGTGCCTAAATCCAAATATTTTGATTCAAAGGGATTCAAAACTCTAGTTGTAAGCTTTTAAAGTTTTGTTCTAAACTTAGATTTATGTTTTAATTAAGTATTTCTTGTTTTATGTTCTTAAATTATCATGAATAATTAAATTGATTGATCTGACAAATTAATTTGATGTTGATTATTCTATAACTATCTATGAATTCAGTGATCCGTAATTATCATAAAGGATTGGTATATGTAGCAAATAGGTCATTTATGAAGTTGCATATTTGACTTATAAGTTGCATATTTGACTTATGAGAAACAAGTAAACTAAATTGAATAGTTTAGCTATCTCAATTATTTAATTTAAGGTTTAGTCTTTTTCACTATGCTTATTGCTATCAATTAATTGATATAAAATGCTATCATACCTAATCAATTAATGGTAAGTTTTGGTTTGAATTTTAAGTTTGAACCAACTAATTTGGGAAATTTTGAAATTTATGATGACAATCCTAATATGTTTTAAACTAATTGCTTGAATTGTGAAAATTAGACTAATAATCAATATTACAATTGGATGAGATACTTCCCTTGGATCGAAGTTAAGTACCATTGAAATTTTCACTTTTATACTTAGTTGATTTATTTAAACTCATTGTTAAATTTAATTTATTAGTTAATTAATCATAATCCTCCCCCCAAATTTGTTTTCTTAATTGAGATTAAGAAACTTGTTTTCAGCTTTCTTGGGATTTAACCTGGTTCCACGACTACTACAAGAGCTAAGTGAATTGTAATTAATTTCGAGGGCTTCAATAACTTGATCAAACTTTTGACATTACTATCGGGGAATTATTTTAGTTTCTTAGTTTCTTTGCATTATTTTACAGTTTAATGCTAATCTCTTGTCTTGTATGACTCGTTCTAACCAGATAGGTGAATTGTAATATAATCCAAAAATTGAGAAGACAACACGTCGTTTAAGGAAAGAAACTAAGGAAAAGGTCATTCACCTCCAGAAGTTAAAGTTGAGATAGATCTAACAATTGGTAAAGATTTTAATTTCCAAGAAGTTGAAGAAAAGATGACAAATCCTAAAACTAGAACGTTGAGGGAGTGAATGACACTAAATTTGAATCAACAACCCTTATGTATAAGATTTCCATATGTTATACATCTAACAATTAGTAAAGATTCTATTTTC
Organism: Erythroxylum acuminatum; assembly: GCA_026284645.1. Lineage (NCBI taxonomy): Eukaryota > Viridiplantae > Streptophyta > Magnoliopsida > Malpighiales > Erythroxylaceae > Erythroxylum > Erythroxylum acuminatum. The sequence continues at coordinate 13,427,267 of JANKOD010000008.1, read as the reverse complement.
TAAGAAGTTGAAGAAAAGATGACAAATCCTAACACTAGAACGTTGAGGAGTAAATGACACTAAATTTGAATCAACAACCATTATGCATAAGATTTCTAGACGTTGAGGTAGATTTTGAATTGAAATCTAGTTTGATTCATATATTTCCTGTTTTTCATGGTCTTATAGGTGAAGATCCATATAAGAATTGAGGCCATAAGGAGTGACAGAAAAATAAATTAGTCTCAGAGCCTTTCTGTTCTCATTGAAAGATAAGGTGAAGGATTGACTTTATTATCTTCCCCTTAACTTAGTGATAATATGGAATGAGATGAAAAAGTTATTCCTAGAGAAGTTCTTTCTTACATCACAAGCAATCAATATCAGAAAGGAGATATGTGAGATAAGGCAATTCACCGGAGAAACATTTTATGAATATTGGGAGAGGTTTAAGAAGTTATGTGCTAGTTTCCCACATAATTGGATTCTTATTAAAGTTTTGATTAAGTACTTTTATAAAGGGCTATTGATAATGGATATGAGTATGGTAGATGCAAATAGTGGAGGACCTTTAGTAAACAAAACACTAGAAGTAGCTAGGCAATTAATTTCAAACATGGCCAAAAATTCTCAACAATTCAGAAAAAGGATGGATGAAGCAATTAAGCACATGAATAATGTAAATAATACTAACCTTGAGGATAAAATTTTGGATTTAATCGTTCTAATTCGTCAAATGGATGTAGGTCAATTGAAATCGACACAAGTTTAGGAAATATGCTTATTCCCTGAGCATCCATAAGATATATGCCTTACAATGCAACATGACTTCCTTCAAGAAGCTAACACAATAGGGAGATTTCCTAGTCAACCTCAACGGAAATATGACCTTTATTTTAATCATTATAATCTATAAAGGAGGGATTATTCGAATTTTATCTATAAAAATCAATTGGGGTAATAAAGATATCAACCTTACAATTTCAATATACAACCTCAAGCACCTACATAAGCTCAATCTCAATCATTAAATTCAAGTATATCTTTGGATGAAATTGTTAAGGCATTTACTACTAATACTCTAACAATTTCAACAAGAAACAAGATTAAGCCTTTAAATCTTAGGAAATCATATCACTTAATTATCCATCTTACTTGCTAAATTGGAATCACAAGCATCAGGAAAATTAACTTCACAAATGGTGGTGAATCCTAAGGAGAATGTGAGTGCAATGAAATTAAAAAGTGGGAAGGAAATTTAGTCTAGATCTTCCTTGCCAATGAAGGTAGAAAAGCATAAAGAAGTAGAGAAGAAAGATGAAGTTTCATCTCAAGATGCAAATATAGTAAAAGATGATTTGTCTTTATCGATATCAACTGATGCATGTGTATCTCCTTTCCCTTGTAGATCGGCTAAATCCAAAGAAGAGGGTTATGAAAGAAAGATCTTATAGACCTTCATAAAGGAAGAAATAAATTTACCACTTCTAAATGCCATCAAGGAAATTCCAAATTATGCAAAGTTCTTGAAAGAACTATGCACAAATAAAAGGAAGCTAAAGAATAAAAAGAGAATAATTTTTGGTAAGAATGTACCAGTTGTGATAAATAGAAAATTATCAAAAAATGAAGATACATGTATGTTTACACTTTATATTCCATTAGTGATAAGGAAATTTAGGGTGCCATGCTAGACTTATGTGCAATATATAATGTCATGCCATACTCAATTGACTAAGCTTTAAATTTAAATTCTTTGCAAGATACTAATGTGATTATTCAACTAGTTGATCGTTCTTATATATGTCTTATTTGGTGTTACAGATGATGTTTTAGTCCAAGTTAATTGTTTTGGTATTTCCAATAGATTTTTACATCTTGAAAATGGATGGAGATAGTGTTGAACATTCAGATTCAATTTTTTCAGGAAGTCTATTTATGAAGACAACTAAAATAAAAATTGATATGGATAAGGGTACTCTTTCTATTGAGTTTGATGGAGAAATAGTAAAGTTTAATATTTCTAAAGCAATAAAGTACCCTAATGTTTTTCACTCTATTTATCATAAGGATATTATGGATTCAACTGTGTAAGATATTTTTAATGAAGAAAGTTTTGATGATAAGTCATAGTTTAATGCTAAATTAGAAGTGAACGAGTAAGTTGATGAAACTTATGAAGTTGTAGAATCATTCTCAACGATGTTAATAGATTTAAGAACTTTAATTGAAATTACTTTAATTGACAAGAAAGTATTGCCTTCCATTTTACAAGCTTCAAAGATAAAATTGAAAGCAATATCTAATCAGCTAAAATGTGTCTATTTAGGTGAAGGAAAGTTACTACCTACAATCATCTCAAAAAAGTTGAATGAAGGACAACAAGAAAGATGCCAAAAGGCAGTGTTGACTTTTTTTAAAAAGTATGAAGTGCATCATCGAATAGCCACTACATACCATCCATAACCGTATGGATAATAAGAAATGTCTAATAAAGAAATGAAATTTGTTTTGGAAAAGATGGTAAATTCAGGAAGAAAGGATCGAAGTTTTTGTCTAGATGATGCTTTTTAGACTTATCATACAACCTACAAAACATCGATACAAATGTCTTTTTATCGGTAGGTTTTTGGTAAAACTTGCCATTTACTAGTAGAGATTAAACATAGAGCTTATTAGGTGGTACAATATTGCAACATAGATTTGGCAAAAGCTAGGGATGCAAGGAAATTGCAATAGCAAGAGCTAAAGGAACTAAGGTTGGATGCTTAAGAGAATTCAAGAATTTACAAATAGAAAACCAAATTGTTCCATGATAATATGATCTTAAGAAAGCATTTTAAGGTGGGATAGAAAGTGTTATTATACAATTCTCAACTAAAGCTTATGCCATGTAAGTTATATTCTAAATGGTTGGTCCTTTTGTTATCACTAATGTATTTTCTTATAGTGTAGTGAAAATAAAAAAGTTTAGATACAGGTTGATTTTTAAAGTGAATGGACATAAATTGAAACCATTTTATAAGGAGTTGACGGTTTCAAGTGTGGTATATATTGATTCGGCACTTTACCAATTCGTAGAAGTTTAAGAAGAAAAATTCTCATAGCATAACCATGTTAAATAATTGCACTTTTTGGGGGGCAACCCAAAATATGATAATTTTTATTAATTTTTATTTATATATAATTTTCATTTTTTTTATCTTTGAGTAGTTAATTTATTGGTTTAAGGGGGAACTGGGTCTTAAATTCCAAAATATTAAAATTCATAAGGTGACACGCCTTATATGAATTAGCTTTCTAGAATGGAACCCCCAAAATTCCAGACTACTAAAATTCATAAGGTATAATTACGCCTTATGTAACTCAGGTTACAATCATCTTAAATTTTAGAATACTAACACTCATAAGACAAGATCACACCTTGCAGATATTAGTAAACTATTTTATTTTAAGGAATTTATGAATTTTTAAATAAAAATAAAAATAAAATAAAAATAATAGGAAAGAATAAAAATGATGATAAAAAATATATATTTTTTTATTTTTTTGGAGTTTCTGTCTCTATAAGTAGCCTATCTTTAACTGCACCTATTTACACACCAAGCTTCACAAATGATAAGCCCACTAATGAGCAGCGTTGCAGCAACATCTACCAGCTAATACACCAACAGTCCAGTTCCACATCCAATGCTAGCACTAGCGCCACATAGTTCCACACCAATCTAAAAGTCTCAAACACACCATACGTACAACCGAACGAAAGCCAATTGTAATTCCTAGTCACACACAACTGTACCAGTAGCCAAGCCTCCTAATCCCTAGCCAACAAAACACCATCTCACACATCTTTGTAAAGTTGTTTTTAATTCATTATCAAATATGTATGCATTTTTTGTATTATATTTTACTACTTTTAATTTAGTTATTATCTTGATTAATATTAGTTGTTTTCATTTTGTTGTCTTAGATTTTAATATTTTAATTTAGTTATTATCTTGATTAAGATTAGTTATTTTCATTATAGTTATTAATTGATTGCTCTAGTTCTTGTCTTGGATTGGTTTTTCTTGTTCACAATTCTCGAAATTATAGGAAGGATAAAGACACTAATAGGACATCGAAAAGAGCTAAATCTACAACAAATCTATGACACATCTTCATATCCACCTACACCATAGTGCATTTCATTCCCAATGCTCACAACTTAGGGAAGAATGCTACTCTATGTTTTATTATATATTGATTATTTCTGTGGCATATGAGCATCTTGTGCATACATTAAGGACAATGTATGATTTAGGTTTGGGCAAGCGAGAGTATATACTATGATGAACTTAATGATTTGTGCTTGAACTTATGAATACTATATATTCCTCAGATAGCATGAAAATGTTTTGATAGGATACATTTTTTGTTTGAGTTTTATTGCATAAGAGAGATAAATAGGATTAATGTTTTTTATTAAATCACTTTTAAGTATCTCACTGGTTTTGATGAATGAAAATGTTCACAACTTGATGCATTTTGACACTTACATAAGCTTTTGAGCCTAGAGCAGTTCATTACATTTGTGCTCATATATTTTTCTTTATAGTTTGTGTTTTCAAACATAGCTTGTTTATGTTAGAACTTGCTTTTAAATACAGTTTAGACCACGTTATTGGTGAATTTATGCATTGAGATGATATGGACATTTAGGATAATCATTTTTGACCTAGACAAACCAACCTTAATTTTTACCCTTAGAGAAACAATTTGAGCCTTAACCTTTCTTTTCTTGAATACTAGCTTTGTTATAAGCCACTTTTACCCTTCTTTTTATTGATGTCCTTAATGATTTTAAGCCCCTAAATTTTTTATTTTTATTCCTTTATTTTTACCTCCTCAAATGTATGGGTTTAATCCGTTTGAAAGGGTTTTTGTAATAGTTAGTGACTTCGGTCCCTTCTTAAAATTGATTGATGCTATAAGTATATTAAGACTAGGTATTTATGTGAACCCAAAGTTAAATCATCTTTTAAATTGTCAAATGCTTTCTCCTAACCTTTCTGTGACTTTGAATAAGGACACCAGATCTTACAACATATGCTTATTACTTGTAAATCATGCATTAAAATGATTATTCAACTATACAAAACTCAGAACCAAGCTTGCGAGCAAGGTTTTGTTAGCTAACTGTTTTGGTCAATATAGACGAGAATATATGATATTTAATTTGTCACTTTATGCAGATCTATCATTTTTATGAATCACATGGTATGGTTGCTTAGATTTATCATTCCATTATAAGCCTATAGCAATAGTAATTTAAATTTTGATGATAATGACAATCAATATTCCTTTATTAAAAGGGTCTTCTAAATCAATGTAAATATGTTCTTGATTTTGCCCTTATGCAATATGTCAGATGATGTTTAAGTTAATGTAAGTATATTCCTAATCTTGTTCTCTTGTGATATGTTAGAGGATGATGGTCTATGACGAGTTGGACCAATATTTTATTCTAGTTCACACATTTTCCTTATTTGGTTAATCCTTTATGATAAGTTTTTTCTTGCACACGTAATAGATGCATAATTGACCATATTTATACCTCATATTGATGCATTTTTGCTTGATATTTTATACTTTTATCATATATTTGGTACTTAATTGGCTCCAAGTTTGTTTAGTACAATCCCCTCCACAAACTTAAAGGAGAAGAATTTGGAAGAAAACACATCATAAAATGAAAATTAGAAGCATATAAGGGATGCACGCACTATAGCAAAAAGTGCTTTAGGCAACGACATGTTTGCAACGTTTTAAAAAAGTGATGCTAAAAATTAATATACTGTAACAATTTTTAAAGTGTTGCCTTTAATAATATTAAAAAGCAATGAAAATAATAATTTATTGCCACTTATAAGAAAAGTGAACATAATTTAAAAAAAGGTTGCAATAAAGCCTTATATATGCAACATCTAGAATTATTGCTATAGTTCTAGGAATATTATATTATATCATCTAAGCGAGAAACTAATTAACATCACATTGCATGCATATGTTTTCAAGTGGAACAAAATTTTCCAATAACCAGTTGTCATCCATAAGGGTCGGTCGCACCTTAAGTTCCCCATTGACAGAGTCTACTATAACTTATTGGGTTATTGTCATCTTTTAATTTGAATCTTTGATCGTACACACTAAGATGAAAAAGAAAAAAAAGAAAGAACAACTTTTATTACTCCATATTTATTTTTTCCTATTGGATACTAATGAGTTTGATTAGGATAGAGAGGGTTTTATGAAGTATATTGGGTAATTTTTTTTAAATAAAATTTTATTGACAGAAAAATAGTAAAGAATGACAATGTTTGGAGAATACTCTCCTACATCAATAGTGAGGCAAAACGACGACACTATGAGGCATTAACAAATTAACACAACGTAGCAAGAGAAAATGCAGGGGTTGCAGATGGACAAACCATTTTCGTATGGGTAAAAGAGCCACCCTATTTGGGTATCTAGTCATCACTTGCTTTCTCAATTAGGGATGGGAGGAGCAAAGACATTTCAGTGATGACTACCTTCTCAGCTCATAGCCTTCTAGCCAAAGGTGAGAAATTTCAGTCTAGGTGCATCTCTTCTTCCTAAATCTTCCTTTTCTCCTCTTCTCTCTCCATTTCGTTATATCTATCTCTACAAAGCATCAAACCATAAACTAAAAAAAAATATTACTTATCTAGGTTTCTTCATTTATGTAATTACATTAAACATCTAGGTTTATTCATTTATGGATTTACTTCCGTTTACTCCTTTGTTTTTGCTTTCAATGGTTTACTATCTTGATATATTTCTTCTTTAATGATGTATTTATGTATAGTAATAGTAAATGGATCCATTTGATTAGATTGTTAAAAGAAAACCTATCACTCGACTAGAAGAATGCTTCCGACCACAGGAATATGAACAACAATGACGTTATTGTACAATTATTTCAGCAGCAACATTAGTCACAAATCCATTAGTGATTTCACTAACACATCAAGTGACGAACAAAGTTCCTTATCAAAATGCCCATCCATTTCTTCCTTCATTATAACGCTAGTTGTTGTTTTCTGCCACATTGACGCCTCCTCCTGTGGTCCCACACGAATGGTGCAAACAGTTTATGCAAGTTTTTGTTTTTCAAAAACTGCTTAATTTTCAATCTATAGGTTAGATAATATTTTAGCCGTAATTTTTTAGCTCAAATTGCTATTTGCAATTATGGGTAGTAGAAATCAACTTGCGAATTAAGATGAGATTAGTTAATTTTGAATAGGCAAAATGAATCTTCCATGAGATATTCTGCAGTCTCTCCTTCTCTATGTACACTCCATTGTATGATATTCTCCCATTCAATCGATGGTTTATTAAGGAAATGCTTTATCCATGCTATCCTTCGTGATTCCTTAGAAAGTTCACATTGAAAGAATAATTATGATGTGATTTTTGCTGCTTAGTTATTGGGTTAATCCTCTTCCTGCTGCTTAGTTAAGTTGAATTCTAGGTCATATTTAGAAAATTGCAGCACTGTAAAAGGTTGCTTCTATATCCTTTCCTTACTATTTCAACTTTATTCCTAATTTTTTTTTCTAGTTCTCATAAACACTCAGTTGGCCTATTATGTACGTTCTCGATATATATGCAATTTGTTATTTCTATTCCTTTTCTTTTCATAGCCAAACCAACCTTTTCCTTCTTGCTATATTATTATATTTATTGGTCTAAGGTTTAGTATCTTGAAAATTTTGTAGTTAACAACAAGGAGTATAATCTGTTTAGAGCACTTGTAAGACAACATTGGAAATTGGTGGAATCATACAAAAAAGAGTAGGAAACATTTGTCACTTCTTCTGTAACAAGGTACTTTAGCTACTGCATTTAATTTCTTTAATTAAGTTAAGAACAATCCAACTTTTTTTGCTTCATTTTTTTGAAGTTTTGGTAATTCTTTTCTCTTTAGGTTGCACATGAATACTCAAATGGGCAACCAACATATACGGCTTACCTCTCTTACCAAGTGAGACTGAAGAAAACACAAATGTCATTATGATTATGTCTATATATCCTTACATTATCATTGTTAAATAATCCATTTTCTCTAGTTCATGTGTCCCATATTTCTATGGCATTTACGCATCTTAAAGGTAACAGCTTTTACATAATGGATGTTAAGTTGTTTGGATTTCAAGAAGTTTTTGAAGGCTTAAAGTGCTTGTTACTTTTTGACTTTTGTTATTGTCTTCTCATCATGTTAATACTGTAAAAGGTTGAAAGTTATAGAAGATAATAATGATTCAAATTATACATTAACTATGTATTAACTTCCTCCGTATCAAATTTACTTATCATGCTTTAATTCGCCATTTGTGATATCTCCTGTGACATCATGACTAATGTGAAGCCAGATCAGATTATACTTAGGAAATTGGATTATTCAATGAAGGGGAAAAATTCAAAGGGAGAAGCTTTACTGGTAAAGAGTTTGTAGCTCTTTCCTCTTCACAATAAAAGGAAAAGACATGTTGATAACTTTTGAATTCAATTTGTAGATATGTCAACCTGTTTGTGAGCAAAGTAGTTTTATAAATCTAATTTACTTCTTATTTCTTTCTTTTTTATAGGATGGTGATGATTAGGAGTGAAAAAGGAGGTACCTAGTGGAGGATTTTAGAGTGCCCATACATATAAGTTTTGTTTAGTATTTAGATTAATTCACTTGTATTCTATATAAAATGGAGGACGATAATGTAGGTGAATATTTTAGCTAGTGATTTTTTTTCACTTTTGTATTTTGAATTTGTTAAAAGGTTGAATTTTACAAGTCTTTATTGACTATATATCATATATAAATGCAGTTTTTTGTCGTTTACATTTGATAGTAATTAAGATGTACATTAAGATTTATATTTCTTTTAATGTATATATGGATGTTTCTCACATAATGACAAGAGTTTGATTTTACGTTAAATAATATTGGTAAAGAAAGAATAAATTGTTGTTTTATTGTTACAAATTGTTGCCTAAAAATTTCACTTTTTTCCTTGTAAAAACTTAAAAGTGTTGTAATATCTATTTAACATTGTTGCTATAGTTTGAAACTAATGTGTTGCCTTAGTCAAAACTTAAAGCAACTTTTTTTTTATATTTTGTTTCCTAATCAACAAATTATGTTGCTTTATACTTATTGCAACGCTACTTCTTGTAATGATATGAATTATGTTGCCTTAATAAAAAAGCAATGATAATTGTACTTATAGCTACACTTTTGTCTATTGCCTAAAGCATTTTATGCTGTAGTGATAGCTGTGCATTAACCAAAACTCTAGAATTTAATATAAAAGTCGTTGTCAGAGGCAAACAAAAGGAGGAGACATATAGAGGCTTTCTGAAACTCTCAGAGGTAACTCAAATGGCGATTTTGATCCAAAGCAGTTGAAAACACAAAGAATTCAATGAGAGATCTATCAGAATATAAGATTAAACCTCTAAATTGCAAGAATACTCGATAGAAGATAACCAAGGAGATTTAGAATTATGAACCCATTGTTTTCAATTCGTTTTTCTTTCTATTTATGTTTGATTTTGTGTTAAATCATATGTAACTAAACATCTTGTTGATATTTAGGTTAGATGAACCCTATGTTGATGCTTTAATATGATTTTATTCTTTTATTAATGCAATTGGTTTGATTGATATAATGACCCAATTACGAATTTTATTTATGTTCTAATAGATCCAAAATATTAAATCATACATAGAGATTGGAAAATCTGTTTATGAATAGATCTACCGTAATTGGAAGGAGTGGATTGCAAACCTAAAGATAGGATGACATAAATCTTCCAGATTAAGATCAAACCTAATAGAGGGATTCATAATTTTATAAAGCGATCCTATAAACTTTAACCTAAGTAATTCGGTTGAAAACCTTAGGATTAGTTATTCATAGACTCAAGGTTAGTTATTAGCATACCATAAGAGTCTCCACAGTTCAATAAGTCAACAAAACAATTGCATAATAAAAGATCAATCTATTAAGGTTTTAGGGAGATTCGAAACCTAGATACTAATCTTTTGATATCGATAATTTTCTTAGTGCTTCCTTAATTCTCTGATTCAAACTTTCTGCCCATTTATTTTAATTACTCTAGTTTCCTTTTTTTAAAAAATTAAAAGTCGCAATTAATTCATAGACTAGATAATAGAATAACGATAACTACTAGTAATCACTGTCCTTATGAGATCGACTTGTATTTGTTGGTACTAACTAGCTATGTCATGGACTTGCAATAATTCATAACTGACACACTCATCTTAGGTCAATCAACACGTTTGGCTTATTGTGTGCTCTAAGGTGGTTCAAACCTAACTTCATGAGTTTTTGCTAGCATAGGTCTAAATTGAAGGTTGTGGCCAAAGTATGCAGTTGTTGTTGTATATTCTTAAACATTGTCAGAAGACTCATTTAATCAAAGTTTGAGAGAAGTTTTATCGGCTAAGGAGGTAATTATGTTGTTGATTTTATACTATTATAAGAAAAATGATGTAGGTTTGTAATTATCAATTGTGAGCTCTCAAAATCAACTAATCACCACCGTAAGATGGATCACAAAATGGTATTATAAAATTTTGGTGGTCTTAACTCTTCAATTCTAGGTTTAAGTCTGGGTTTAGGCTCAAGCATTTAAGACTAGTCCTAATATAATATGTTGAAATATAATACAACTCTATCTTATGGACTTCTTCTTAATAGATTTATAAAACTAAATGTCAAAGTGTGTTTTAGCATTTGGCTTTCAACGATCAAGTTATTAAAGTTACAGAGAGAAGATACAATATTTCCTCATTCCTAAGAATAATAAATGTTCATATAGTGGCATGAGGGTGTATTAGATATCACAACTTATCTTCACCTTATGCAAATGTTAAGAAATCTTAGGTTATTTTGGCTCTCTTATGACCATAGGGTCAAAGGAATTTAATCCATATATATAATTTAGCAATTGAATTAAGATTGATAAATGTTACCACTTCTTTACCAAGGCTTCTTCTACAACTATAACATTTCACTGCTCTCATTTTGAATAATTAAGTACAAAATATGTCTTATTGTGAATAGAATAACCCTAATATTTATTCTTTTAGGCAGCATGATGATCATTTTATCTATTAATTCTACCTTTTGTCGTACTACCATGCACCTATTTTTTGTGATATTTTAATTTATCAATATCATACATTTACTTATCTTTTAATATGGCTCAATTTGAAGGACTAGTCGTGTCTTTAATTTGTTTAACAATAATTTATACAAACTAATCAGTTGCAATAACTATACTAGGTGAATCATGGGCACCTTACCTTGTGTTCAACTTATACCCAAGATTGCAAACTTGATAAAAAGTTAAAAGGATAAAAGCATAGACTTCTCGTATGATCTTACTTATTCCAAAAGATATCCTTATGACTTAAAATTACAAAAATATATTGTGTTAAATTAAAAAATTTAAAATATAAACTTTTATTGAGTTTATGTTGAATTATTTTATTACATACTATCACATAACTAATTGTTAAACACCTGTAGTTTGTATGACTATTTTAACCTGACTTTAATAACAATTTTTATTAAAATAACTAGTAAAGGACTTAGTAAAGTATTTCTAATATTATTAAATAATTTTTAGTAATTTTAAATTATTAAGATTTTTGGAATAAATAAAGCCATAATAGATATTTGTATCTTTTATCCAAAATTAAATAATTCATCTTCCTCCTATGTGATATTTTCGTAATGTTCATTATTAAGTAACTAAAAACTATAATATAATTAAGACAATCCTTCTTGTCATAATTTTGATATAGTTTCAAGAGCAATTTATAAAGTATTATATGATAAAAAAATGCTTTATATGTTTTTTTAGAGGCCAATTATCATACAAATCATCATTGATGCTGGCTTTTTTTTATGGAAGTTGAGTTAAAAAATATCCAAGTACAATTACAAGTGCAAGCACATTAAGCTAACGGCTCACGATCCAAATGGATTGATCTCTACAGTGATGCATACAGGTTAAAGACACCATCTGCTACACATTCATGGGCTCATGATTTTAGTTAGCTCTCTTGCGATGGTAGCAGTTCTAATATGGATTAGCAACTTTGGCTACAAAGTATATAGCATGGTAAAGGTCCTTAGGAGAAGAATATAACATGCCAACACGTTATAAAATATTGGAACAATGTATTCAAAATGCAAGGAAAGTGTTAGTTAGAAATGCTATAAGTAACACTCACATACATATATTTTGCTAGGATCAATGTCAAGAATTGAATTCCCTTTCTTTTTATTTATAGTGACTAGTTAAGTTAAAACTGGTTGTTACTTAAATTTTAGCGCAAACTAATTAATTAATTAAAAATGTGTAATTTAACGCAGACAACAAATACTGCCCAGAAGTATTAGTCTTAGGAAGTTGGCAGAAAGCGAGAAAATGTGAAATAATCCATAGGTGTAGTTAATTCAGCTAATACATCGTTTACTTCTTTGATGGCTTCCTACTCCGACTATTTCTCCTCCTGGTCTCAAGCCCCCAAAACCTCAACCTCCCCAATACTTTGTATGGCAAACAAAGCAAGGATATGACACGTAAGGAACTTGCATAGCACCGTAGCACTACACGCGTCAAGCAGTGGGTTGGGTTTGTACGCTATAAAATGGCTGCAATTACATGCTTATATTCATCACCCACAAATTTTATCTTTCAAAGCAATTTAGCAAAGCTATTACCATCCCAAAAGTTCCCAAAGTCAAGAAATTAAGCAAAAAATGGCAGACAACACCCAGAACATGAGCTACAAGGCTGGAGAGACCAAGGGCCAGGCTCAGGTCAGCTTTTAGCTTTATATGTCCCACACGTTCCCAAGTTCTTCTTGGCATGCAATGCACTGTGTAGTGAGTCATCTTTTGAATTCCTTTTGTCTTTTGCAGGAGAAGGCCGGCAACTTGATGGACAGGGCTGGAGATGCTGCTCAGTCTGCCAAGGAATCAGTCCAAGAGGTCCGATTCTTTATAACTCAAATTCTTCTTCGTGGATGCTTTCATCTTTTATAGTGTAGAGATGTTGGGAGTGTAAGTTAAGTTGCATTTTTATTGTTGGTTTTCGATCGTTATAGGCTGGACAGCAGATGAAGGCCAAGGCACAGGGAGCTGCTGATGCTGTGAAGAATGCAACTGGCACAAACAATTGAAGCTGAACAGACCCCTCTTTTCCGTTACGCAATCCTAGAAAAAAAATGGATGTTTCCAAATCCATTTTCGTATGGCGTTTTCTTTTTTATTAGGGTCTTGCTGGTTTCTTTGTTTATTGGTTATCAGGGCATTTTTAGAATGCTAATGTATAAAGGAGAGATCTCTCTGTTTGTGTAGTTCTCTCAGTATCATAAATTGCAAGAAATGCACGAGTTGCTTCTTACAGAAATTGAAACGAGTTTTTGTGCCACTTTCAGCTTCTATTCCTTTCTGTGTATGTTGAAATAATAGTTGGGCCAGCACCTCCAAATCAACAAAATGAAGACATCCTGTAATGTTCCAGCCTTACCAAATTAGTTGGGCTGAACATGTTTCTATTTTCCCCATTGGAGCATTGCTTAAGGTAGACGTCCCACAGCCAACAAAACTAAAAGCTTTTAGTATTCGCTTAACTAATGAGCATTCTGAAGACGATCATTTTGCGAAATATGTGCGCGAATTTTGCAATGAGCATCGTTAGTATATTTTATATGGTAAATAATTAAATGTCTTAATCGGAAAATTGGTTTCTTTTTAACTTAAAAAATGATAATTTTGATATTTTATTAAGAAAATTATTTAAAATAATTCAAATATCATCCTTTAACACTTATCATTAATTCATTTGTTCTTGCTAATAATTACTATTAAATTAATGTTAAATAATTTCTATTAAATTAAGTGATAATTGCAATTCGATGATTGAACTATATAATTAATTTATGAGACATTTTAATAAAAATAATATTATATTTTTAATTCCACTCCTACAGTAACATAACATAGAAAATTTTTCTTGTTTAATGACAATATGCAAAACAATTGGTAACTACGTGTTTCTATCTTTATTATTAATGAAAATGTGACTTAGTTTTCTTTTTCTTTTCCAATAAAAATATTGTTAGTGATTTTATAATGAAATTGATACAATACAAGTTGGAGATGAAGAAAGACACTAAAGATAATATAAAAGAAAGAAGAGATGAGAAGAGATGATGTTGAATGCAGTATAGATGTCTAATAAACGATGTCAAATGACATGTGTAATAAAGAGAACATAAAACGACTTTATTGTAAGTGCACATTATAAGATGGAGAACGAAACAAGGAGCATAAAAGTGTGCATAGTCCACATTTAATACAAAAACTATTGGAGTAGTATATTGATGTTTTTGTTTAACCAGTGGGATCGCTACTAAAAGGGACGCATGATCATTGTACATTACTAAAGGAAGGGACATAAGTAATTAACATAAGGATATGCAGGGCCACAAAAGAAAGTTATTAAAGAGTTGTTTCGAGCTATGTTGCAACAAGGGATAATTCAATAAATTCTAGGTCCTTTTTCTTCATTAGTAGTTTTAGTTAGGAAGAAAGACAATTCGTGAAGAATGTGTATAGATTATTGGTTTCTAAATACATGCTCAGTGAAAGATAAGGGTCCTATTCCACTACTTGAAGAAGTTATGGATGAATAGGAGGAAGCCAATTATTTTTCCATGTTGGGTCTAAAAGCAGGTTATCATCAAATTATGATGTTTGAAGGAGATATATAGAAAGGTACCTTTAGAACTCATGAGGGATATTACGACTTCTTAGTTATGCCGTTTGATTTAACCAATGCTTCTGCAATATTTCAGAGCCTTTTGAATTCCATCTTTAAACCATATTTGCATAAGTTTATATTGGTGTTTTTGGATGATATATTGGTGTATAGCCCTTCTTTAAAGATACATTTGCATCATCTTACACAAGTGATATAAGTGCTAAGGACCAACAACTCTTTATTAAGAAGTCAAAGTGTTCATTTAGGGTACAAAAGGTGGAGTATTTAGTGTTAGTAGTGTGCCCTAGGCCAATGGACATTTGTGATTCATGTATTAACATTATGATTTGTTAATAATATATTATG
>JANKOD010000008.1:13384537-13401378 GCA_026284645.1 Erythroxylum acuminatum | reverse complement strand
ATAGTAAATTAAATAATATATGTTTTGTTTCATGTTTCAATTCTACTCGGTTATATCCTTATCACGAACTCTTGTCGTAAATTATAATAATTTGAAAGTTAAAAATATTTATTATTTTTTTATTAAATGTTTTGATGTAAGTTTTATTTATTATAAAATCTGATACAATATTTACAACATTGTCTCGACTAAGACAATTGGATGGGCAAATTGAAAGATGAGGCCCTTCAACTTGGAGTGGTTACCGATTTTTTTAAAAAAGTATAAGAATCATTAAAGCCCCAAAAAGGAGTACAAAATTAATGACAAATGAAAGATTACAATAAAGACAAGCCAACTTTAACTAGAACTAAAGCAACAAGCACCACATGGATGTAATCCGCTAAATCTCTTTTAGCTAAGCTCTAAGCTTCATCTTCTTTTCAAGGACGAATTGAAGGATGTTATAATCATGAAGTTGGATAATTTCCCTTCTCTAGTAACAAATTATGTGAGCCAACTCATGATTGTCCCTTTTTAATTCTTGAACAATTTGTTTCTTCTTTCCCTATATATGGTACACAATGAACATGCACTATAAGAATGTTTGGATTTATTGACAGACAAAACTATTGGGATATCCTAATATTTCGTCGGTATTCATATTTACTGACAGAATTTAACAGCCGACAAAGTCGTCGTTAATGCAGGCGTAGGTAATTTTAACGACGGAATATCAAATGCTTTTCTATTGGTAAAAAGACGTAAATATACCGACGGATTAACTGAATCGGTCGCTAAATAAAACGGACAACTTACCGACGGTATACGATGTGAACATGTTTGCCGACGGTGTCCTAATTTCGTCGGTAATACGTTGACATGTTTTCCGATGGTGTCTTTATTCCGTCGGTAATATGTTAACATGTTTTCTGACGGTTTTCTAAAATCTGTCAGTAATTGGTGGTTAGAATTTTTTTTAAAATCCTGACATTAAAATTTGTTTAATGATCTTATAAAAAATGCATAATTTAAACGGTTGTGAATTATCTGTACATATTAATTTAATTTGTGTATATATTAAATTTGTTGAAACAGAAATTAATTGGCAATATAAAGTTCAAAATTTGTTAAGTGATAATAAAAACATTGAAGTTTACGTAACATATCTTTGTAATTCAAAGCAAATGACTACAACAACCTAATGTCCTGGTGATGGAGGGTGCTCAGAGATGCTACCCTTCCCCTTGAGGTACTCCAGCTCCTGTCTCAGTTGAGCCATCTGCTACATTTGCTCTTGCAGGTGAGCCATCTGGTTCATCTTCTCTTGCATGTGAGTCATCTTCTCCATCACCATATCCAATGTGGCCTGAAACTCGGTGACTTCCGACGATTGTGCTTGTCTGGTAGATGTTGCTGTACTGGATATGGAGGATTGCGAATAACAAGTATTCGCAAAGGAACCTAGCCTGAATATCCGTCCACGACGGTCCCTATCACCGACAACATCAAAATACATTTGAGTCTCATCAACAGGTTGTTCCACTTGAGACTGGTGCTATGGTTTGTTGTATTTGGTCCTATTACAAACCAATGTTTACGTTAGTAAGAGCTTATTCATAATTGTAAAACTAAATGATTATAAAAGAAATAACCATTTCCTATCATTCATTTTAACCATCTAATAAACAGTGTTACAACCATCTCCTATCATTCATTTTAACCATCAATTTCATAATAGACATTTTAACAAACACCTAACATGCATCAAACGACCATTGCAATTTTCCTAAAGTTATGAAATTAACCAAAATACATATGAGGCATTTCATTAAACATCTCATATGCATCAACAAATCATCCCAACTTCAAAAACAAATTTGAGAGCTTAACCTTCTAACACATACATATCAACCTAAAATGTAATTACCTATTCACAAAAGACTCAAACATACCAAACAAATAACTCAAGCAAACACAAAAAAATGACATTATTAACAGCATATACACGTACAGGTGGTGGTGGGAAGGAAAACAAAACAAAACAAAATAGTGCTTACCTCTTCCGACGCACCACCACCGCTCCACCACGCCGACGACGATGGACGACGACTCACCTGAGGAGAAGACACACCAGACGCAGCAGGGAGGAGAAGAAGAGAGAAGGAGAGGCGATGGTGGAGAGGGGGGCTGCATTCGGGAGGTTATCGGGTTTTCAAAACGATGTCGTTTGTTGTTAATGACGTTGTCTTCTTCAAATTATTAACCTTCAGTCGCAACCACACAACGTTATATAGGTTTCGAAATTTACCGACGGAATAAATTGTCGGTATTTTCCATCAGTAAAATCAGAATACATTAACGCACGTTCAATTCCTGCGCTTCTTTTCTGGCGGTTTTATTCCTGTCGGTAAACTAAACTTTCCAGTCAATATTGCCGACGAAACTGTTTATTCCGTCGGTGACGGAAATTATATTCTTCCATTTTGCCAACAGCACTATTCCGTCGCTAAAATTAATCTTTTTCAACACATTTGTCAACGTATTTATGTTTTTCGTCAATAAATAATGACGGTTTGTATTCCGTCGTTGTTTTTTCGTCGCAAATTCATTATTTTGTTATAGTGACGTTGGAGATAGATTGATGCCTTCTTTACCATATATTGTCATTAGGGATGACAAAAAGGCTTAAAGTATGCCAGGCTTGAGTTAATCAGACCTCGGGTTCGAGTGACTTAAGTTCAGACTCTAGTTCGAGCTGCCATGGTCAGGTAATGCAAAATGACGTCATTTTACTATTCTAAAAAAAATAAATTTGAGTCAAGCTCGAACCGTTTTGGACCTAATCAGGCTCAGGCTTAAGTTGGGCCACTTCTAGTCTGAATATGCCCAACCCGACTGCTTTGTTGTTGCTAATAAGGGCAATAAAGTCTAAATATATGCTGCATTATACTCCAAATGGTATAGCAGTTACCAATTTGTTGTTGCCCTACTTTTTTTATCAATTGTTAATATTTTCACTTTAATCAAAAGATAAGAATCCATAATAGTGTAAAAAGCAATAAGATTTAAATATAGTAAAGTTAGACATAAAATATTCACTAAATTATTAAATTAAATTATTAAGGTGATAAATTTAAATAATATTACAAATATATATAATTTTTTTAAGTTGTAAATTCTTTGTAATCTTAACCGTCATAAAAAAATTAAGGAATCATTCATTTCACTTATATTTTTATTGTAATTTTTAATTTTTGATTCATATTTTTATTATTTTTTCAAAAAAAATTATTTAATTATTAGTTTTAAAGTAATTATATTTTATTATTCATATTAACAAATATTACATAAAATTTAACAATAAATTAAAATATTTATTAATATTTATTAATAAATATTAGTAAAATATTAGTATATTTTATTAAAATAAATAATTTAATAATTAAAGGTCGTGAACCTGATTTCACCAAAAAAAGCAAGAACTCAAAAGAGTAAATAGGTACTTAGCAATGTTATGAACACCATACCAGTATCAGTACAGAATTTGGTTTTCGTATAGTACTGTATTGATATCGGTCAACATCGGATACCGTTTGTAATAATTTTTCCAATTTGTAAAGTAGTTCTTGAATTTTTTAAAAATTGTAAAATAGTTCCTTAATATATTGTATTATATAATATATAATTTTACATTAACTATGTCTCCAAAAATCATAATAATAGAAATTTAAAATAACAACAATCTATTTATTTTATTAATATTACTTTTTACATTTTTCACATATATTATTTAATCATTATACAAATATAAAATTAATGACAATATAAAGTACTTAAAATGTTAAAATTTTATCGTATAATAAATAATAATTACATTAAAACATCAAATAAAAAGAATAATAAATATTCATGACTTTCTAACTATTACAATTTATAACAACAGTTCGTGTCAAAGAACCAACTAGAAATGAAACCGAAAATAAAAATATTTACAATTATATTGCATATATAGAATTTAACGTATACATCAAATATAAGTGAAATTAAAAGAAAAGAAAAAACAAAAACCTGGAGCTTCATTCAATCGAATACCTGCTTAAATCACATTGGCCTCAATTCTCATTTAGTACAAAATCCTCATTATTGAATGGAACTTCATCATCACCATTATTCAATTTCATTACAACAAATAACGAGTCAATAATTTTTCATCCAAGATTATCTTTCAAGTTACTCTCATCTATCAAACTCGATTCATCAGAAACTCAATTAACCAAAAGATCGATATGATTAAGGCAACTTGGATCTACAAAACTAATTTTTGTATTAAGAAACCTAGTAAACAATAAAATTAAATTATTAAGAAATTATATCCAACATAATAATGATAATACATACCTTTTTCGAAACTTTAAATTGTATCGATCAAAGACCAAGCCATTCAATTTTTTATGCTCCAATCTATTTTTTTTCTTAGAATGGATGAATTCAAATGTGCTCCAATTCCTTTCACAACCTGTTGCACTCACGCATTGACTCAGAATTTAAATTGCAAACCTTGCAATTCTAGGACACCACTTTCAAATTAATCCTATCAAGTAGCTGTATGACAACAAAAGTAGCATTATAAACAAAATAAAGTGATGATTAATTTTCAACAAGTAATAAAAGTCAAAAAGATATACACCTGGATTAAGTTTGTCTCTTTGACGAAAAGCAATTGACATCCCAAATCACTAAAAACATTGTTATAAATCTCCATTTGTGAGTTTAGAAGATCTTGCATCATCTCATGGACAACAATTGTTATAATAGTTAATAACATTCCCTTATTTACTTTAGCATCTTTTTTTTTTTTTGTAAAACTTGGTCTAAAATGGACAATAGGATTAAAAATGTCTCAACTGCAAACAACAGAGAGTAAAGTTGCCTTTTCCCATCTCTCAATGATGACTGCAAGATAAGGTATATATGAAGAGGACCTATTTTTATATTGGTTTTGATTGCTTCATTTGTCATCTCTATGGAATTATAAAAATAACTCGTTGTTGCCTTCTCTTCACTATTAGCCAAGCAAAGTACCCTTACTAAAATCTCACAAACTCAGATGATAAATTGACACAGGGATCATAATTCATTATCTTCAAGTATAATTATAGAAACCTTTAATCTAATATTAAACTTAACATACTAAGATGCAACCCACTGATCACTTGTAAATATTTGTCTCAACTCTTTCTTCATCATAATAAAACACTAAAGTGATAAGAAATTAGTTGCAAATCTTGTAATAGCAGGACGATAAATTCCTACTATTGGCGAAATCCTTTTTCATTAAATTCAAGATTCATGCACAATTGTAGATAAACTTGGTCACCTTTTTCTTCACAGTCTCATAAATTATAGAAAAATACCTAGCATCCCCTATATTTTTCAACATCAAGTCAAAGCAATGTATAACATAAAGAGTCTAATAAAAATAATTATACTTGCTTTGTAATATTCTTTCAGTAGCTTTATAAGTAAAATCATTGTCCCAACTTCATTCACAACTTTATCAAATATTTCAAATAGAGTATCATCATTCCTAACAATGTCATATGTATCAATAGACTTCAAAAACATTATTTCTCTTTATAGTATAAACAAAAAATTAATAATAGACTCATGTCTTCTATTTATTCAACCATCAAACATGATTGAACACTCAAAAGTAGCCTAAGTCATTCTTCTTTCATCTAAATAACTTTAATTTCATAAACAGAGCTACTCAAAAGTTTATCTCTGCAGTCATCAATTGAAGGAGTTTTTTAATCATAAATAATAAGAGGTAATAGCATCTATCATAGGTTGATAGTAATAAGAATGGAAAACATTGAATTTTATACTTGAATTATATCATAATCTAGTCATTGTCATATCTACATTATGAGCTGCTTCTCAAGATTGTAAGGCACTATGGATTAAAGGTTGAGCTCTAAGAGTTATTCGAGGTGAAAAAAATTAGAAACCTTTCTTTTTCTTTTTCTAAAATCAGGTGCAACATTTCTTTCTTGTTGGGTAGGAATACTACCACCTTCAACGTTCTCACTATCATCCTGAACACCAATAAAAAACTCCACTACCAAATTCGTAATTTAGTAGTTATCTTCTATCTTTTTCATGATGATACTCTTCAAGTAAAGTCTTCATTTGTCATTTCACATCATGACTCACTTTTTCACAAGGCTCCACATCACCTTTAACCATAACTAAATGCTTCTTTAATATGGTGATTCCTCCACTTTTCAAATATTTTTTACAAAATAAACAAATAGCATGATTCTTCATTCCAAGAACTAATCCAACATGAGCCCAAGTTAGATCATTAAATCTTTCTGAAGTGGTTAAATTATTAGGAGTATTGAACTTCCTTCAATTTATCTATAAAAGCAAATGAAGAAACGTGTCAAAATTAAATTAAATTCACATACTATTTTTTTACTGTGTATTTAACTACCCATAAGATAAGATAATGAATGTGTATTTGCTACTCATAAGATAAGATTAATATTTCTAATTTTAGTTCCTAATGACAATAATAAACAATATAAAAATGCAAACATCTAATTTTCTTAGCTTAATTACATACATTAAATGATTTAATTATATATTAAATGATTTAATTATATATTAAATGATTTAATTATATATTAAATCTTATATATAAATGATTAATCATATGTTAAATACTTTTTATATACAAATAATAATTAGTAAATTGTATGTTTCATATAAATTAATTAACAAATTAACAACTTAATGAATCAATTTTGATCTCGTTCTTATGATTATTAAAATATCAAATAATATGACATATTCTTGAAATATACGCAATTTACAAATCACAATACTTAAAATATTATTCTATAATTCACACACAATATTATTTTGATTTAATTTCTTCATAAATTCACAATGCTTAAATGTTATTAAAATTGAACTAACTCACACAAACAATTCTAATTTTCAAATCCAATTTGCTCAATGCATATTTTATAAACCATTCACAAAACACCCATGACACAACCAAAAATACAATCCAATTGCAATTTAGAGCAGAAACAAGCAACTTTAAACACAAAAAAATAGAAATAGCAATCAAGTTAGGGTTCGGTTGACTCTGTCAGGTCTAGATATGGAAATCTTGATTTTTGCAATTTTTCTAGGTGAGCAAGGATGAATAGCAATGGTGGACTAGAGAAGAGTAGCAACGATGGAGTGGAGAATGAATACAACTGCAATGATGGATGGGAGGAGAGAGCAGGCTTGGGCAAGCGGTTCAACTAAAGATGGAGACTTGTAGCATGTAACACTGGATAGGTAGTTTGACAGTGGAGCATGGTGTGATGGTAGTGGCGCGATGGCAGACAATAATGGCAAACGAAAATCAGACATTCTACATGGAAGGAGAATGAACGAGGAAGATGGGTAGAAAGGAGAGAGAGAGAACAAAAATGAGATGAGAGTGGTTTGGTCTGCATGGGAGTTTTTTAAACTTGACAAAATCGACCAATATTTGACAAGCATTTTAGATACTGATCAATACTAGATGAAAATGCTAGTGCTGGCTGGTATTGATAATGAGCACAAAACACCAAGATTTTGTACCATTTTGAGCTAGCAGCTTCTTGCTAGTACCGACCGGTACGGTATAAAATTAATACCGCTTGCACTTAGGAAAATATACAAATAGGGATAAACAATACTCATGGCAGAGGTGCATTCTCAATTGTCATTAGGTGGTATGGTGACGTGCCAGGAAACCATTGGGCAGAATAATTCTCCAAAGGGTCATCTCAGTCATAACGTTATAGTTAGGATTAGGGAGCAATTCGTCAACATTGCATCTTTAGTAGGAATACAAATGGGCATTAATGTAATGAAATGCTAAAAGTTGTTCATTCATTTCTTTGCCCAACTTGCGTCCTTCAAATACATTAGTTAAGGTTGTTCATGCTCTTGTGAAAGGTTTTGACAACCTTCTGTGCATGATTTTTTGTACGATTTAATCCTTTTATCGTATAATGTTTCGATTAGATATAGAGCATGAAATTAATGTCTACTATATTTGAATCCACTCATATTAGTTCTACACCATTAGTAATTGATTCAATTAATGGCATTTGAAAACTATTTTCAAAATGTCATTTTACCTTGCCTAAGGAATTTCTGAATCAATATTAATCGAGAATAATGAAACATTCTCCCTAATTACTTTAGGTGATGA
This sequence comes from Erythroxylum acuminatum, assembly GCA_026284645.1. NCBI lineage: Eukaryota > Viridiplantae > Streptophyta > Magnoliopsida > Malpighiales > Erythroxylaceae > Erythroxylum > Erythroxylum acuminatum. Next base: position 13,393,127 of record JANKOD010000008.1, on the reverse strand, counting down.
ATCATGTATTGATTACTCAACTACCTCTATATGGTTTATGCTATATCCATTAACTACTGACTAAACTATCCTTGACTAAAACATGTCATAAGTAGTGTCAAAACATGACAATTCCTTTACAAGATAACTTTGAAGATTCCAAGTCAAAAGATTACTTATATAATCATCATAATTTCAATAGATATACAAGTAATGTTCAATGTGAAATTTCTGATATAGGATAAGTTCAGTAAACTTGTTCTCTAACAAACACACACATGTTTGTTTAAATATCTTTTTACTTTAGTCTATAAGATATCGACTACTTTCTACATAAGGAAAAACATAATGTTTGTTAGTCTTTTTACATTTTATTAATATTCAGCCTTAATAAAAAAATAACTAGGAACAATTTAGGAATAATATATAAATGCAATTTAAATCTCATCATAATTTCATTTGCAATACATATTTATCTCATAAACTTTATTATATATATTGAATATATAAAAGATAAAAAATACTTTTAAATTCTTATGTCCCTAAACTATAGTTAATCGATTGATTGTAAGGCATGAACCAACATCTTGTGCTCTTATTTAAATTAGGTGCATATCTCCTTCACAAAATCAAATCTAATTTCTCAATCTCTAAATCACGGATGAGAAGTCTAATTTTAAATTAGCTTAGTTTGCAAATTACCGCTCCATTATAGCTTTTCTTTGAACTATTCACAACTTTCATCATAACTCTTCTTCAAGTTATTTATCTTGTGAGTTAAATAGCGAATAAGGCCAGTCAAAGTAAGAAATAATCTAAAAAGTAAGTTCCTACTTCCTAATATCGTAATTCACAAAGTTTGCACCTATCCTTGGCATCTCATAGTTCAGTTTTCTTACACCATTATACTCATTTCCTTGCTTGCTAAGCAACCATGTACATATACGCATACACCGTACGTGGTTTATACGACAACATTGCAAAAATTTTATTTAATTTTTAAAAAACAAAGATGATAAGAAAAATGCAAAAAAATTATTTAATTTTAGAGCTAGATGTCTTTTGTTTAATTCACTCTAAATTCACACAAATCATATTTAAGTTAATTGTGTCTCGAATAAAATTATTCAAAAAATTAGCACTAATATGAGTTGAATCGTTAAAATAATATTATTTCCATTTTGTAAATATAAGAATATAAAATTAAAATAATATTATTTAAATTAATTATATTAAAATAATATTAATTTAAATTTAAGTCAATTTCAAACTACATGTAAAAAGTCAGTCAGGCTCCGATAAACCGACCCATTATCAACTCTACCCACTGCCACTATTGAGACTCCTTTGACAGCAAAACCTTATCCTCTAGCTCCCATCACTCTAAATCGTTAAAAAGTTTTGATTGCCTAATAGTTGCACTTCACCCTCGTGTAGCAGCTGCGAATGGACATACATAGGAGGATTCAATTTCAAGGAAATCGAGTTTCATTTGGTGAAGGGTTATACTGCGGCCAAAAGAGACGTACGATCTTACATAGGAAAAGGTGGCATGCGCTATTTCACACTCCTAATTCAAATTGTTTAAGAAAGGTAAGGGTAAACAATGATAGGTTTAAGTTATTTTTTATTAGTATTATAAATCAAATCATTTAAATAATATTTTTATTTAAATCAAACCACAAGCTATATAAAAGTTCAAGCCAAAATAAAATAATTCAAAATAATTCGAATTGGTTTCATTTTTTGAGTTGATTAATTTTATAAAATTTTAAGAATTTTTTGGAAAATTTAAATTATTTTAGTAATTTAAAGAATTTTTTGAAAATTTACAAAAAAAAAGGCTGCATATATTGATGATTTTCCTCCGACCCCCCTGAGAAAGCGAAGAGCTTTATGCACGAATTACATTGACTTAATGAAGTAAAGAAAGTCATTACATCATATCTTCACTCTTCTAATACAATAATATTCTAATAAATAATAAATTTATGCAAGAAACAAGAATTTTAATCATATTGTTACTATAATCTTTTTGATAATATTTGTGAAAAAGAATTTCTTGAAAAGATTTAACAGAAGTATTGAAGTATATAGATTATGATGTGTAGCATGGCAAACCTTTTAGTTTCATAAACTAAAAATATAGAATTTTAAAGTAGCATCTTTTTCCAAAAATTTTATTAATATTGATATCAAAACAAAAAATTAAAATAAAAGAATAGAAAAATAGTTTGTATTATATTAATTAAAGCCAGTCGTTTTGTTGAATTTAACATACAAAACTATATACTAAATTCTGAGCCAGGAATTTGGTAGCTTTTGTTCCAAGAATCCGTGGATATGGATTCGTAACCCTGAAGTGAGGTCTTACCCTGATAGTACGGCTTGTGTGTTATAACTAATCACTACAAAATTTGACAAATAATTAGGTAACGCAGGCAAGCAACGGCTCAATGAAATGTCGTCTTCATCTTTCTTCACGCGAGATGGGCGCATTAAATATGAGAAAAGACTTAGTTAAAGGTCTTTATCTGTATGGGTATGGGGGGTATTTATGAATCCAGGCCTTTAGCTTTTACGTACACAGATATTATTTGTGGCATACAGGTACAGAAAGACACTCTTCGTCATGATGATTTTAGCCATAATGAATCAATTCTCAGCTTCAATCCTCAATGTGGATTCACATAGTGCCCTTCTTTTATTTTTGATTCAACTACACACCTCTCATAATAACATCTCGCAAATATTGTATTTTATATAATTAAGAAGAGAACATGAAATTTTGTAATTTTTTTATTATAATAAGAAAACGGTTTAATTTATATATAAGAAGTTACATGTTTTAACTTGAAGCAATATGCTATAAATCTTTTTCTATATATAAAAATAAATTTCACTAATTTTTATGCAAAAATTTATCAATCATTTCAATATTTCCTATTTATATTTGATATTCTTACTTCTCATATGTCAATTATCATAATGAAAATTTTTTATTTAGATACTAACTTTATAGCTAATTCATTTTAACCATATGAAATCTTATGATTTCTTATTTAATTTCAAAATATTATATTACGATTTTGATACTATTTTTGACGTGATTTTAATGGAAAATTCCATTCCCTATTCTTTCCCATTAAACTAACTATAAGAATAGGTTTATATATCATTGAGTCTAAAACTAGATCTTATAAGAGAAGGTTAAAAGTGTTTTCTTATTTAAAATCTAGAAAGTATACAAGAAGGATAAAATAGGGAAAGGGTTGTGATGTATTTTCAAGTACACAGAGCTTACAAGATGCTGCCTGCCTGGGGCAATCCATTAATTTGTGGGATGGGAAAGGAAAGAAGTTTGATCAATTTTCTACGTCAAGGGTGATCATCAAAGGGAGAAATTAAGGAATACGTGAGACTCAAGGACACGTTTAGTGGGTCCCTTCGTAATTTGATGTGGATAAGCAAATGCCCTGTCCTTGGGGGCTATTTCACATTTATTCTTCTTTTCATTGTCGTCGGTTGGTTCTTTATTCTGACATGAATTTCCCCATCATCAAAACTTAAACGTATAAATTAACATATAAAAGGAAATTAACTACTCATTTTTTAACTATATGAATGAACACAAGAATGTTACTTTCATAATACTAAGATGCCTCGTGCTCAAGTTCCTAATTAATGATACCATGTTAAAATTACTAACAACTATGTTAAGATGCCTCGGGCTCAAGTTACTAATTATTGTAATACATGATACCCTATTAAAATAGAATTTAGATGTAATTAATTACTCTATTTTACTAAAGGAACAATATATATGAGGGAGTTAATTAATAAATAGAATAATGCAGTTTTGTTTGAGAAACATGCATGGTAATTTTGTTACCATATAATTTTACTGAACCACGAAATCAAACTTCAACATCAATCAATAATGGGCCTCTTAGGCATAAGTAGAGTGGAAGAAAGAATCATCTATCAACCTCTTTTACATGTATAATTCACATTATGATTGCTTTAATATATCTTTCGCTCTCCATTCCTTTGTTCTAATCCATAAAACCGCTATTATTTCATGGAACGTCAAACTTACTTAAGCCTATAAATGCAATGACCACCTAACTCATTGTCTTACGCCAATAACACTGTAACCAGGTGAGAGAAAGAGAGAGCAAATGTTTCCTGAAAGCAATTCTGAATCCGGAACAAGCACATCTGGCGGAGGATTCGGCCACTGGAACTCCCCTGTACCTTACCTCTTTGTTGGGTTGGCGCTCATGTTAGGACTTATCTCGGTGGCTTTGATAATTCTTGCTTGCTCCTACCGAAAACCACCACCTTCCAGTACGGAGGCTGATCAAGAAAGATCAGACAAACAAGTTCAGATGTCTCCGGTGGATGTAGAGCCAAAGATTGTCGTGATCATGGCCGGTGATCATAACCCTACGTACTTTGCCAAGCCCGTCTCATGCACGCTTTGCCCATCTGGGCAAGTTTAAGGTCACGGTTTTTTTTTCCTTTTTGTTTTTATTAGGAGTAAGGTGATATTTGAAATCCATGTGATTTACTTGACCATCTGCAAAACATTGCCACCTTCAAATCTTGATGGTGTCTGTTCTTCTTCCCTTTTCTTTATCCATATCCTTTTCAATGATTCTTTCTGTCTTCCCAGTTTGTTCTAGATGGGATTATATATTTTTTGGGTTGCTATACCTTACGGGAATATGTAAATTAATGAGCAGAGGATACTGCAAACGTAGCTTCTAGTCAATTGTTACTTACATGCCTTCTTCTGTAAGCTGTAGTCGTTCTTGAAGATCTTTTGATCATAACTATAACAATACTTTCTTTGTCCTTCCAGAGCAATCTTGCTGGTACCCAAGTAATTTTATTGCTTGATGAAGCTGTTCATGCGAAGACAAACGCAAATGATTAAATTCCTTTTACACTTTAAACACTGATTTCTTATGTTCAAATTTTGTTGACACGTAGAGAGACGAGTTAATTTTGTGTAGGTCTCTTAAAGATCAACCGTAATCCCTTACTTTTAACTTATATATTAATTAGGAAGTTGCAGTAGTTAATTTAGATTACACAAACTAACTTAAAACATCATACTTTAAGTACCAATTCATTTGTGTTAAACGTTAAAAGTGAATGCCTAACTAAAGTGATTGGACAAGAAATCAGAAAAAATTATAGCATGTAAACAGATTGCGGTAATTTTGTTGACACATTTATTACGAGTAATTTTGACTACACTAGTTTGACAAATTACATTGTTAAGTCTAACGTAAGAACAAATTTAGTAGTCATTATTAGATGGTTATTTAGTGGTGAAAACTTTAACAAATCAAATCTAGTGAAAATGGTAGAACAATGAAGAATGTAAAGGAAAGACGCGTTAATGAGAGAGAGAGATTTAAGGAATGGGGCTGACCGATCGATGAACAATGGTGGTCATTATCTTCTTTTTCTTGGGTCATAATCACCCACCTCAAATGATTGCTCTAAGAGAAAATGATTGAAGTGAACTTGGGTTCACCACACTCTGATGATAATTTACCTTGTAATCAGCAGAAATTGTTAATTTGTCTCCAAATTTGGAAGTATCAGAGTACACTAACATAATGACATTCTCATAAAATCTTACATTTATTTCTATAATATGGGACGAATCAATTTTGTTTCATAATTAAACTATGTACACACAATTTTTTGAACAAAAAATTATAGAAAATAATTTCTATTCCAACAAAATTTTAAAATTTCTATTCCAACAAAATTTTAAAATTTTGACTCCTTATCTTTTCTTAAAGAATTTCGATATATTTATTTTTATAAATTAAATTTTAAATAAAAATCATAGATTTTACTTTTAAATAGATCATCTAATAAAATTATGCCTAAATTATCCAACAGTTATTAGAGATGTTGAAGAGAAAGAGCACGAGGGCCGAGTTAACTATGGTAATGTTTTGGTTAGATTCCTGCTTGGTATTGACATATGATTAATAATAGCCTTTTTTTTTTCTTCAATATCTATTAGGAAAGAGTTTGTCAGCCTGAGTTATATTCCGTTGTACCATAACCAAAAAACATAATAATTGAAGTACTATACATTGTATCCGATGTTGATATATAACTTAAGTTGCATGAAATTAATGGAAACACGAAAAAAAGAGAATAAATGAAAAAAGCTATGAAAGATTATAAAAGTATTAATATCAGGAAAATATAACAATATACTGAATAATTAGAGGTGAATAGTTTTAGAAAATACACAAATTAAATATAGTAAACAAAAACAGTACGTACGAAATAGAAATCAACTTAAAACATTAAATAAAAAACATAAATATGACCAATTAGAAGGTTTACCAAAAATGATATTGACGATTCATTTGATGGTTGTATATAGTACAGGTAATAACTATATAGTATTGCAAGCAAAAACGAAATTCTGCTTTGCTTGTTGAGGCTCCACTTAGATATATATCTTGCTTTTTGACTTCAGGGGTTTCGTGTCCTCAAACAAATTGATTCGTTTTAACAAAGATCAAATCCTCCCCTGAAGCAACAGGATGAGATCAGGTGATCTTATGACCCCATGGCCAACATTATTTATTACTTACGTCATGCAAAGATTAGTGCGGACAACTTGAAGTGGGTATTTATCTACATTCCCAAAACATATATAATATAAATTCACGACTTATAACTTAGTCACTTACGGGTCTTCATTTATCCGAAATAGTCTCCAAGTAGGTCTTTTGAGTGCATCATTTTCTTGTACTCTTAGCCAGCTATCTTTGACAGTAACCTAGGAAAGCTATAATTGAATTTCTTTTTCCTGGATTAGAATACTAGACATGGCCACCCGAAATTGTTTTTTTTAGCAAGAAACTTTTGGTATTGGACGACTTGGAAATTTGAGAGGGTAGAAACCAGTAGTCAGTGAGAAGAAAAACCATGGTCTGCTTTAATATATGACTAAGAAGGCTTTAGAAAGTGACTTTCTAAATCACTAATTAATGATAACAATTTCCACCAAGGATTTGGTATGCTTCTTCAAACAATTTGGTTGAAATGTTATTTTCTTCATTTCTGTAGTTGATTAAGATTGTTTGTTTCCTGGTACTTCAATGACAATGCTTTAGGTTCAAGTCCACTTGCCTTGCCAAAAAACAAAAGAAACACGTTATTAATGAATGGCATACTCCTGAACATTATCCCAAATCTTTACAAATCACGTAAAAAGCCATTCCAAGTTGTTCAATTGATAAATAAGTTGATGAGATTCAGAGGATAGCAATTTAAATCTTCCTTTTTATTGCACAACAATTTAATTTTTAATTGGAATAATTAATAGAAAATTCCGAACACAGAATAACATATGACCTGCTAGATCTAAGGAGATTCATACCATATATCTAGCTTCTTAATTAATTTTTTGAATATTTAATCAGATTATAACCATTTTATACGGATGTATATGCTTCTTCACAGAGCAAATGACGCACTCAAAAGACCTACTTGGAGACTATTTAGTACTGAAAGCAAATCCCCTTCCAAAGTTACTTGAGAAAGATTCGTGCACATAACCCTTCAAATTTTCGTGTATGCATATGACTTTCAACATCCTTAACCCTTCATATGAGTTGATATATAGCCAATTGCGCATCCAACGCTGCTTAGTCAATGTTGTGTAGAATGATTCTTTTTTATCTTAATTGTTCTTTTGAATTACCAATAAGAAGTTCCATTGACAAATAAATAGTAATAACCATTATATAACTCTCAAGAGTCTAAGAAGCAAGAGACGTCATACCCTAAGTCCTCTTAATAAATAATGGATAGTTTCCTGCTTTAGACGTTTGATAGATTGACTTAGTTAAACGTACGTGAAAAGTATTTGACACCCAAGACAACATTTGATTTTACTAGTTAGGCAATGGAAAGACTTGGCTGTTTGAATTGACAACGGTTGAAGTAATTCCTTGGAGCTGTGATGATTAGAGTTGTCTAAACTCTAAACGGTTTGTTGATTTCAGTGAAAGCACAACTCAGAAAAATAAGATCCGTCTCCAACTGCAACACTCAGTAGTCAAGTCAAAGCACCAAGCATGCAATCACCACTGTGAAAAAGGAGGGGTATATTTTCCAGTTGAACTTCTTCACGGGAAATATACTCCATCTACATTCTGCAGTAGTAATGTTGTGTATTCTTCAGTGCAATCATCCAATGCATGAACAAATATTTTCTACGTATGTATTGATAGGTTGCGAGTTGGCCTGCCAGAAAAATAGAGAAACCTATACCGTGTCGGTTTGAATCGGTAATGCTCTAAATTGCTACCCATTTTGTTTTATACTCCTTCAACTAATTATTTTGCTTTCGGCACATTCGAAAGCAAAACATGTTTACTAAAATGGAAAGAGTCCAAAGGCCGGCGGTGGAGGACCGAAAACGCGGCACTGGTCCGCAGTAGGTGGCGTCGCGCCCGTGAGGCCAGTGACATCTCCGAACGCAGGCGATGGTAAGGCAGGTAAGCAGGGTGGCTGGTCGGGTTGTTGGAGAAGGGGGGAGTGCGTGGATGATGGT
>JANKOD010000008.1:13355719-13366508 GCA_026284645.1 Erythroxylum acuminatum | reverse complement strand
AGAGGGAGGAAAATTTTGAAAATTTTGCAAAAAAGTCCCCCATTTTTTTAAAATTTCCGGTATTTGACCGGTATTTGGAATACCGGCCGGTACCGGCCGGTACGGACGAAATTGGCCGGTACCGACCGGTATTTGTCACCGGTACCATTGAACCCGTACCGGTACCAGAACCTGGCCGGAACGGTACGTACCGGCCGGTACGGGCCGGTACGGTACGAAATTCTGAACATTGGTTTGGGCCCCTGCTGCTCCCCTCCCAATTAAAGTGGCCAGGAACATCAGCCGTAAAATAAAGATACGTATAATCTTCTTTGTCGTGTAAAAAGTCATGAGTCGAGCACGCAAAGCTTATAATGTCCAAAAATTAAGAGTAGAACTTTTTCCCACTTGATCAAATATGTAACCAATTGCATGTTTTCATGTATCTCTTTCGGCTGCGGCTGCGGCTGCGGCTGCGTCCTTGAGATTCTGACAATTAATTCGTCTACCACCACAAATTTGCTTCTTTAACTCTCCTTTTGCTTCCAGGTACTAGTGGATGCAACGGCCTGGAATTGAAAAAGACATGCACGAACTAATTGTCCGGCTTTAGCACCGTATTTTTAACCGGAGAATAATACTTCCAACAAATTATTTCCAATAAACTCCGTGGCGTTCTCTTCTTCGGATTCTTATTTGAAACGGAACTGTAATTGTGGTAATTAAGAATTAAAAAAAAGAGAGAGAGTAAGAGACATCCACAGATCTTAGGAAATTGGAAATTAACTAGAATTATAATTATCTCCTAGTAGTGGTGAAATAATTCGCTAGAAATTGTTTCTTGAAAAAAATATTTTTTTTAATAAAAATCTTTAGAACATCTCACATTGTGAACATGGATCTGATCATACATTTTGGTAGCTTGAGTTTCTCTATAACGATACGATTTATTTATTGTTCTCTTAAAAAAAAAATAAGGTTTTGCTTTAGAGATTAAAAAATTAACATTACCAAAGTTTATCTTCTTCAACAGCACAGTTAATAACAAGTCCACTTAAGTTCTAAGTTTCGTTATTGATTTTATAAACAATTTTTGTCTTATTAAAATCAGCGGCCAAGAATTTAAGTACATGTTAATAATGAAAACATTAGGAAAGCCAATTAAAAAAATATATAGTTTTGTTTACCAAAAAAAAAAAGTTTAATATAGTTTTTTTTTGATAAATCAGAGGAGTATATTAGAAAGAAAAATATCTACAAAATGTCCATTTACAAGTGCCCCTGGAGGCACAACAAGCGAAAATAAACAACTTGACACAAGCTATGCAAGCTGAAACAAGGCAGGAAAGAAAAACCGACGGTCAAAAGTCTAACTCTAATTAATATAGTTTAACTCTAATTATTTTATAATCTACCCTCTAACTTTTACCTATCGATCAATTCGCTCGTTAGGTTTTTAGTTTCAATTTTGTTAGAGATTTGGCTATAAATATAATGAATTCTCGAGTACTATCTATTTCCAGCGTTCTCTATATAGGTCCAAAATTTGAGATGTCACAAATTGATAAGAGTTTAACTATTTCTATTAAAATTTTTAACCTTAATTTACTTTATTTTGTATATAATCTGTCTGATACGTTAGACTATAGCATAATTTTTTTAAACAAATGATTAGTTCTTCAAAGTTTTCCTAAAATGGAGCAAAATATATGTGGGATATGCGTTAAATTTTTCGTGAATAGTACAATTTTGAAAACCATCTGATGCTAGACGAGGATATGGAATCGACATCTTTCTCATAGTACTCAGAGAGATTTCTAAGTCAAAATTCAACAGTTGCCATATTCATGACATGATTTTTGAGAATGCATAGAAATAAAGTTTCATTGTTGTTAGACATATGTGGAATAGAGTTTCGCAACATTAGACTTCGGTAAAAATAAAGTTTTATTGTACTTAAACTTCTTACATGTAATCCTATGCTATAAATATCTTTACAAATGTTTTATAAGGTAGAACCTTTGGGAGATTAAGAAGGTTATTGTCTTTTATTCTCCTTGTACCGTATTTCTCACAGAAATAACAAATTCTCTTTGTCGTGGATCTAGGTCACACAATTGGTCAAAGTATGTAAATTCTTGTATTTTTTGTTTCATTTGATTTACTCCTATATTATTTTCATTTGTGAGCAATTGGTTTTATAACAATTGATATCTCAATAATTGATTTTAGAGTTGACAAGAAGTATTTTCATAAGTTCAATATTGAGAAATTTAATGGATTGAATAATTTTACTCTATAGAAGCTAAAGATAAGGGCGATTGTTATTCAATAGGGATACGCAATAGTTTTAAAAAGAGGAGAAAAATTATCAGAGAATTTGGGGACATTGGAAAAGGAATAGATTCTATCACAGACTGATAGACATACAGTACAATACTATCGAATTTGAATGATGAAGTCCTAAGAGAGGTGGTTGATGATAAAAGTCATATTTTTGTTATGGAAATGACTTGAAAGTAAGTTTTTTTAAAAATTACCTATGAATCGTTTATATTAAAAGCAACATTTATTTACCTTGAGGATGACATAAGTTACACAAGCGAAAGGTCTTATTGGTAATTTTAATTAAATCGTTTTACATTTATAAGGTGTTGGGGTTAAAATTGAGGATAAGGATTAAGCTATACTTTGGTGTTCTTTTGATAATTTATATAATAATTTTGTTGATACCATATTTTATGGTAGAAAGACTATTTTTGTTAGTGATGGAAAAGATGCTCTACAGTAAAAAGAATTAAAGAAAAAAGGTCTTTAGCATATATGAAAATGCATCAAATGTGGGTATGCTTGAAAATGCATCAAATGTGGGTATGTTTGTTGGTAGAGAAAGGAATAAGGAAAGGGATACTAGAAATATGAGTAAATCAGTATCCAAATTGAAGACTAAAGCTATTCAATACTTTATCTATAAAGAAAAAGACTATCTATAATAGAAGAATGGAAACAAGAAAAGAGAAACAGATGGAAAAGTAAGTGTTGTTCTAATCTATGATACTTCCAATAAAAAGGATAGAAAAGGGAATGATGTTTTAACTATGAGTAGTTCTGTTATACCAATTAATAAGAGATAGACAATGGTGCATCTTATCATATGACTTTCAATAAAGATTAATTTTGTTCTTCTAAAGAATGGAATATTACTATAAGCTTAGGTGATGAAAGAAAGCAAGTTGTCAAACGCAGTGGTTTAGTGCAGATTAAAATAAATGATGGAATTATTAGCACATTAGATGCTTAGTATGTTCTTAAGTTTCAAAGAATGCAAACTGAGTTATAGTGGTTCTGCAAACAACCCTTTCCTACGTTCACTCTCAATACTCTTCTTGAAATTTCACTATAATTCTTCCTTCAAGGCAAAGAACAATCTTTGTATAATCTTTCACAATAAAGAGGAACCTTTCTTACAGTCGTCTTCATAGGTGAAGAGGAATCTTAATACCACTTGGATCAACCCCCAACTATAATATTTAACACTCCAACAAAGTATTACAACTCAAAAACTCATTTATTCACTTGATAACCCTAAAAGGGCTCAATCACATAAATGTGACACAATGATGTTCAATTGATTGAAAACTCTTTGTAATGTGTATTTACGATACCTAAAACCTTCTTGATGCTAAAACTAATGAGAAAATACCTATTTATAGTGTTTTAGGACCTAAAATATCCATTGGCGCCAAGAATTAGCCATATAACGACTATATATAGTGCATTAGTCGATCAATATAACATAAGGGTCTACTAATATGCATTTACAATACCAGATTCACTAGTCGTTGTAACATTGGTCAACTAGAACACCTTATAGGTCGACAAATATGGCACATTGGTCAATCAATACATCAACTAATGTTGTCAAAAACTCTCAGTACATCAAATTTAACAACTTTAACCTATATTGGTTGACCGCCAACTTATATAGGATGATCAATCACTCTAAAAACATGATTTTATCAACTTTAAATGATTTAAATTAATTTATTTAATGCAAACATGATTAAAAACTTCCCAAAATAATCCTTAAAGAATATTTGAAAGATCAAGAGGCTTTTATATTAAATCAAAAGCTTCAATGCCTCTTGGTGAATGTAAAGACTCATATAATGAAGTAAGATGCAACTATTATGCATTGTGAGCCTTTTAGATCATCAAATTAACAAAGTAAGCTTAAAAATAATAACAACAGATGTAAAATAACCTTCATGAACCTTGATCTCCTTTTGTTCTTGTTTCAATCTTCATTTCATCAATTACAAACTTCAACTTCTCTTTACCAACTTTATACACTATCTTCTTAAGTTTATAACTTCATTTTATCATCAAAATATCAATTGAAACCTCCTTTGGTTCAACAATAAAAAAGTTAAGAATATAAAACATAATTCAAGAAAGTGATTTTCTCTCCATTAATTCATGCTTAAAACATTATTCAAGGGGTATTCTGGTCTGGTCTTTCTCCCATTCCTTAGCTCTCCCACCTTTGACTTTTCCCCTTCTTTGGTAACAACTTTTAGAAGATAGATTATGTTTTATCTCATACTCTCTCAATGTCTTTAACATGTCTTCTTTTCCAGTTTTACTAACTAATCCCCCTTTTACTATTGATGACTTTCCACCCTTGCCCTTTCATTGTTAGACTAACACGACCTAACCTTAACCTCAACCTCTAGGTCCTTCTTCTGATCCATCATCCTTTGGAGGTTTAACATCCTCATCCGAACCTCCTTTTATCCTACCTAACTCAACAACTAAAAAGAGTTAAATGCATGTAATCAGAGAAGACCATGATTATTCCTTACACTACTTTAAGTCTTAAGCTCTGAAGGTAGTGGAAGAGGCCCCTTGGCATATTTCCAATTTTCCTCTTTTTCTCTAGCCATGACAACTTGCTTTCCAAGCAAATGTTGTCAAAAGTAAGGTAATTATAATATGAATGAATCTTTACAATGTACCGCTTGAATATTGGATTATAAAAGGTCTTAGTTTGATTTATAGCTACTTGGGTAAACCAATTTGTATGGAATAAAATACATCAAAGAGAAAGAGAATTGGTTATACTAGAATATGTGAGAACATTGATAATTCTAAAGACTTTCTAAATTTTATTCCTATAAAGGGGTTACAAGTTGATGGAACACTAATAGAAGACAATGTATAGGTTTAATATCAATGGAAACCATCATTGAAATCCCTAAGTAAAAGATGGATTCTTACATGATAAGTCTTTAGAAAGGGTGATTACAATGAACTTATAGGTTTAAATGAGGAAGATGAAAACCTAGTTCCCATTAAGGGAACTATAGTCTCCGAACAATCTCAGACAGGAGTTTCAACAAAAGAAAAATTAGGTTGGAGATTTATAGGTGGAATCATATAATAAGGTAGATGAAGGAAATAAATTTGAGGATGATTAGCATCCTTCAATGATGCCCATAAGAAAAATTAGCTTTCAAAAGAATCCACTCTAATGGATAGAAATTGCCACACTTCATCGTCTAATCATACGCCAGAGGAAAGAGACCCAAATACACAAATTAAAAGTGTAAAAAGAAGAAAGGCTAGTAGGAGTAGCATATGTAAAAACTCCAAAGACAGAGCTTTTGATAAATGGCCTTATTTTATAGAATGTTTTAGAGATATTAATTGCCCTAATAAGCTCTCAGCTTTAAGGGCTTTTGTCATTCAAGTAAATTCATAGATGCACTTTTGGAAACTAAAATCAGATTGGAAAAATTGAAACTTCTTAATAGGTTGAGAGAAAAGTGTAGATTTATTTTCAACTACTAAGATTTAGATGGTGTACTGATCAATCAGGAATGGTTAATCTAATTTCCTAAAAATATTGCTTCTTTTCTAAACGCCCTTTTCTCTAACCACACGTCAATAAGGATTGGAAAATATTTTCCAGAAATAAAAATATATATTTCTCTTTAGTTTCAATAACTTCCTAGTTGATATGGAAGGTCTTTAGGAGGCATTAAGGAAATAAATGAAGTGTGATGTTGCAGGTACTCTACAATTTATATGTTTCCAAAAATTGAAGGCCATTAAGTATGATTTGAAGCTTTTAAATGCAAAAATAGGTAACTCTACATTGCAAGTCATTTCCTTGGCTAGAGACAAATTAACTATTGCCTAAAGCCATCTTTCTACTAAACCAGTGGATCCTATGTTGTTGAACTCTAAGCATCAGTGCTTGAAAAGTGACTTACTAGTTGTTAATAATTATGATATGTTATTAGAGCAAAGGGCAAGGGTCAAAGGGCTTAAGGAGGGCGAAAGATGCTCCACATTCTTCTTTGAAACCATAATTGCCACGAGGAGTTATAATAGAATTACCTCTATCAAATCTATGGAAGGGAGGATTCTAAAAAGCCAAGAGGAAATATTCAATAAGGTTGGAAGTTCTATGGCTCCTTCTATAGTAAATCCAAAACAGTCCCTTCTTTCTCTCAACATCTTAGATCTGTTGTTCTGAAAAAATTCTTAAAAAAGAAATAGTTAATCTAGTTAAGCTAGTTGAGGAGTGGGAGATTGAGAAAGTAGTTTTTCAATTGAACCTTAAGAAAGCTCCAAGGCTGGATGGACTTAATAGATGCTTCTTCTAAAAATCTTGGTTTGAAATAAGTCTAATGGTTAAATATGTGTTCTCAAAATTTTCCACAATAGGTGTCCTATTAAAAAAGCTTAACAAAACTATTATTTGCTTGATTCCTAAGTCAAAAAACCTTAGCTCTTTTGAGAATTTTACTATTGCCTGATTAAACTTCCTATATAAAGTGATTTAAAAAATTATGGCAAACAAATTGAAGATTGTTTTGGGATCTCTTATTAGTACTATTAGAATGCTTTTATAGAGGGAAACTTATAGGGCACAATATTTCCGTTGTTCAATAGGTTATGAAAGGATATTAGAGGAATAATTTTCTAGAAAATTGCTCTTTAAATATAGACTTTATAAAGGCTTCTAATTGTATGGAATGGAAAATTATATTGAATGGAAAATTGTATTCTACACTTTAGAGGTGACAGGGTTCCCTAATGAATACATTAAATGAATAGAAGCTTGTATTACAACTCCCTCCTACTTAATTCTTATTAATGGGGTCCTTACTAACCTATTTAAAGGAGTTAGGGGTCGAAGGCAAGGTGACCCAATTTCCCTATAACTCTTTATATTATGTATGGAGGTGTTCACCCAATTACTCCAGTTTAATGTAAGAAATTCAAAGGGTTTTGTTTGTATTAACTTGTATTTTTCTAATGACTTATTTCTCTTTTGTAAGGCCCATCTCATCTCTATTCAAATTCTAATGTCCTCTATGAGCCAATCTAAGGAGATTTTTATCTTAGAGGTCATCCTTAACAAAAGTCACTTTGTCCTAGCAGCAAGTGCTGACATAATGGAAGAGAGGATAATTGGCATTATGGGGATGGAAAGGAAATAGGGGTACCCACCTATCTTAGTTTGCCTATCACCACTAGAAGGATTTTCTTTAATGAATACTATTCACTGGTGAAATGGATTCTTAATAAACTGATAAATTGGACCAATAAATATCCATCCTTTGGAGGGAGTTTGTAATTAATTAAATATGTTATCAATTATATATATATATTCTTATAATATGCTTTTATTTGCGAGAGTTATCAAAGCTATAAAGAGGATGATGAGGAATTTCTTATATGGAAATCAATTTTCAGATGGTAGGTATGTAAAAGTGAAATGGTTAGACATGTGCAAAACTTAAGGAAGAGGGTGGTCTAGTTATCATTTCAGTCAGCATCACCAATAAGGTCTTAATGTTGAAGAAACTTTTGCATACAATTTTGGACAAAAATCTGTTATAGATCAGATAGATCCATAATTGCATCTTTAAAGGTAGTTATTTATGGGCCATTAAACCTAAGGCTACTCACTCCTAGTTCTTTAAGCAAAATTTAAAGTTGAGAGGAATAAAGAAAGAACGAGTATCATTTAAAGTTAGCGATGGTATGACAACTAGATAGGTTATGGACCATAATTAGACGCCTTAAAGCTCTTCATTGCTGGAATATGGTTGACCTCAAAGCTAAAGTATGCATTTTCATTTCTCACTCACGATGGATTGAATTTTTAATATTAATTCAATATTTGACTACTACCTATCAACTTAATGAAAATTTACATAATTCCTTCTTTTTGTTAAACCAACCACTAAGTAAGTTTAATAACAAAACTTGTAAGAACTGGTTAACCTAAAGGAGTTGTAAGGTCGAATGGTTCCACTATTCCTAGTTGTTCCTTCTTACTCTAGCTTATTGTATTGGATAGGATGAGAACCATTGAGGGGCTACCTTTCCTTAATACAGATTCGAGGTGTATTCTGTGGATGAGGGATTTAGAAACCAAAAGCCACCCTTTTTTCCTAGGTGATTTATCAAGGGACATATGAGGTACGATTAAAACTAAGTGTTAATGGGACTGTAGGCGGTACTTCTTTATTGATATGATTCAATGGATAATTTCACGCAATAACCTCTCTAATTCCATCAAAACTGTCTATATAGTCTCCCTAGCTACTTGTATCAAGTAAATTTTAAAAGAGAGGAATTTCAGGTGATTTGAAAATAAACAGAGGAATACAGTGGAAGTCTAGAATTCTTAGTTAAGAAAATTAGGTAACAACTAATGGCTCTAAATGGTCTTAATGTTAATAGTAATGGATGAACCCAATCGTGGGGACTACTCTGATTGCAAGCCTAATTTTCTCTTCCCTTTTGTATGTAAGAGAATACATAAGTGATGGATTACAAATTATTTAAAGTGGTACCTGAATTTGGTGAAGATTCTCCTTGGTAATATGCCACGCATCTTAATTAAAGGCTGATTTTCTGCAATATAATGGAACATCATTATATTTGAATAGTAGGAACCCCAATCTTATATATGGAAGAAACTTACCTACCTAGTAATTCATTCGAATGGAGACCCCTTTGATTGAGAGAAAATTACTTCTCCACTAGGCGATTTGTCTCATTGACCATAAAAGAATGGGAGTGCTTCTTGGAGACTCCAAAGACTCGCACACATGTTTCACTTTATGGCCACAATGTCCTTTTAATTAGATGAATTTTCAATGCTAAAGTTCAAGTGTGTTTAAATTGACCTATTTTAGTGAATCTTACGATTGTAAAGGGTTTCAACTGTAATTCTCCGATCATTCATCATAATGATATTTGGTTCACTTTCTCAAAAATAATAATTCAATATGAAGAGCATAATTCAATATCAAGAATAAAATAGATATTTCAAATCAAAGATCCATACATAAAGATAATATAAATTTATTATGACATATCATATAAAATGTAAGAAATACAAAATGGACAAAACAACCACTCTCCATAAATTTCATTACTCTCCTTGAATATTATCACTCCTTAAATCTAATATCACCAAACTTTCTCCCTCTTTTTGGAATCATAAAAAAGAAATCCAAAAAAGCACAATGTAAAGTATCGTGTATCAAGCTAACTTGGTTAAAAGGATGAATTTGATCAAGATTGCCTAACATTCTCACTAGAAATCATTATTTAATATTTAAAAATTTAAAATAAAATATTAATTTTGATAGAGACATCTATAATTATGTCTAATTTGAAAAAATCCATTTTTGGTATGATGCCTAAGTTGAAAATTTCAATTAAAACACCAAAGACAAGTTTTCACAAAGTTAGTGGTTGGAATTGCATCAAATAAAGGAATAATTGCAATATCCAATAACCAATTTCAAAAAAGATGTATAATTTTGAAAGCCCCAAAATACCAAAATTAAACAAAAAAGATGCATCGATATAATTAAAAGCTAAGCAAACTTAACTTCTTTGAAAATTCAACTACAAAGGCATCAACCTAAAAAATATAGCTATTAATTAAGAAAAGATTGAAAAATTCCCTATTTTGAAACAAAATATTTTAGTTTGATGCAATTTTAATGAGAATTTTATAAAATGAGAAGTGATATTTTCAAGAAAAAGTGTTGGATCCCGTTTCCGGAACCCAACCTCGGAATCAAAAATCGAAAAACAAAAAGGGGTGAAAGCGTAAGTCAAAGTGAGCAAAAACCGAAGAAAAACAAATCGGATCAAAAAGCGAAGGAATTGAAAACGCGTGCGGAAACCAAAGAAATCGAAAGGTTCGGAATCAAAGAAAACAAAAGGCCTAAGGACGAACTCTTTTAATTCCAACATCCAAAATCGCATACTTTAGAAAAACGTTGGAAAACTATAAAGACGAACCAACCCAACCGCTCAAACTAAACCAGAACACTTATACTCTTGCTCAAATCATACAACGGAAACAAATTGGTATATTTATTTTTTTTCATTCAATACCATTCAAAACAATTCAATGCCCCATTTGAAAATTCATCAATTCCAATTCCTCAATCCATTTAATTCTTCATATTCAATCATATCTCATCATTTAAGAAAAAAAATCCTATCTTTCTTTTTTTTGTTTTCTCATAAAAAAATCTCCCACACATGTCTAAGTACCATCAATTCATATACAAAAAAAACACTTCAATAATTCAGACCAACCATCATAATCATCGAACTTCTTGTCCGGAATCCAAACGCAATTAATCACATTCATATCATCATAATACTTCAATACCCAACATATTCACATCTCAATTCTATACACAAATCCATAACTCATTTACATCATGAAATAAATGCTTACAAAATATTAATGGCA
>JANKOD010000008.1:13339252-13350039 GCA_026284645.1 Erythroxylum acuminatum | reverse complement strand
TCACAATTAGGAGAAACGAGTTTGTGCATGGCGATTGATTTGTATGGGCACGCCATTGAACATATTGTACAGAAATTCTTGGGGATATCATGAGAATGAAGATGAACTGATAATGAATAAAGAGATTTCCATAGAGATAACCTTCTAGGGTGATATATTCATGTCTTATGTTTATGGTATTTGGATCGATCGTTGGGCTTCGGAAACGGGGCCCAACATATATAGTCTCCCTAGCTATTTATATCAAGGAAATTTAGAAAGAGAGGAATGTTAGGCGATTTAAAAATAAACAAAGAAATATAATGGAAGTTTGGAATTCTTTACTTATGAAAACCAAAGAACAACTAATGTCTCTTAATGGTCTTGATGTTAATAGTAATGGATTAACCCAATCATTGGGACTACTTTGTTTGCAAGCCTAATTTTCTCTTCTCTTTTTTATGTAAAAGAATACATAACTGATGGATTAATAATTATTTAAAGGGCTACCTGAATTTGGTGAAGATTCTCCTTGGTAATATGCCACACATCTAAATTGAAGTATGATTTCCTGTAATAAAATGGAACATCATTAGATTTGATAGTAGATACCCCAATCTTACATATGGAAGACACTCACCTACCTAGTAATTCATTCGACTAAAGACCCATTTGATTGAGAGAAAATTGCTTCTCCATTGTGTGATCTCTCTTACCGACCAAAAACTAATGGGAGCGGTTCTTGAAGACTTTAGTGACTCGAACACGTGTTTCACTTTATAGCCTTAATGTCCTTTTAATTAGATGAATATTTAATGCTAATGTTCGAGTGTATTTAAACTGACTTATTTTAGTGAATCCTATAATTGTAACGGTCTTAGCTGTAATTCTCCAATCTTTCATCATTAATGATATTTGGTTTACTTTCTCAAAAATAATAATTCAATATGAGGAGCATAATTCAAAGAATAAAAGAGATATTTCAAATCAAAGAAATAGTCATACATGAAGATAATATAAATTTATTCAAGCATATCATATAAAATGCAAGAAATAAAAAAATAACAAAACAATCACTCCCCATAAATTTCATTACTCTCCTTGAATATTATCACTACCCCTAAATCTAATATCACCAAACTTGTCCCCCTTTTTGAAATCATAAAAAAGCAATCCAAAATATGTAAAGCTAACTTGGTTAAAAGGATGAATTTGATCCAAATTATCAAATATTATCACAAAAGAGAGCTATTTAATTTTTAAAAATGTTAAAATAAAATATTAATTTTGATATAGACATCTCTCTATTTTGAAAAATATCCATTTTTGGCATGATGCCTAAGTTAAAAATTTCATTTAAAACACTAAAGACAAGTTTTCATAAAGTTAGTGGTTGGAATTGTATCAAATAAAGGAATAATTGCAATATCCAATAATCAATTTAAAAAAAGGTGTATAATTTTGAAAGCCTTAAAATACCAAAATTAAACAAAAAACATGTATTAATATAATTAAAAGGTAAGCCAACTTAACTTCATTGAAAATTTAACTACGAAGGCATCAACCTAAAAAAATATAGACATTAATTAGGGAAAGATTTAAAAATTCCATATTTTGAAATATTTTATTTGATGAAATTTTAATAAGAATTTTATAAAATATGGTTTTGGAGGAGATAAAACATAAAATATGAGAAAAAGGGGAAAAAGGCGAAGAAAAGACTAAACAAAAGAGTACTGATTGACAATACGACTCAATCTTTTTTGAGAAATTTTGCTTGTAATCAATGACAAGAGAAGAATAATTACATTTATGTGGACTCAAGAGAAGAATAATGACAATATGACTCAATTGGTTGACCAGTATTGGTGTATTTAAGAGAAGGAAGAGTGAACAACAGATATACAGTGAGAAAATTGATTTGGCTTTAAAACATGATCTACTATTCGACCAACCAATGAAACCAAACTCTTTGTAAACTCTCAAGAAAGAAGGAATTCTTAAAGTCAAGGACATTTGTTGATCATTGAAGGATATTGGTTAACTAGTGTGTCTGTCTTGACGACTAGAAAAGTAATCAAACAAAAAACAAACTCACTAGATAGGCAGAAACATAATTTTTGGTTTCATTGGTTGAGATATTGGTCAACTAATGCTTTTTGGAAAACTAACAGACATCTTTGTATCTCAAATTTAAGTATAGGTCATACTAACATCAATCAAGAATTGCCAAAAACCTCAATAAGAGGTCTTTATCATTTGGAATTTCCATCAAACACATCTAATTCATTTTTTCAATTGAGAAAAATAGTATTCTTATTTAATGATTTAGAGAAATAACTACCCAATTGATGCAAATTTTTACTTAGTGTCCTCAATTTGTGCAATAACCTCTAAGTTTAGGTACTAAGTTCATAAATTAAAAATTATTAAACATATAATTCAAACCTAAATAATCATTACCAAGAATTTATACTTAATTCGGAAGTAATCACATAGTTATAAATTATGAACTAATAATTACCTCATGTTGAGCATTACTTATGAAAGATTATAATGAAGATTCTTCTTAAATTTGTTAATCCATTTGTGGAGTCTCATCATTCTCATCATCTTACTTGGCTCAAAAATTTGAAAAGTCTTGAGGATTATTTTTGGATTTAAATTCTCTATATCCTGCAACATTTTTAAGACTTTCTTAAAGGCAAGAATGTTAGATTCATCAAGATAAAAGATATAAATTCTAAAAACAATACTTAATTCAATAACTAATATCTCTACTTCTTACAATTTACTCCTTCAAATAATCCAATCAATGTGTTTTAGGAACCAAAATAAACTTGGTTCCTTGATTGTTTGATTCCTTATTCTTTTCAACCTAAACTTTCAAAGGTTTGGTTAACTTTCTTTGTTTGATAAAGAAAAATCTATCAATATGTCCTAACTTTCCACCAAAATTAGATACCATGTTATATGATTAATGATGATGCGTAAATGCATTACTTATATGAGTATCCATAATAAGGAAGTTTTCTTTATACTTTAAGTATGTTGAATGATCTCCTAGTTTAGTGAAAATTCCTAACATGATTATATGGATAATGTCTACTATGGATGAAGGAGTGATGTATGCTTCTATATGGATGTGAATGGGTTTCATTTTATCATAAACCATATGCCTATTATTCCTTCGAGAGTATTAAACTTTAAGCCTAACTTGCAAAGCATGATGTTTGCTCTTAGGTTGGGACTTAATGAATATATCATGTGCATGTGTATGTGTATGTTTAGATGTGGATGCTCCATCCTCATTTGCCATTTTAGGAGATGGTTCTTCATTATGTAAATATTTTCCTTTAAAAAAGGTAGCTTTAGTGTTGGAAACACTTTCACGTTTATATCCAATTCCATTCCTATCATTAGAATTCTTTTAAGATCCTAACATATGTTCAAGTTTCTCACTTTTGGATAAATAATTCTTAAGGGAATCTACTTCCTTTTTCAATGTTTCGTTTTCATGCCTTAATTCATTTAAGTCATGATCGTCATCAATGATCACATTTATGGTTTCTTTAATGCTATGTTATTAACTTTTCATCTTTTCATTATCACTCGTGCATGTATCTAACTCTTTTTGAACTTCCTTGCATTTGAAATAGTTTCTTTTTTTTTTCTTACTCATGATTTCCAAACTTTCTACTAGTTCATCATATATCAAATCAACATCATTATCATTATTATAAGAATTAAGGTTAGATGTTACCTCATCATTATTTATAGAGGTAAAATGCGTAAGAGCTATCCATGCTTTCGGTAAAATACATATGAACTATCTATTCTTTTGAATGCTTACTTTCTAATTCACTTGTGTCATCCTAAGTTATTGCTTTTAGTGCTTTCTTCTTGTCCTTATCCTTTTTATATTTTCTCTCATACTTTTCATTATCTTTGAGTTAATGATATTGTGACTTTTTATGGCCTAGTTTTCTACATTCAAAGCCAGTAATATTATAAGATTTATGTTTTAAGTTAATTTTACCTTCCTTGAGGTCCTTTCTTTTAGAGAATTTCATTCTTCAATAACTTCTTGAATTTTCTAGTGAGTAAGGCAATGCCTTCTTCTTCACTTTCACTAGTTGAGGTTTCTTCCTCTTCACTTGAATCGTCTTTTGAGGCTTTGAATGATAAATTATTTTTCTTTGGGATAATCTCTTCTTCTTATGTCTCTTAGAGGAGAGATCTACTAAGTTCCTCCAATGATAGTATTATTAGATCTTTGGCTTCTTGTATGGTTGCCTAAGCAACTTCCTTACCATTTCAATACTAATGTAGGTCTTTCTAAGACTTTTGAGAGCATTAATAATATTAATAAATCTAGTATACATAAGCTTTCATCATGATTCATTTGAAACAATTCACATTAATGTATTAGAATGCTTACTTTGCTCTCTTTCGCTTGGATTGATTCCCTTATGGGTAACTTCTAAATTATGCTAAACTTTATGGGCCATTTCACACACAGAGACCTTATTGTATTCATTCCTTCCCAATGCACAAAGTAGGATGTATTGTGGCCCTAATATTCAAGGAAAATAATATCTTATCTTAAGGTTCCTCTTCTTTTAATTTAGATACCATTTTGTTGTCTACAGTTGTTGTTGGAATAAAAGGAACATTACAAACTATTTCTCATAAATCTGCACTTTCTGGCATTAAAATGAATCTCATCCTTGTTTTCCAATAAAGATAATAATTGCCATCAAAGAAAGGTGGTCTACTAATGCTTTGTCCCTTTTGGTTTAATAATGTTGCTGCTGCTGCTAAGTATGCCATTTTCGACCTTTGCTATAAGATTTTGTTAGAAATACTAGCCTAATAACCTACTTTGATACCACTTTAGTCTCTAATGGCACCTAAGAGGGGGAAAATTGGGTGTTTACAAAATTTAAAAAATTTTCTAACCAATATAATCAATTAATAACAATTAATATAAACAAGGATGATGAAATTGCTAAATATAAATTAATCAAAAAATTAAGCAATAAATTAAAGAGGATAAGGAAGAGAGAGTTAAAACCAATTTATAGTGTTTCCGTAAACAACACTTGCCTATGTCCACTCCCAAGACTTTTCTTAAAATTTCACTATAATTCTTCTTTTAAGGCAAAGAACAATCTTTGTACAATCTTTTATGGTAAAGAGAAACCTTTCTTATAATGTTCTCTAAGGTTAAGAGGAATCTTAATACCAAAATGGTTCACTCACACAAATAATGATGCTCAAATGATTGAAAAATCTCTGTAATGCGTGTATACAACACCTAAAATCTTTTTGATGCTAAAACCAAAAAGAAAATGCCTATTTATAGTGTTTTGTGATCCTAAATAGTTAATGGATCTAAAAACAAGTTGTTACAATGACTATATATAGTGTTCTGGTCGATTAGTATAGCATACTAATTAACCAGTATGCATTTATAATTGTGGATGCACTAGTAGTTGGAACACTAGTCAACCAGTATAACATATAGGTTAACCAATATGGCACATTAGTTAATCAATACATTAACCAATATTGCCACAAATTCTTGGTACATTAAATTTGACAACTTTAACTTATATTGGTCGATCAATCACTAACCCATATAGGTCGAACCAATCACCCTAAAAACATGATTTTAATAATATTAAATGCTAAAAACCAATTTGTTTATTCCAAAAAAAATTAAACACTTCCTAAAATGTTCCCTAAAGAATATTTGAACAACCAAAAGGCTTTTATATTAAAATCAAAAGCTTTATTGCCTCTTGTAAAGACCCATGCAATGAAGTAAGATGCAATGATTATGGATGGTGATCCTTTTGGATCGTCCAATTAATAAAGAAAGTTTAAAAATAATAAC
The DNA here is from genome assembly GCA_026284645.1 of Erythroxylum acuminatum. NCBI lineage: Eukaryota > Viridiplantae > Streptophyta > Magnoliopsida > Malpighiales > Erythroxylaceae > Erythroxylum > Erythroxylum acuminatum. The sequence continues at coordinate 13,344,158 of JANKOD010000008.1, read as the reverse complement.
ACGAGATGTAAAATAACCTTGATGAGCCTTGATCTCCTTTTGTTCTTATTTCAATCTTCATTTCATCAAGTACAAACTTCAACTTCTCTTTATCATACACTGTCTTCTTGAGTTTATGACTTCATTTTGTTCTAATATTACTTTACATCAAAATAATAAACACATTAGTAGAATTATGTTTTACTATCATCAAAATATCAATTGAAACCTCCGATGGTTCAATATAATTTTTACAGGTACTTTTAATACTTAAAGGTATAAGTTTTATGGCAATTATCAGCAGCTTAAGTGGTAAACGATGTGTTGATTAAGATGAAAAAAATTACAACATAACATCTATATCTTAACATAAAAGATAATAATGGGATAGATATTATTTCTCAATTTTCAAGGTATAAGGATGATTCAACTATAGTATGGTATATGCTAGCAAGTTATTTTAGTGAGCAAGAGATGAAAAACTTCCTAAAGAGAGTTTATTAAAGGATAACAAATGTAAGAATATATAATTTTGTAAGTATTATGTACTTGGTTAAAAGCTTAGGGTAACCTTCAGGGATATAATGTTTGAGGAGTGACATATGTTAAAGTAAATATATGGAAAGGATATGCTAGTGTCAATAGTGAATAGTATTGGTTCAAAGATGGTACAAGTGGTACTAACAAGAAAGCATCATCATTTTATAGCTAAAGATAAAATGAGATGGATCATCAGACAACCAAAAAGATATAGTTTTAGAGACTCGATTACTTCATGACTAAAAGGTCACAAGTTCAAGTCGCAAAAATAGCCTTTTTGTAAAATGCAAAGGGGAGGCTGCATATAATTGATGTCCTTTCTCTAACCCTCGCAAAATGGGGAGCCTTATGTATTAGAAATTATTGTTGTTATTGTTGTTGTTGCTATTGTAGACTCAATTACTTATGCTCTTACTATTAGTTATGAGAATATAACTATTTTTAGTGGACTAGAGAAAGTTATGAGAAAGGTAGACAGATGGAGGCTATGGTGAAGGATGTGCGTTTTACAAGATTAAAAAAATTGATTATATTTGGTCAGATCTTATAAAAAAAAGTTCACACTTTAAAGGATACACCTAATATGTTAATAAAGTCGTTGTCTGCATTAGACTTGATGTTTACTTACATAACTTGAAGCCTTTAAGAGCAGGTATGACAGAGAACGATTCTTGGTTAAATGTGGGATAATTTTGGTCAAGGCGGAAAATTGTGAAATATGCCTTAAATTTTTAGCGAATAATAAAGTTTCAAAAATTAGATGGCATTAGACAAGGATAAAAAACTAATGCTAGTCTTATACTGGTCAAATGGATTTTTAATTCAAAAATAAACCAACGTCAATATCAAGTATATGACTAGTGTTGGATTCATGATATGATCTTTTTAGGACACACAAAAACAAAGTTTAGTACTAATAGGCATATGTAGAAATAAAATTCCAATGACCTTAGACTCTTTTGAAGATAAAATTTCGATATACTTAAACTTCTTACATGTAACTATAGGCTATAAATACCTTGATAAGGATTTTGTTAGGTAGAATTTTTAGGAGATTGACAAGGATGTTGTTTATTCTCATTGCATCATCTTTGTCACAATAATAAAATAAATCTTTCCTCTTGCTTGTAAACATAGGTCACATAATTGACCAAACTATGTAAATTTTTATTTTTATTTCATATATTTTCTTCCTATATTACTTCTGGTTACACAACATAATGAATATAGAAATGAGTTTGAAGAAGTATATTTAATTAACTCAAACTTGTAATTAAATAAACAATAATTACTAAGTTTATCATAGTTTTCCTTACATAAATTGAATTAAGGTGATTTAAGGGACAATAGAAAATTAAGAGAAAGTTATAAGAATAATTAAAGACATCAAAATCTAATTTATTCTTTGATATAATGACAATATTTCTTTTATTAGGTCAATTGAAGGGGTTAGTCAATCATACCTTTGCACTTAAAAACTTCTATTCAGTCCAGTTTGGTTGATTGGCCAAAAACGACAAGTTGTCGCTCGAAATCATATTAGCAAAAAAAAAATGTCAAATCTTAATCATTGTCATATGTTTTTGCTTTTGTACTTTTCTTTCCATGTTTGGATATCACTCTTCCAGTTTTTTAAGTTTAATTACACATAAAACCATAAAATTAATGATTAGATGAGTTCTCATTCTAATTCTTCACTTTTTCATAGATCTTTATGGTTAGATGAGTTTTCTTATCTTTAGAGTATTATTTAGATTATGATTCTGATTTCTTTATATCATAGTTTTTCGTTATTAATGAGTGGTTATCTTTTTTAGTTATCTCATATTTTGTTTGTTACTTTTTAAATTTTTTGGTGCATGTATAATTTTTTATAGGAGATGATACAACTGAAAATAATTTTAAGTAGTTCAAAAACATTTAAGATTTTTTAAAGTTTCTCTTTAATTATTCATTATTTTTCTTTTTTAAAATTTAGGATTATTTATATTTAGTATATTAAATAAGTTCTTTGATATTTTTATTTAATTTAATTATTAGTCTTATAATCATTGAAAATATGAAATATTAAACTTAAGTTAATACTATTTAAGAATGCATATTTTATGAAATTAATTGAAAATGTTCCTTACCTTTTAGAATTAAATACAATTTGCTAATCAATTATAGTAAGACATAATTATTTAAATAAATAAAATAATATTTTTTCACTTTGTTTGGCAAAATTTTGGTACTAAAAGTAGTATTATTGTTGTCTCTTAATGTTGTCTATTTAAATAGAAAATTTCTTTTATAAAATTGAAAGCTTTATTATCTTGTATTATAAGAGTAAAAACATTTAAAATTTGATGGACATCAAGAATACTAAATAATACATATCATAAGCAATTAATATGTTAGAAAATATGTTCCTTGGAATGTACAACTGAGCTCAAGCAAATTATACTGTACATTTTACTTATTTAATTAATATTCTAAACAATTAATCTAATAATTTTATCAATATAATTTTATATAAATTATGATTACTTAACACTTAATTACTTTAAAAAATTCACAAGATTTATACGTTCTCTTCGATTTAAAAATTATTTATATATTTTAAATAAGTAATAAATAAATTTTTGCCATGAAATGCAAATAAATATAATATCTTTATATAATTGACTACAATATATACATCCCTGACGTAATTATGTATACTATGCAAAATGTTTATGTCAATAGTTTTTAATGTTATAAATTTGAGTTAATATTATATATAATATAATCATCAATCTAAAATATTAGTCAAAGTTTGTATGAATTGTATTAATGTAGTATAGAGTGTTTAATTACATCGTTGAATTTAATAATAGTTTAGAATTTAGAAAGTCTTCAAGGGAAGGGTGACCTATAAATCTCTTAAATTTTATTATACCTATGTAATTGGTTGATTATAAATGTATATTAATACAACTTAATATATAACATATGAATATATAATTTAGTATATTTTATGTATTAATATATTATTAAGTTATTTCCGCATATCTATAAACTTTAGTATGATGTATGTATAGTTATTAATGTTAGTGTTATTAATATGATGTAATAATTTTTAGTATGCTTATCTTAGTTAACATCTTCCAAAGCTATGATTAAAAAAATTTCAAGACCATGTGACAACACGAGTAGAACAAGGAACTACAATGTCAGATCAGATATAAATTATAAGTTCTAGTTATAATCAAATAAGGAAATCCAATGTAGAATATAAAATACATTTTATAATTGGATAAGGAACTCCAATGCCAAATATAAATAAAGTGAAGCCTAAAGGCAACTTTTATCTTCTAATCCAAGTACTGTACGCCGTTTGAGTTGCTACTGCTTATATATGCAAGGGCCATGGGCTTGATCTTTTCCTCGTTCGATAAGAAACATAAACAGATACAAGGGGGACGGAGAGAAAAGCCATCTTTATCAAAGATGAACCCAACCAGCAACGCTCCCCATGGAAGCACTGTTGGACTCGTACGTTGGAATTCTCCAATACCTTATACTGCAACAATTCAATACAATTTGCGACATTTTTTTGGAAAAACATTGCGAATTGGACAGAGTTTTCGTGACATTTTTAAAAACATCACGAAAAGCTTTCATTTTCCGTGACATTTTAATTTCACAACTTTTTTGACAACTGATTATATTTTAGTATTTATAAATTGTGATTTATAGATGTTATAATAAATTTTGTTACGTAGATGATTAGGAAAAAGGTCAAAAAGTCAAATTAGCTAGGAATCAGATCAAATGTCAACTAAACTCCGACTCCAAGGCCTTTGTAGCGATACGATATGAGATTGTGAGTTATTATTTTTTAATTATATTTTACTTTAATTGACATATCAAAATTTATAATAAATATTGCTAGTAATATATTTTTATACAACATAGTGACAGAGATGGAGAAGAGTGTGACCGGATGAAGCTATGGTATCACACTTATTATGATAAAAGTAAAGGTCAATGGGCAACTGCCGAATGCAAAGAAAAATGGGCAAGTACATAGTTCATTTACAAATATTTCTTAATTGAGACTATGTATGTAATTAATTCTTATTTTTTTAGGAATTAATATGTCACTAGCAGATTAAAGCTGCGCAAATGCGCAGCGAAAATGCCCAGTGTATTAAATAAAAATAGAAACCAGCAACTAAAAAGTTAATAAGGCGAAAAATTTGGATAGAAAGTTGGATGTATAAATTATTTTTCCCTGTTATTTTGCTATTATACATATATATATATATATATAGCAGTTAAAATGAAAAACAATAAGTGTAAAACGAATCAACAGGATATATCGATAGAAGTAAGACGAAGTGTTACGAGGATAGAAGAAAAA
>JANKOD010000008.1:13329002-13339152 GCA_026284645.1 Erythroxylum acuminatum | reverse complement strand
AGTCGGGATCGAATCCACAGGGAATGTTCGGTTAATTTTCGGAATGAAATTAATTGATGCAAGTAAAATAAAGGGGGGTTTTTGGTTTTAAAACAATTTAGAAAATTAAAGTAAAATTAAACTATCGAAAACAAATTAAAACAAATAATCGAAAATGAGAGAAGTGTCGAGTATGAGTAAGGTCCGGTTCTAGGGTCAACCTCGGCCTAAGCACAATCAAGCATATTCCTTCATTCTAAAGTCTTTACAATTCTTTTCGGACTATTGATCTGAGACTAGTAAAACGCTATACAAATCTCGGTTTTCCCTTAGGTTGTATTTGATCAAGATATAATAATTAATTAAATCTAACTACCGAATAACCTAGGATACGATCTCTAGATTCAATTTGGCAGTCGCATTATGAATTAAAAAACGATCAATATAGGAAGCAACCTCACACGTTCGGGTTATCTAACCTAAGTTATGTTGTTCCTAACGATTAACGATCGTTAGATGCCACTCACAAATATCAAAAGTAATAATTACGGATTACAATTAATATTTTGGCAATAGGTTCGAAATAAAATGATCAAAATAATCTATCAAGATCATTAATTCCAAAACCATCAAAATTAATACCAATAACACAACAATCTGAAAATAAATCACGACTAAAATGACAAAATAACTTAACCGTGACTTGGTGTCGATATCCTCGTTGAACCGGTGTCGGAAAGTTAACCGGCCATCTTCATTTTTATGCTCCAAGAGTGGGTCATTTTTTGATATACTTCGGTAGTTTAACAAAGCTAAGCCTCCAGCCACGTTATACTCCTATGCCGACACTGTCTAATGTGCTCATCACTGTAGCAATCAGTAGCTCTCCATGTTTTCCTCCTTTGTTGCACCGACATTATGCCTCTGCTTTAATGTCTCTGCTTATGTCTCTCCCCACCGACACTATAACAATGAATGTGACAATTAAGATTCAACATTTAAAACCCTCCTTTCTCTTATGTCTGCGCCCTCCTTTTGATTCAATGTGCTTGTCTCCTTTTTGTCTGCGCCGACCTCTCTACTCGTGTGCTTCTCCTGTAGATTGAAAAGACAATTAAACATATCACTCTTCTTAAAACCCTTGCCCTTTAAACGCTCCTTGTGCTAGCATTTCTTTGAAAAACGTCGCATATGCTGCATTTAAACGCAGCGTATAGCGTTGCTTCACGCAGCAACGTTGTGCTCTAATTTTAATTTTTTTTGCCTTTATCTAAATAAATAATTGTGCTCCAATTTTTCTTTAGAAAATTTTGCCTTTTTGGTCTCAAAAATATATCAACAAATGCAACCTAGCAGTTACATAAATTGAACACAAATTGAGCATTTTATCTTAAAAATAGAATTGAAATCACATGTAAATGTATAGGAAAATATAAGCAAATTCAATCCTATCATAAAGAAAATTGCAACAAGAAATAGGTCTATAATCTTGCATTGTGGTTGGTTGAGGTTTCTTAGGGATAAGAGAGATAAAGGTAGAGTTAATCTCTTTAAGGAGCTTCCCATGAACAAAAAAATTCTTAATGGCTTCAGTGACTTCCTGACCTATTGCTTGCCAAGACTGCCGAAAAAAGTAACCATTAAAACCATCTGGGCCTGAGACCTTGTTGGGATTAAGGGAAGTGAAAGCCTCTCTTATCTCTTGTGCTGAGACTTCAGCTATAAGAGAGTTTGTGAGGCTTTCGGGTAAAGGGTGAGGAAAGAGAGAGGCCACAAACTCTTGAGAAAGGGGAAGAGATTTAGAGCTCCCTATAGAATTCTGGAAATGTTCCAAGAACTGATTTTGAATCTCTTGGAGCCCTACAATTCTAGTCCCATTGACCAGGGGTAAGGAGTGGATGGTATTCCTATTTCTGTTTGTAATGAGGGAATGGTGGAAAAATTTTATGTTCCTACCCCCTTCTTGAAGCCATTTAATACGGAAAGCTTGCTTGAAAAAGAATTCCTGATCTATAAGAGCTCTAAGTATTATCATGAATGGCTTCAGTCTCTCTTTCTTTCAGAATGGGAGACTAAGGATCAATTCTCACCTGCTCTTGAATACTGTTGAGATTGGCCTGTCATCTCTCCACCCTTACATTAACATATCCTATTTGACCAGAGTTAAGGGATTTTAGGACTCTTTTAACCAACTTGATCTTGTGTGAAGATGAGTGATTGTATGCTAATACAGGAAGTGTGATCGTTTGCGTATCTTCTGATAGATCTATAAAGCCACTTGTCAGAACTTTCACGCTTGTCTTTAAATGTTGAAATGACAAAATAAAGGAAATTACCTTTTTAGTACATATGTAATCTTGTTCTATTAAACCGAGAGGAGCCTTCTAAAACAAAGGGGCCTTTTAAACTAGAAGGGGCCTACTAAACTAAGAGAGAGTTTCTAAGAAACCAGAATAGAAAGAGCTATTAAATGAAATGAAAAGACAAGTGGTAGAGAATATTCATGCAGAAGTAATATTAGAGAGTTTGCACACACCAAGCTCTTTTCTTAACACACAAAATCAATCTTTAAACAGTGACTTGGTGAAAATGTCATCTACTTAATTTTCAGTGTTAACATGCAAGATCAATTGTTCCTTCTAAAATACGTTCTCCAAAAAAATGATGTTTGATTTCTATATGTTTAGTCCTATAATGCTGTACAAGATTTTTAGAAAGATTTATAGCACTCATATTATCACATAATATAGGAATATGAGAAAAGTTTAAAGAAAAATCATGTAGTTGATGCTTCATTCATAAGATTTGAGCACAACAGTTGGGAGCTACTATGTATTCTGCTTCAATTGTCAAAAATGTTGTGCAATTTTGCTTTTTGCAGGGCCAGGATACTAGACATCCTCCAAAAAATTGACAGTGACTACTAGTGCCTTTTCGATTGACTTTATCATGGGCATAATCTGCATTAGAATAGCCCACTATGTCAAATGAATCAGTTTTTGGATACCATAGTCAAAAATCTATAGTTCTGTAGAGATATCAAAAGATTCTTTTGACTACTTAAAATTGGCTTTCTTTTGGATTTGATTGAAAGCGTGCGCAAAGACACAAACTAAGCATAATGTTTGGCCTTATACTTGTAAGATATAACAGTGATCCAATCATTCCTCTATACTTTGTCTCATCCGTAACTTTGCCTTCTTCGCCTTTATCAAGTTTAGTTCCAATATACATGGGAGTACCCATCGGTCTGACATTCTTAAAAAAATATTTGTTGATGAGTTTCTTTGTGTATTTGTCTTGGCTAATAAAGATTCCTTTTTCTATTTGTCTAATTTGTATTCTAAAAAGAATGATAGTTCTCCCTTCATGCTCATTTTAAACTCCCTTTTCATTAATGCTAAGAATTCTTCACAGAAGGATGGATTAGTAGCACCAAATATTATGTCATCAACATATACCTGAACTATGAATAAATCAGTCTCCTTTCTCTTAATAAATAAGGTTTTATCGACCTTGCCTTTTTAAAAGTTATTCTCAAGCAGAAAGTTACCTAATCCCTCATACCATGCTTGAGAAGCCTGTTTTAATCCATATAGAGATTTGATTAACTTCATCATGTAATCCAGATGGTTTTTGTCTTGAAAACCTTGGAGTTGCTTAACAAATACTTCTTCATTAATGTAACTATTTAATAATGCACTTTTAACATCTATTTAGAACAACTTGAAGTTTCTATAGCATGCGAAGGCAAGAAAAATTCTAATTAATTCCAATCTAGCAACAGGTGCATAAGTTTCATTAAAATTAATACCTTCTTGTTGATTATAACCTTTAGCTATAAGTCTAGCTTTGTTTCTTATCACGTTACTATTTTCGTTAAGTTTGTTTTGAAATACCCACCGAGTCCCAATGATTGACTTATTTTAAGGATGAGGTACTAGATTTTCGACTTTGTTGTTGTTAAATTGATTCAGTTTGTCTTTCATGGTTAAAACCTAGTTTTCATCAGTAAGGGCCTTTTTAACTGTCTTTGGTTCTATTTGTGAGATAAGAGTAACAAAGTTGTTCTTGAACGATGATCTTGTTCTTAGATTTTCAGACGGATCACCTAGAATATATTGACGTGTATAAAGACCTCTTCATTCTCTCGGTGTTTTTGATGCATAGGCTCCTGCTGAGATGAAGGAGCCTGCTTTGCTCTAGCTTCAGAGGGGCCTACTTGATTTTGTAATTTTAAAGGTATTATAGGTGTAGTTTGATTCTCCGATGTATTTTTAGGTACCAATGGATACTCTTCATCATCTGAGTCAGTTGCTATGGTCAAAGTTAGTGATTCATCAAGGACCACATATATTGATTCTTCTATCTTCTTTGTTCTTTTATTATATACTCTGAATCCTTTACTAGCGGTACTGTAGCCCCAAAAAGATAGCTTTGTCTGATCTCACATTGAACTTTCCAAGGTTGTCTTTTCCATTGTTTAGAATGAAACACTTGCATCCAAATACTCGAAAGTAAGTAACATTTGGTTTTCTTCCTTTCCACAGCTCTTAAGGGGTCTTTTTTAGAATAGGTCTTATAAGATATCTGTTAAGTACATAACATGCAATGGATACTGCTTCTACCCAATATCTACGAGGCAGTCCACTTTCACACAACATGGTTCTGACCATATCAACCAAAGTTCTTTTCTTTCTCTCTACAACTCCATTTTACTGAAGCTTCTTTGGATAAGAGAAATTGTGAGTAATACCATTGTTGTCACATAATTCTTCAAACTTTTTGTTATCAAAATTGCCTCCATGATTGCTTCGAATTAAAGTGATGTAGTACTCTTTTTCTATCTGAATTTTCCTGCAACACTTCTCAGACACTTCAACAGCATCATCGTTATTTGATAAGAAATAAACCCATATAAATTTGAAGTAATCATCTACTAGAACAAAACTGTAATGTTTACCCCCAAAACTTTGAGTCTTAGTGGGATCAAATAAATCCATGTGCTCAAGTTCTAGTGATTGGATAGTAAACACTATATTTTTAGGAGGAACGCTACTTTTGACTTGTTTACCTTTTAAACAAGCCTCATTAACCTGATTGCTTTTGAACTTTAAGATCAGCAGTCCTCTTGCTAACTCGTTTTTAGACAATTTTAATAAAATGATCACGCTGGCATGTCCAAATCTTTTGTGCCATATAAACTAATCCTTTTCTAGAGAAACAAAACACTTAACACTTTGTGAGGACATGTCTTCCAGTTGAGCACAATATATATATTCTGATTTCTAGGACCAGAAAACACAATATTATCATTATGACTATCGACAATTTTAGAATGAGATGCATAGAAAATGACTTTGTAACCTTTGTCACATAGCTGACTCATACTTAACAGGTTATGTTTCAAACCATCAACAAAGAGAATGTTATTAATAATGGTAGAGTCAGAATCACCAATTTTACCAATTCCAATGACATTGGCTTTATTTTTATCTGTAAAGATAGCATTACCTTCATCCTTTCTTTCAATGTAGTTGAAGCTTGATATTTCACCTATCATTTGTCTCTAACAACCACTATAAACTATCCATTGATTCTCCCTTGTCTTCATTTTGAAACATATTTGCAAAAAGCATTATCTCAGTTTAGGTACCCAAAATTTTCTAGGTCCTTTCGGGTTAGTAGTTTGATCTTTCAATCTCCAAACATACAACTGACATAATTTCTTTTCATGAAAATTACAATAATGACTAATGTGACCATGTTTACCACAGTAATCGCACATAACAGATGAATAATAGTTGTTATGATTTTTGCCACTTAGCAAGTTCTTGCTGTTTTGGCTATAGTTGTTGCTGGATTTAACAAAGAAGTTTTATGGCCTGATATTATTATTTTCATTGTATCATATTTTGGCCTTACCAAAAATGCATTTACTACTACCAAGCAATGCATCAAGATTCTTTCTTCCATCAATGAAAATTTCCAGATCTTTTTCTAAAGATAAGATCTTTCCAGTACTATCTCCTTTTCAAGTTTTAAGGCGGTGACTTTTTCATCTAATTATCTTACCTTATCATAATCATTTTTTAGCAATGTATTTTCCAACTTAGCATTTCTTTCTTCCAGAACTCCCTTTTCAGAAATGCTTTGCTTATAGTCAACCTCAAGAGAAATATTCCTGGTCGTTAAGTTTTCATTATAAGATTTTAATGATTTAATCTTACTTTTCAGAAATGTATCATTGCTTTTGGACTTCTTAACTTCTTTGAAATACTTCACTGTCAACCTCTTGTACTGATCATACAATTCATGATATGCATTTTTCAATTCATCAACTTCAATATTAGAGTTAGAATAATATACCTCATCGTCTCCTGATTTAGCCATGAAGCAACCATTACTGACTTCTTCTAGCTTTTCTTCTTTAAAGTTTTCAGAATTCTCATCTGACTAGGTTGTAGTCATCGTTTGCTTTCTGGATTTTCTGTTTTCTGACTTCTCTTTTTGAAGAAGAGGAAATTCTGTTCTTGTGTGTCTAGGTTTCTTGCAGTGATAACATATGATTTGATTGTTTTGTGTATTGCTATTGATGCTGCTGCCTTTTGATAGGAATTTGATGTTTCCAACTTTCTTGTTTCATTCTCTTTTCTTCATAAGTTTTTTTTATAGAAGAGAACATGTTTTTTGACCATAAAGTTGAACTCATCATCTCCATCTATTTGCAACTTAGTGTCACTTTCATCGCCGTTTGATTTGTCAGTTGCTTTTAGTGTCGTTCATTGTCTGTAGGAGGATCCTTCATCTCACCTAAGCTCGGTTTTATGGATCATCAAGTTTCCTCGTAGCCAGTCGAGTGAAATAGTGTTTAGATCCTTTGCCATTTTTGGAGTTGTCACCTTAGGTCTCCATTCCTTTGGTAGTCATCTCAGAGTCTTCGTTCTGAGCTCGTCATTGGGATATATCTTTCCTAAATTCTTTAAGGCCGTGATGATGTTGTTGAAGCATATGAAGAATTCGTCTATGGTCTCTCCTTGTTTCATGCCAATAGTTTCGTATTGATGCACTAAAAGACTGATTCTATGCTTCTTTACGTCATTTGTTCCTTCAAACGTGACTTGTAGTTTGTACCACATTTCTTTTGTTGTAGAGCATTATGATATCTTTTCATATTCTTCTAGAGATAATATACATATCAGGTGATGTTTTTCCTTAGCATTTACTTGTGCATTTCTCTTCTTCGCGTTAGTACATACTTCTACGTTATTGGAAGTGAGAATTATAGCTCTAACTTTAATTGATTGCCATACTTTGATATCTACAAATTGAAGATATGGTCATTCTCTCTTTCTAGTATAAGTAGTTGTTTCTATTGAAGTAAGGAGACTTTGAGACAGATTGTCCTTCAAAACTTCTTAAGGTGTTTGCCATGATCTATCATGTATTGTAAAATATAATAAATGTGAAACCTTGCTCTGCTACCAAATGATAAAGCAAGCACAAGCAAAAGGGGGGTGAATTGTGCGTGACTTAAAAAAAATTCACAAGTAACTTTCAATTAGTATAAGGACAGGAGCCTGTTAAAAATTAAAACAATAGGAGTCTATTAGACGATAGTGGCCTGTTAAATGACAAAAGCCTGTTAAAGTATAAGTCCTGTTGAAAACAATTAAAAGGAAGGCACTTGCTAAAATGTAAGGAACTGTCAGCCGTTTAAAACAAAAGGGACCTATTATAAAAATGAAGGAGCTTCTTGCTAAAATGAACACACACATAATATAATGCGGAAATATAAAAGAAAGAGAGAGAAGAAGGACGTAGTTGATTTATATTGGTTTGGCTTACAACCTAAGCCTAGGTCTAGTCCCCAAGTATTCAACTTAAGTGCTTCATTATAAAATCAAGTAGTAATTTGACGAGTCTCTTCAAGCTCACGAGTACACATTTTTCAATGTTCTCCAACCTTCCATACTAGAAGTGTATAACAAGCTTCTAAAAGCTCACAGAAAAATAAAATATAGAAACAAAAACAATTACTCTCTTGATAGAATGATTTCAGTTTCTAAGGCACAATAAGAATGATATGACTCTTAATAATATAGATGCTACTCAAATATTTAGAAAGTCTATGTATGCTCATTGCTTTATAAGTGTTGTTGTTCTTTCTTAAATAATTAATTTCTTCAACTAGTCGTTGTTTCACTTGCATTCTTGGCCAACTAGATTGATTTAAATCTGAATAACTTTGATGTCATTTTTGCCAAAAAATTTCCTGTAATCACGGGGCTAATATACGACCATAATTAGTAGGATCCTTTTAGATAAACCATTTCTAATAAGGTAAGCTAAAAAAGAAAGTTCCTGTAAGAAAGGAAGCGTATTTTTTTATGATTTTATTTCCTTTTGAGAATAAACCCATTAGCAATGGAAGGAAATAAGTCCAATTTAAATTTTGAAATATTATGTAGTTATCATCAAAATCATTAATAATAAACCTTGAGCTAAGACAACTTTGGTGGAAAAAGACTATGTTGACAAAACTGCAGAACAATTACACGAAATATTTTGCATTTCACTGGAATACAGATGTATACAAGATGAGTAACATATACATAGAGATTGTACATTAATATGTTAACCATGTAAGGATCCAAAATTTCAGGTCTGCCGTGTAAACAAGATAGAAATTTCTGCGGTAGTTTGCACGACAAGAACTAGTCATGTCATCATAATCTTAAATGTGCTACATCATCGTGGTTAGATCTTGTCATAGGGATTTTTCATTAATTATTTAGAAAGAAAAAAATTATAACAAAAGTTTGCTTAAAAGTGTATATTTCCTACCGGACAACCAAAAAGCTGTGGAAAATGTGTTGGATAAACTGTAGATATGAGTTGATGGACGACAATTATTTGTCTCTCCCACTTGTCACCATTACGCGTCATAGAAGTATATAAAGTTCAACGAAGGGTAAAAGTCTTCGAAATCGAGAACCCACCCGAATAGAGTTCAGATTTTTTGCCCAATATTATGGTGTCTTATTGTGTCCAATAAATCTCAGCCATTTATTTATGTGGGGTTCGCATGGAACCCGCGTGAGTCCCGCAAAATTAATGGCTGAGTTCTATGAGACAGAATAAGACAGAGTAAAACTGGACAGAGGATCTGGGGTGACCCGAATATTGGCTTGTCTTGTGTTTGTACTAAGTATTAGGAACCATTTATTTTTGTCCCACATAAAAAAGTAGATAAAAGCTTGATCTTACTAAAAGATCTGTAAAGACATTACCAAACAAAACTGCGGTGCTAGGAATAATGGAAGAGGGTGAAAGGAAAGCATAGCTGAATTTCAACTAGCTCGTAGAGAATGAAGGTTAACTATGCCCATCTCATTTAGAAAATAGAAATTTGGTGTCCGTACAATTATTTTCGTGTTAATTCAAAACTGTTCTTCAGAACGAGCTTAATTTCGGGGTAAATATAGCTTTAATATTTTAATTTTGATGTTCTTTATCTTTTAATATTTTAATATATTAAATTTTTAATTCAATTATTGACTTTTTTAACTACGGATTCATTAATATAAGATTTTTGTTCATAAAATTAACAAAAGTCTCAACATAAAAATATTACTAAAATTTAATAATTACATTGCAATATTTAATAATTAGAGAATTAAAATAGAAAAATAAATGTTAACATTATTTCATCTCTCCCATTTAACCAAAATCATGGAAATTAAACTTGAAATTAATATATCACATCCTCATTTCTCCTCTACAAGATTTAAATGCATACATAAAATGGATTAGCTTTCAACTTCTTCTTAAGAGGCTTCACTTTTCTTAATGGAGGACATTGTCCACGTTAAATTCATATGTATGTATCAAGTTTTCAAAACCGGATCGAACTGCTCGGTCCGTCCAAAAAAGTTTGAACCAGCCAGTAGTTCGGTTTGGTTTCACCTAATAACATCTATGTATAAAATCAGCTGGTTCAAACTTTTTCAATCGGACCGAATGGCTCGGTCTGGTCCGGTTTTTACTGCTATTTCTTTACTCCTACAAGCATCTCCCCCTTCTCGTCTTTTCAACACCCCAAGTAAACGACGCTTTCTTCTTCTTCCAAATTCAAATAGTTTGTCTATTCAATTCTCTATAGTATTTT
>JANKOD010000008.1:13307702-13321547 GCA_026284645.1 Erythroxylum acuminatum | reverse complement strand
ATTGGGGATATCAGAGCTATTCTCCGTTGGGACTGGTCTGTCCGTTGTGAGCATATTCTTCGAGAAGGTAATAGCGTCGCTGATATTCTAGCTAAACGAGGAAGCCATGGACGGGAACCGTTTCAATTTTGGCTCACTCCTCCGGAGTTTGTGACTGTCGCAGTTCTTGGTGATGCTGTTGGCGTCATGTTTGTCAGGGACTAGTTCTCTTTTCTTTTTGTATTTTTCTTTCCTTTGCACCAAAAAAAATACTTAATAATGATTCTTTTTCTATGTTGTTAATATCTTTTCTTTGTATTTTTTTTCTTCATTCTCATTTCCTTTTTATGGTAAATGCTTCTAGGAAATATTGAATTATGGACTTAAACATGTTGAGATCTTTTTAAGTTTTATCATGATATATTAGATTTTCAGAGAATTTCATATTGGAATCTCAATTTGAGATTTTCTAGTATGTGCGACATCATTCTTGATTCTTAAAGAAATATATTGGAGTTGAGCTTTTAAACTTGACTCGACCCAATCAAACTTTTGTCCACCTAGAATTCGATAAAGTTTCAAGTTTTCCAAGCATATCTTGACCTTATCAAAATTTAGTCCATTTGAAGACTGATTAGGTCTAATCTCAGGACAAGCACTTCAAGCCCAATTAAGTTGAAAGCTAGATTTATGTTTGAAATTTTTGCGTGTGTTAGATCTGGATGTTTGGAACCTGAGCCTAGCCTAATTATTGCCATCCCTAGCCATTATAATTGGGTATCTATATAACCATTGTCAATAGCACCCAAAATCTCTATAATATATTTGTTCTTCCTCTCAATGAATGGGTAGTAAGCTAAAACCAAGATGTATATTTCAAGAAGACAAGAATGTAATGTTTGTTTGCGTTCACATATTAAAAAGGATATGCTTTGAAGACGAAGGAAATGAGGTGCAAAAAGGATTAATAGAGTGGATTGGGCAAAGGACTATACCCAATATATTCATTTGTGGGAAGCACATAAGGCTTTGGCTTCCAATAAAAATTTGTCTTTTTAGTTCCCTACAAATGGACCCGTGTACTTTTTATGTAGATACAACTACCTTGCATAAGGATAGGAAGCTTGTTTTATTGCTAAGTAAAGTTGGTGCAATTGCTAAAGATTAAAGGCCTTTTGTTATGTTGTTAATTTGTCTACTAATATGTATTTTCATGTTGTTTCCATAAGTTTTTTCTTACCAAAACTTTAAACCCATCAGTAAGATGTGATTGTAGACATCATATATCTTCCTTTCTTTTGATCTGGTTGTAAAAGCTTAGATTGTCCCCCATAAAAGACCATACTAATTGATACATCTATGTTGAAAAGGTATTTTAACCTGACTGCAACAAAAAGACCATGAAAGCGATATGGCCCAATCTGTTGAAACAAAGCAAGGATTAACTCTTACATTCATTTATAGTCCATGTCTAACCATTAACTTTTAATAGCCTCCATGAAAGTGGATTAAGCTTTAAAGAACCTATAAGATTACACAATTTGAGTATGTTATTTACATCTCATATACACAAATGTGTAATTTTGAAATATATCTAGAAGAATATAAGGCATTTTCTAAAAGTCTTTAAATGAATACGACTTGATACATGACCATGTGTTAAAGCATGTTTTTCTCTAAAGTATAAAGATGAAAACATGGGTAAAAACACGACTAGAACACATGCATGTTGAAATGTTATAGGATTTTCTGAAGGAGGACACATGCATGATGGTGCTCGTGTATATATGCAAATAGATACAATAAGTTAAGCGACCTAGAGCATAGGCATGTCATATTCCATTATAGAAATAAAGAGTGTAAATCATGACTTAGGGCACGATGTTTGCGATAAACTAACTTATCTAAAAGCATATTGGTGGATTCAAAATCTGAAAGTATTCTAGATCTTATTAGAGTCATGTTTAATTTATGTTGAGATTGATAAAATATAAGTTGTATAATATTGTACTAGTCAGAACTTACATATAAATATACTTTCAAGAACTTAGTTTTATAAAATTTTTAATCATTATTATCATTTAATAGTGAAAAAAAACCACTCTTGCTCTAAATGATATAGTTACACTAAAATTGATCGAACCTTGTTAAAATCTTTTTGTATTTCTGTTGTATTCTTTCATGTTACTCTATTCTTGTTGCATTCTTTCTTAATAAATGGTATTAGAGCATAGTTGAGGTAATAATGATTTTAATTACAAATTTTGAAGTGGACAAATGAGGTATTTTAAAGCCCAATAAGGCATTTTAAAGGGATTACAGAAGCCAAGAGACATTGATAAACTCAATTAGGAGGAGTTATGGATGTGAGATGTTGGTCCCATTTTCGGAGCCTAACTTCGGATCATAAAACGTGAGCTTAATATGCTCTGATACCACATCTATTAGATCCCGCTTGTTTTCAGAACCCAACTCTTCATAATACAATAATACTGGGTCCCGCTTGATTCCAGAATCTAACTCTTGCGAAAACATCATAAGACGTGAGCGTGCATATTACCTTGAAGGGTTATTGCATTGAACCCTCATTAGCCATAATACTTGAGAATGGTTCCTTTTAATCTCTTTAACCATCATCGGTTCATCTTTATTCTCATAACATCCTAAAAATTTCCTCAGAATTTGTTAAATGGTGTGCCCATACAAATCAATCACCATAATCAAACTTATTTCTCCTAATTCAGAACAGAATTTGGGAATCTTCAAACCAGAATTTCAATTTGACTTCTTCCAAGAAATCGTAGCTCTAAGTCTCTAGTTTATTTTGAATCAAGAACTATCTTAATCGGAGCTCTATAGATCAAAATATGTTTAAAAAGCTAAAGGTTGTTCATACCCTAATCATGTTCTCCCAACTGATCCCTCATTTTCTTTCCATCAAACTTTTTCAAAACAACTCCAAAAGATACCAATTTTCATGTAGATATAAGAAGATGAGTAGTTGATGGTTAAGTAGATTTCATGGGAATACGTTCACGTTTCATATTTTCGCAAGAGGTTGGGCTCTGGAATTCGGACCCAACATCATCAAAAGGCTATTTGAGAATAATATATTATTATTCTCAAATAGCCTTTTGTTGAAGTCGACTTAATTTAATTATAACTCCAGTGGAACTTTATATATGTATCTGTATATGTGTATATATGTGTGTGTGTATATACACGTCGATAAATACATACCAAATAGGTCAAATCTAGTTAAAAACTTACTGTGTTCCTTTTTTTTTCTTTCGTTATACTCGATTGTTACTATTTATTTTTCTCAGAAAGTGGTACGACTGATAAGTTAAGGCAACAATAATTCAATTGTAAATTTTAAAGTATAAAAGTTCATTGTAGTTGGGAATCTAAGACTATGGCAACAAAGAGTGAAAGATTTGTAAGTACAATACGTCATACAAAAGGGGTTGTAGGAGAATAAATTCGAAGATATAGATGAGTTTAATTAGAAAGAGTTAGAAGCATGAGTAGCTAGAACTATACATGTTTGTGTGTCGATCAAAGTCATATACCACATAATGGAGATTGCATCCCCTTTAAAGATATGGAAGAAAATGCAGAGTTGATATATATCAAAATCTCTCACAAATAAGTTGTATCCGAAGTAAAAACTATGCAGGCGAAAGATGTAAGAAGGAGCAAATTTAGAATATCATATCAGTGTTTTCAACCCTCGAGGTGACTATTACAGATGAGGATATAATATATTTTACTTTATTCTTCATCTCTTTCTTATGAACATCTGGTGACCATACTCATAAGTAAAGAGAAAGTTGATTTGAATGACATCGTCGTTACATTATTGGCTCACAACCAAAATTGAATAAATGGTAGTGACTGAAATTGCTAAAGAAACATTATGACATATATGACTAGTCATCCTGTCATTTATTTAGCAAAGAATTAAGTGTATCATATAAGGAATAAACACATAGATATGAGGTTTCACAAAATCACAGAGTTGATTGCATTTGAGCAAATCTTGTTAGAAAAGATTCACACTTTAAAAAATACAACTGATATATAGATAAAATCAATTATTATAAAGAAATTTAGGCATTGCCCATATTTGATTAATGTCTTAAGATCTTAGAAATTGATACAAACCTAACCTATGGAGAGTGTACTCTCCAAGGAGGAGATTATTGCATGAATTATATATATAAGCATGCAATATTATAATTTTGGGATAGAAAAGTATATTTTTTAAAAGGCTTTTGAGTGAACATAACCTGGGACATGGGCGTTACTTAAGGCTTGTATTACAAAGGTTTTCCTTTAAGTACGAACTTGTCCCACAAGATACGCCTACCCTTTTGCATGACAATCTCACTTAAATCTATTAAAGCAAGATTCAGCCTTGTCCTGTGACCTTCCACCAACCTACTTGTACTCAAACGCCTTACGAACCTCGCAATGTTTCACTCTCGCACCCTTGTAAGAATACTACAAAAGAACTAAATAATCATAGCAACAAAAGAACCCGAGAAAGAGATATGACAAACATCAACTTTTATTACTTCCTCAAAGTGTACAAAAGAATACTCTCTAAATCTCTAAATGCCTCCCACACTCATCATCTCTGAGTGTCTCTAACTCTGACTGAGAAGAGCAAGGCTCAAATGAACTATTTATAGGCACCTCTAGATGACTAAGTTAGAATTCTAATAGAACTCTACTAGCTAAGATTACAATCTTATCCTTAGCAGATTATATCATACAAACCAATAGATGACATCCTCATCTAATTAGGACTCTATCTAATAGGATTAAGTTACTTCATAATAACAAGATAAAAGATTATCTAGGAATGATCTATCCATATTCACGAAGATCTCCTCTATGTTCAGATGGTCCTTCCATATGATTTTTTCTATTAGAGTTGATGTTTATCCACTGTGATCTTATCCGTCATATCGTCCAAGATCTTCTCATCTCTATCCGTTGATGATGAGTCATCTAAGCTAATAGCATACTGGTCCGTCCAATGCTTTCTCATGCCAACTCTATTAGCCATGATCTGTCCATTTGAGCTGACAATATGTCCTTAGTCCTTCAAGAACATAGTCTTAGCCAAGTCAGCTTGTACAAGGTCCAAAATCTCCCAAAATTCATACCATGCTTGATCTACTTACTAAGTCACCTTATAACTCTCGCATATTCCTGTCATGCGTGTGATCTAGGTAACCTTCCACTCGATGTCCATCTCAAGCCTTCTTTTAGTCTCACATCTGAATCTTACAACCCGTTGAAGATTTCTGTCAATGTGCACCAATGCATGCCAACGCTTGACATTGCTCCTTTTCGTCCTTACCTCATCGCAAGTCTTTGTCTTGTTCCATTGTTCCGCATGTCAAACACTAGTTAAGGCTCGCCAATACTCACATAATTTCGCTATCTCAAACTTTAGGATCTAACAGCCCTTTATAAAGATCAAAGGTGAAAGTACGACAATGAAGACACAAACTGAACGTAGAATAACCAAGTATACAAACCTATAAATGATAACTTAGGAAAACCAAGTACACGCGAATTCATAAATAATAAGTTAGAATAACTAAGTACAAAAACCCATAAATTTTCCATTAGGGCAAATATGATACCAAAACTTGAATGCCTTCACCTGTATTCTTTTGCTTAAAAGATACAAAAACAAAAGGGGAACTGTGGCCTAATTCCCAATTTTGCACTTACTTTTTTAATCGCAGCAGTATCAGAGAACCACCTAATACTAATTGGTGATGAAGTCATCGTATTTCGCTCTACTTTCGGCTGTGTACTTGAGATTCTAACAAGTATTTTATTTGCCACCAAAATTCTGCTTCTTTAACCGCAAACAGTTTCTTACAACTACTGGACGCGGCGTCCTGTTGAATGCAAGCAAGCGAATTGATTGCGTTGAAACTACTTGGGAACGTAGTTCAAACGTAGCCTAAAGCAGCTTTGAGTTCTAATCCAAGTACTACAGGTCCTTTTAACTTGGTATCGCTTATATATACAAGGACCATCCAATCAATTTTTACGTTTGTCCTATAAGAAACAGAGACACATCATCGTCTAAGATGAGTCTGGCTACCAACTCTACTACTACAAATGGTGTTCAATTCCTACGCTGGAATTCTCCAAGCCCTTACCTCTTTGGGGGTTTAGCTCTTTTGCTGCTACTCATTGCCGTGGCATTAATTATTCTTGTTTTTTCCTACAGAAGGTCATTGTCTAACTCTCGAAGACAGGCCAATCTAGAAAAAGATGTCGAGCAAGTTGAAGTGAAAATTGATGTGGAGCCCCCGTTCGCTGTGATCATGGCCGGTGATGAACAGCCCACGTTCTTGGCAAAGCCAGCCTGCAATTGCCACAAGGAAACTAGTTCAGACGCTCCAGTTTCAAACCAGAACTGAATTCTTTCTCTAGTGATCCCTTTTTTTTTTGGTCCTCTGTATTTAGGGTTAGAGATGATCAACAAATTTTGTAGTACTAATTATTTTTTGTGTTTTAAGATTGCGGGAACATATGTAGAGACATGCTCGGTGCATGCTAGGTGCATGTACTTCAATTTTGTAGGTGACAAAGAAAAGTCTGCAGTTTTTGCTTCTCTCTTTTTCTTTAAGCTGTTATCCTATATTGATTTTTTCTTTTACCTGAAAATTGTCATGTTCACAAATCTGCTCCTCTTTTCTTCCCACATAACTCTAAACGAAAAAAAAAAAACAGAAAAGATCTGTTATAAGATGGACGAAAAGGGTAGGGTGCAGTGAGAATATATATGACAACGGTTTTTGGATATCAGCCGTTAAAGCTTTTCTGGCTGTAAGAAGCATGGTTGGTACAAAAGGTCTAATTGGGTTGATGAAGAAGATGAAAAGAAACACGCTTGCAGCGGACCACTCGGACTCAGGTCATTGTTGGCAAGGACTAGCTATCGTGGTGAACAGATTTTAGTAGGCTAATGTGTCGATGAATCCTTTTGCTGACCATAATCTGCAGACACATCAGATGATGGCTTTTAGCTGCAGAAATCTTTTCCCTTTACAATCAATGACTACTGTTGACTTGGAGTAATCTTACGTTACATTTCACATCCCCTATAGATAAAACCACCAAAGAACTTAAGTGACGATAGAGGTTCAATACCGCGACTCTTCAATGGGATTAAAAATCTGCGATAAGAATATATCAGCCGTTTAGGAGGAGAGATGTGGTAACATGAAAACGTGTCCCTTTTTTACCATTCCACTGATGTGAATAGACTGATGAGAATCAGAACAAATTCTCTCATTAGGCAATTACACACCAAATAGCATGTTAACGAGGAGACGGGTAGCAGCTGATTTGGCATCCTCTGCCTATTAATTTTATATATTGATCTTACGAGTTTGATGAATTCCTGTCCTTAACAAGAACTACTGTTTACGTTTTACTCTCTCCTTTTCTGATCTGAGCAGCCGGCCAGACCCTCCTACTGTTTTTCTGTACCATTCCTCCAGATTAACACAACTAGATGGAATGAAAAATGTGTTCAAAAAGTTAAGTGGGGTGGTGAACACTGTGGTTGACATAAAATGAAGTGTTAGTTGGTTGCTTGATTGCACAAGTAATATTAAAAAAAAGGTTTTTGAAAAGATGGACGTACTCGTGTTGGCTTTGCTGAGAATTGAGTAAAAAGGAAAGACAACAGAGCAGCAAAGAATGTTGGGAGGGTGATAAGTAATTGTAAGTTATTAGTTAGTGCGCAAATGATCATCACAAGAAACATGTGATTAAGTGAATCCAAGTCACGTTGGCTTTCACAAGAAGAAGCTTCTCTTCTATTTTTATTACTGGTTATCATTACTTCCATATATAAGTTCTCTCCAAATAGACCAGAGAAGCAATTCCTTTTCTTTTTATTGAATAGTTGTTGTCTTTGAACAAATTCTGAAGTTGATGCTTCATTTCGTCAACACTTTCTCATCGAGTACTTACCTTCCCATCTCTCTCTCTCTCTCTCTTTTGGGTTACAATGAAAAGAGACTAAACTATCTCATAAAAGAAATACTATTGGTATCAGCCCATACAATCAGGGAGAGTGTTTCAGGAATATCATCTCAAATCTGAAAATTTGAACCAATGTTATGGCCTAATTTAGCCAATTTCTTTTTTTTTTTTTTGTTATCAAGTTGATTAAGTGACAAATTAACGAGCCAACCTCCCTTAAACTCTCTCCTCGCTGCCTTTAACTTGTGGATGTAAATTTTAGTAATTTGCAATTAGCCCCAAGGTGTGAACTGTGAACTTATTGTTCCTGCTTTTAATAATTTCTCACCAACTTTGCCACTATGCTTGTCTCATGAGTTATGGACCACCCAAGCTCAAGCATATTCCCATTTTATCCTTGCTTTATTAAGTTTCTTTCGTCTACAACAATAAGGTTCGAGCCATTGAATGCCAATAATCTTAAAAAATTTCTTCATGAAAGTTGTATACAGATGTCGGAAAATGGAAATCATAGTATAACAATATATCATAATTTACCGAAATCAAATATTACAGTTATAATTTCCTCAATTGCTATATAAATATATCAATCCTATTACATTATTAACAACACACAATATAACCTCTTTTAATAATTTTTTATGAAATATATAATATGCACCCACGTCAAGGAGGTGGTATGAGAGACCTAGTTTCAAAAAAGCAAGAGATAACTGAAATGCTTCCTTTTCATTCCTACTAAGTTTTAACGCACCAAAATCAATTAGTCCATTTATTTAAAAGTTCTTCTAAAATCCTAAGAATGTAAAGAACAATTACGAAGAAGGTAATGATGACGTCATTTTAGTACAACTCAAAAGGAAACCTACCACAAGTGACGCAAACTAGACCAATGACTCGGTTGATTGACACCGTAAGGAGCCAACCCCTCGACTAGAGGATGACCGGAGCACTAAGAAAAAACAATTTCAGACTCAAGATGAGGATGAAACTCAACATTTACCACAATCCTTTCGAGACACTCTTCTACAGAGGAACACCCTAGAGGAGCAGCATCAATTTACAGCTGACCAGGGGTTGGAGTTGACAGAAGAGGATGTGATAATAAATCGTGAAGGTCCCATTCCTTCGATTCAGTTTTTTGCAAAAATTCAAGATCTATTGGAGCAGTCGTGGAGGAAAGTCATTATTGTGAAGCTCCTAGGGTGTCAGATTGGATACATGGCACTCAGTTCCTAACTGCAAGCACTATGAAAAACTAAGGGAGATTTTAAGATTATAGATCTTGCAAATGATTTCTTCTTGATTAAGTTTGACAGAGATAACGACCTATAACATGTCTTAACGAGAGGTCCTTGGACTATCCTTGGGCATTATCTTACTATCCAAACATGGACGCAGGATTTTTGGGGGAAGAGCATGTCCTTCGAAGTGTTATCGCATGGGTTCAGATACCAAGAATAACACTTAAGTATTATCATAAAAGTGTTCTAAGGACAGTCGACTTATTAATTGGAAATGTTGTTAAGATAGACTATTCGACTAAGAATGCATCGAGAGACAAATATGCATGCATCGCTGTTGAGGTTGACCTAAGTAAGCCTTTAGTGTCGCAAATTATGGTGGATGGAGTTCTTCTACAGGTGGAGTGTGAAGGATTGCCCACTATCTTCTTTACATGTGGGAAATATGGTCATTTATACATTGCTTGCCTAAAACATGCTAAGCAGGGTAAGGAGTCTGGCAATTCACACAAGGAAAGTGAGGAAGTAGCTACGGTCAGTAGCAGTGCAGGACTGTTGGCGGCTTTGGTGGACTCGGAGAAACCAACTTATGGTTTGGATGATTGTTTTGTGGAAGGAATGCAATTGGAAAAAGCAAGCCTCGAATCTACCAAGGTCGTTGTCCAAAAGTGGAAGTGGGCCTCTAAAACAC
The DNA here is from genome assembly GCA_026284645.1 of Erythroxylum acuminatum. Lineage (NCBI taxonomy): Eukaryota > Viridiplantae > Streptophyta > Magnoliopsida > Malpighiales > Erythroxylaceae > Erythroxylum > Erythroxylum acuminatum. The sequence goes on along the minus strand of JANKOD010000008.1, from coordinate 13,311,599 downwards.
GAGTCCTAATTTGATGTGATAGCATCCTGAAAGTAAACTTTGGGAAGATACTTCGGCGGGCAACTCAATGTATGACACTACTTGTCCAAATCAGATTCAATTGAACCCATCACACCAAAACCTTCCTGCCACTAGCAGTACTACTAGAACCAACCAAAAGCAAACTATGAGGAGACTCTGGCTATGAAGTCATAATTTCTCCTTCATATGGCTTTTAGCTGTATGATATGGATTTGTTAAGGGGCAGTGTCCTCTAATTTTCGATGGAATCTTCTTCATATTTGCATAATGTATTAGCCTGATCTTATAACTTTGTTGGAAACTCGTTTTTCTGGGATGAAAGCGGATGAATTCAGTCGATGTAGTGGTTTCACCTGCTCTCATCGCATTGAAGTTGTTGGTTTTGGTGGAGGCATCTGGCTTCTTTGGCACAATAAATTGCGAATCAAAATTATTGGAAATAATTTTCAATATGTTCATTTAGAGATAAAGATTTTGGAGCATAAGCTTTTACTCAATGTTGTCTATACAAGTTTGAATCCACTGGCTCATAAGAGTCTTTGACTGAATCTTCTGAGGTTAGGAAGTCAACTTACGGATTTAGGGGTTATATCTTGCTTGACTCCGAAAATTTAGGAAGTCAACTTACGTAATTAAACTTACGGATACAAGTTTAATTATATCTTGCTTGAGTCCGAAAATTTAGGGGTTCATAGAAGAGGGAGCTTGCAGATTTTTTTCAAGAGTGGATCTTCAATGCACAAATGCTCGATCTTAGGTTTCAAGGGCAGAAGTTTACTTGGGCAGGGGGTTAGGTTCGAGAATGGCTGGATAGACCAGTGAGCAATGTGTCATTTTTTGAGAGCTTCTCCAATACCACTATATTCCACCTTCCGAGACTAGGATCTGATCCCTATCCCATTCCCACTCGGTCATTGAACCTACAAAAACAACGTCAAGCTACGAATAGATTTCAGTTTCTAGCTCCTTAGTTGCTGGACATGGGTTTTATTAGTATTCTGAGGAGTGTTTGGAATGTACCTGGTGACTTTACCCCTAACATGGCTTAGTTTGTTGACAAAATATCCAGGTGGAATGCGGATGAGTTTGGCAATATTTTAAATGGAAAACAAATCTGTTGCGATGATTGGGTAGCGTTCAACGAGAATTGGCTATGCACAGGATGCTTAATCTTACTAAGGTGGAGGAAGAATTAAAAAGGGATTTAGATCTGGTTCTGGCTTAGGAAGAAGTTTACTGGCAACAAAAATCTCGGGTATATTTGCTTGCAAATGGTGATCGAAGTATGACTTACTTTCATCATATGATGATCCAGAAAAGCGAACTATAAGAGTGGAGGCCGTTAAGGATGATATGGGAAATGTGCTCTATGGTGAGGCTTTGAGAAGGCAAATCGTAGAATATTTTACCACTATTTATACTCACCCTAACAGTATCTCCATTTTTGAGAATAGGGTCAGTCTTTTTTCTCATATTAACAATCAGGCGATGGCAGGTTTGGTGGGCATAGTTGCAAATGTGGAAATTCGAAATGCCATTTTTAATATGAAGCTGATGAAGGATCCAGGTCTCGATGGAATTTCTCCCATCTTTTTCCAAAAATGTTGGAGTATGGCCAACACATTTGTTTGTAACTTTGTACAGGACATTTTTAGAACTCAAACCCTTCTGAAAGAGTTAACCAAAACTTTCCTCGTGCTTATCCTAAAGATGGAGAGTGCAACCTCTATCAAGATGTTTCACCCGATCAGTCTATGTAATGTTATTTACAAGACACTTTATAAGGTGATAGTCAAACACTTAAAAGGTGTCCTTCCCTCGATTATTGTCCCAGCGCAAACGTTCTAGGTGCAAGGGTTTTTTGGTGATCAACGTGGACTTAGAGAAAGCGTACGAATACTTTCATGGGATTTTTTATGTGACACCTTATGACAAGTGAGAATTTCGACAGGTTTGATAAATTTGATCACGGACTGTGTGACATTGTCCAATATGTGCCTTTTAATTAGTGGTAAAGCCTTAGATTCTTTTGTCCTTATAAAAGGTACTGGACAAGGTGATCCTATACCACCATATATCTTTGTCTAGTGTATTGAGCTACTTGCGCAAGATATAATTCAATCTCTGGAGCATGTATGGTGGACTCCTTTTCGATTTAATAGTAAGAACCCTCCTATCTCTTATCTGTTTTTTGCAGATGATTTGTTACTTTTTGCTGAAACTGCCAAGGCATAAGTCCGGATTGTCCAAACGTTGGTGGAGGATTTCTGTATTAAAACTATCATATTTTTTTCACGAAATGTGCCAAAATAGGCGAAAGCCGCACTGCCTCGCTGACTAGGCTTTCAGGCCACAAAAGATCTAGGCCGATACTTGGGCATGCCGATTCTGCATGAGCAGATTACTAGGAGAACCTATCAAGGCATTATAGAGAAAGTGCATAAATGACTGTCGGGTTGGACTGCTTCCAACTTTTCATTGGCAGGTCATGTGATGTTGGCCAAGATGGTGCTACAGAGCTGTTCTCATTTTGCCATGCAAACGATTGAACTGCTTTATTATCTTTGTGACAAGATCAAGCATCATGTTCTTCAATTTATCTGGGGCTTATGCACTACTAATTATAAGCTCAGCTTAGTGGTATGGGATGATCTGTGTCGTCGTAAGGAAAATGGAGGTTTGGGGGTAAAAAAGCTTTGAGTGATGAATGAAGCGTTCTTTATCAAAGATGGATGACAGTTAATTCATTCCATTAACAAGATATAGGTTAAGGCATTGAGGGCGAAATATGGAATTCAGGACACTGTGCCATCAATGTTAAAGAGGACGGATTCGTATTTTTGGAAAGCAATTGGATCTTTGTGAGGTAAACTTTCTGCTGGCCTCGTTTGGACTATCGGTAATGGCAAAATGGCTAGCTTATAGACTGACAGATGATCGATCAATGTGATAAGTCAATTAAATTGCATTTATGTTGGACTTAATTTTGGTTGATTTGTGAAATTTGTGTTCGTAAATTGATGAAATTAATTGTTGAATGTTCACAGCTGGTTGTCAATACCAAAAAGAAGAAAAATGATCAAAAAGAGGAAAAGAAATTCAAAAATTCCAGTCTGGTTGAAAGTCAAAGATTAGGCATGGGCACGCCTAAGGACAGAATCCTAAATCTGCAAAATTTCCAGAATCCATCTCCAATTAGAACACAACCATCCAAGATCTTCTGGAGTCCTTTTCAAGAAGTTTCCCACTTAAACTAGAAGATTATCTAATTGGGATACAATTAAATGAAGAGTTTTAATTCAAAGAGGAAGATAATGATTGATTGTCGTATACATATGGAGTTTAGGGTTGAAAAGGGGGAGGATATATATTTTCGGACTCCAGCAATTGCCGCACCGGGGGGCTGCTTATGATTTCTTGTTTTCAAAATAATCCATCGCTTATTCTTTTCTCCTTGGACAGCCGCAACCCACGTTTCTTGATTTTCTGATTTGCTTCCTTGCCCACGTCTCTCCATTCTTCTCTAGCATCACCGCATCATCGCATCCTCTCTAAGGCTGACGCAAATTGACTTAATTAGTTTTTATTGTTGATTTCTTCTGCACATTCCAAGTAGATTAATCGCATAGATTAGGGGATTTAGATATTGTGATTTTCTGTTTTCTTATCTTTTAATTTCTGCAGATTTCAATTAGGAATTTTTATTAGTTTTAATAAAGACTGGTTATGGAGATTATTTTTATTATTATTTCTTTTGATTTCAATTTAATTATGATTAATTAATTTTCTTATCATGGTTTAGGGATCCATGTTACATATTATTATGGTGAGTTTTTTGGATGCTTTTTATGTTGTTAATAAACATTGGATATTTTC
>JANKOD010000008.1:13279658-13299422 GCA_026284645.1 Erythroxylum acuminatum | reverse complement strand
ACTTTCTTACCAAATCTATACATTTTATTATTATCAAAACATTAAGGGATTTATTTTGTCAACCACCATTGGTCCAATAATGACATGCACTGACAGTTATAGTAACATACTCCAATTCACATGTTAAGAGTGTTACAACTGATTGTTTCTTTGAACATCATGAACTTGCATTTTCTCCAAAGAAAAATATAAACCCGATAGTACTCTTCTGGTTACCAATATCACTAATATATCACTATCACAATATCCTTTTGAGCGACCCTCATTCGAAGAAGTATAGAAAATATCATAACTAAGAGCATCTTTTAAATATCGGAGAGTTCTTTTTGCAGCTTTCATGTGTTCTTTACTTAGATTCTCCGTAAGCTGATGCACTAATATTATGGTAAATAATATATCAAGAATAGTACAAGTCAAGTACCTTAGGCTTCTCACAAGGCTTCAAAATGTCGTTGGGTCAACTTTCCTTACTCCATCCTTTTTGGAGAATTTAACCCCACACTTCATTGGAGTATTCGTAAGATTGCAATCTATCATCTTTAACTTTTCTATAATCTCTCTTGCATACAACTCTTGAGACATAAATATTCCATCACTCTATTGTTTTACTTATATCCCCAAATAATATGCCATAAGCCACATATTACTGATTTCAAATTCTAGTGCAATTGTATTCTTAAAATTATCATAAGCTTGCAATTTTTTTTGAAAGAATGAGATCATCCACATAAATGCATATAAAAAAAATCATCTTTCTCTCTTTTAACATAAATAGCATATTCCTGAAGCATCTTGAAAAATCATTCTTATGAAGATGTTTATTAAGGTGACTACCAAGCTTGTGGCACTTGTTTAAGGCCATACAAAGCCTTCTTCAACCTTGGCATCTTGTCTTTATTTCCTTCTACAATAAATCCTTTCGTTTGTTCTACATATACTTCCTCTTTAAGAGCACCATTTAAAAAACTCACTTCATACCTATTTGATAAATTTTCTACCGTTTTGGACCATAAGAACCACCAATAACTGTATTGTCTCTTAGCGAGTAATGAGAGCAAATACTTCTTCATAATTCATGTTATGCTTTTGTTTATATTTGAAACTAGTCTCGCCTTATGCCTTTCAATTTCTCCTTTCACCTTTTTATTTAGCTTATAGACCCATTTAATCCCAATTGCTTGATGACCACTTAGTAGTGTGAAAAACTCTCAAGTGTTATTTTTCTTAATGGAATGAATTTCTTCCTCCATAGCTTGTACCAATTTCTTATCTTTAACAGCCTCTTCAAAACTTAAAGATTCATCATGTGCAAATAGACAAAAGAGATTCTCACCTTTTATTCTTTCAGTATAATCATAGAGATCTCCTATTTTTGAAATCTTTGAGGTTGTTCACTTGAACTTGTTAAGGAAGAAGTTAGTGTGGAAGGAGTTCAACTCCCACCTTCAGTCTCTTGGTCCTCATTCTCATTTTCTCCTAAATATTGAAGGAAACTATATGTTTCTTCTTCTTGAACATTCTAATGACATAAGGCATCTTCCTCAAACTCCACATCTTTACTAATCATAACTTTCTTATAAACAGGGTCGAAACATTTGTACCGTTTAGAGTTCTTGGCATAGCCAGTAAGGACCATCTTCTTCCTTTTATCATCAAGTTTTGTCCTTTCTTGTTCAAATACATGAACATAGCCAATAGATCCGAAAACTCTTTATTGCCTCACACTTGGATTCCATCCATTATATACTTCTTGAGGGGTTATTGTCTCCAAACTCCTTTTAGGTGAACGATTCGAGAGATAAACGACACATACAATTGCATTGGCTTAAAACTCTTTAAGCATATTCTTTCTTTTTAGCATTGTCCTCACCATATTAAGGATTGTCTTATTCTTTCTCTCTATAATCTTATTTCATTTTGGTACTCTTGGGACTGTCATAGGAATTCGAATATCATTTCCTCACAAAAGACCTTGAATTTATTAGAAGTGAACTCTCCACCTCTATTAGTTCTTAGAGCTTTAATTTTGCATCCACTTTCCTTTTCAACAAGAAGTTTAAAATTTTTAAATGTCTCAACTTCACTCTTAGTCTTCAAAAAATAAACCCACTTCTTCCTTATGTAATCATTGATAAAGAGCATAAAATAAGAGCACTTACCAAAAGGTTGTGACTTGATAGGACAACATACATTTGCATGCATAAGTTGTAGAGGCTTGGTTGCTCGCAAAAGTGACACTTTTAAAAAGCTCTTTCTTGCATATTTTCCAAGTAGACATGCCTTGCACAATTGATTCATGTAGTAAATTTTAGCAACTCCTTTCACTATATTCTTTTCTCCTAGCATTTTAAGTCCTTAAAAGTTGAGGTGCCCAAAGCTCATGTGCCAAATCTATGAAGGATCCTTAACACAAGCTTATAAAAACTTCGTGTTGGTTATTTTCACATTTAACATAAACAATAAGTTCTTTGTCATGGCAACTTTAGTAACAAATTTATTATCTCAATTTTGAAGCCACAAATAATTGTTCTCCATTTTCACTTTGTGTTCGCTCTCTAAAAGTTGGTCGATGCTCAAAATATTGCTCTTCATTTTAGGATGTAGTAGACATTGTGGATAATTTTATGTTCTCCGTCCTTTGTGACTAAAATCATAAAGCCTTTTTCCCTAATCTCTAACTTTTTATCATCTCCAAAATGAACATTCCCGGTCAATTCCACAAATGTACTTGTCTCCTCTCATGTGGTTCCTCGTGTCATTGTCGAGATACCATATGACATCTTTTTCTATGGAGCCTTCCTTTTGACAAAAAAAGTATTACCTTCCACCTTTTTATGCTTGATGAAGTTTGTCTCCTCATTACAACTCTTAGTTTGACATTCCCAAGAATAGTCACCATTCTTCCTATATGCATAGTACTCTACTTGGCTTTTATCCTTTCTCCAATTATTATTTCTTTCTCGTTTACGACCTCTTTGAGAACTCCTGTTTCCACCTTTATGAAATAAATTTTGCTCGCCTTTTCGTTGATTGTGACCATAACCTCGGCCTCAACTATGACCTTAACCTCAACCCTCTTCCTCCTTTGTCATTTCCTTTATAATTAAAGGAAAATTTTACTCGCAAAACTTGCTCTACCGGTTCTTGTTAGGTCCTCTTCATTCTTTCTTTATGAGATAACAATGATCCATTTAACTCATTGATGGTCATGACTCTATGTCCTTCGATTCTTCAATCGCCACCATTATATGACTGAATTCAATGTTGATAGAGCACAAAATCTTCTCTACCACCCTTGCACCTTCCATCTTTTCATCGAGCTACTTCATTTGATTCACCACTAATAATCTACTATGGACTCATTATCCTCCATCAAAATTGACTCAAACTTAGCCTTTAGAATTTGAAGATGCACTTTCTTCACCTTATCGACTCTGACTATGGAACACTTTAGAATTTCCCATTCATCCTTGGCTCTTATCATATTGACTATGTTCTCAAACATGTCATCATCTAGCCTTTGATGAATAATTGGGAGTGTACTTTGATCTCTCTTCTTTGTTTGTTGTCAAGCTTCTAGTTTATGCAGTATCCTCATCTGTGGGATCTTCATATCCCTTCTTGACAATGTTCCATAAGTCATGAGACTCAATTATGGCCTTCATACATAAAGCCCATTGATCATAGTTGGTTTTGGTTAGTTGTGGGTATTGGAAGGTGATATTAGTTTTTATCATCATTTTAACAAAGCTCTGATACCATTGGAAGCTATAGTGAGTTATAAGTATGGATTCTTAACACATATGAGGAAAAGAAACAAAAGATTAACTGAAAAAACTTTTTATTTTTATATTTCCGCTTCTTATCTCCATCTTATAATAAATGATTACGATTTTTTAGGCATAAATATCAGCTATTAATAAAAAACATATAAAATAAAATTCTAAACAATATGTATTATATCTAAGCAACCTTTAATTAAAATAGTTATAACTTTCTTAAGGAAACTCCAATATTATTAAAACTTGTGCTATTTAAAACTAGACTTAATAAGGTTTAAATCTATATTTAGTTTACCAACAAAAACACCAGTTTGCCTTCCCAAAACATTTTTTACATTCACTACGGCTGAAGACGAGAATTTACATTTAATTTGTTAAAAAATTCTCAACATCTAATTACCCTAGGTGACACTGTGACCTACCCTCAAATTTGAAGATAAAGTAGTATAGAATCCAAGTCACAACACCCCGTCTCCCTCTTGAGCCAAAAGTCTTCGGCTATCATATTTGGTTTTGTTATTTATATGTATACATGGTCACTACAAAATTGTGGTCATAACTAGAAGATAGTGAAGTTATTGGGATCTTAGTTTAGCAATGAAAAAGGTAAATAGCAAACTTATTAGTTACAAGTCTTCTATTATGACCCTCTTTTTACTTCCCATGCCAAAACTTAAAGTACTTTAAGGTGCTTCAAATTCTTGATAAAGGTTTCCCTTTGATATAGGAAGGTGTGGTTCTTTCTATATGGTAAAATTTTGGTGGTAAGCTATCCGCTAAGTATAAGAACTTTAAGGAAAAATAGGTGTTATAATTTGATTAGTAGTTATTAGAGACAAAGATCCTATCCTTTATTAAATTTATCTCTTTACACATATTTGTAAAAAGAAATACTAATAACTTTGTTTTTGACATTGTTATTTTGAACCAAGCACCGTGAAAGGTTAAATTTTAAAAGTTTGATTAAGGTAAAAGTAAAGTATACAAATATATGTCTACTAACTTATAATAAGTGATTACGTAGCAACTTATGAATCTTTTTTCACATACAGTTTCCAATTTGAATGCCGTATAAAACATAAATCTCCAGTTGCTTTGGTTAAGATTATATTCATCTTTAAGTTTTACATGATTAAAAACATTATTTAGACACTTTTTAAATCCCAAATGCAACCCTTTTCATGCTTCAACTAATTAAATGTAAGGATAACAATCCCCTTTATAAAATATGTATTTAATTGTGCAAATCAAATATCAAAATTTGAGTTAATGACAGAGAAGCATTTAGATCTTCCTATTTATACACTAAATGAGTAGTTTTGTTATGAATCTAGGCATTTCAATGTCAATAAAAATTCATATGATACCCTTGCTTTTCTTATGGCCATTGAGGTGTTAAACACACACACCAAAAAAAAGAAGAAAATTACCCATTAACTTTGTGTACTAAGTGAAAATTGAATTGTAATTACATATTAATTTGTAGATTAAATCAAAAATAAAATGCAAGATTACATATAAAACTTGTAGCCTAACTGAAAAATAGGTAGCAGTATCACAAAACCTAAAACAATGATGGCATAGTGGATTCTGGGCATTACACACCCAAATAAAGAAAAAAGAAAAATTATTTATGTGATATTTGGAGGATGCCACATCAACATTTGATGAATATTAAAAAAATTTAATGGCTGGTTATACGTAGTAGTTTTTATGGTCATTATATTTAATAAAGTACTCTTACACTACAACAAATGGTTTAATGTGTCTAAGATAATTTATTTAATATTGACCGTTATTTTCTTTTCTAATAACTTGCCATGGTATGGATACTACCAAAGTTATTCAATCAAATCTGCCAAGATTAGATGTACTCTCATAGACAATTACATTCTGATAAGCATATTCTATTGGTAATTTAACTCCAAATACATTCTGCCAATCAATTTTGATAGAAGCTTTAAAGGTTTCTTTGACATCAATTCTGATGATTTCAGAGAAAATTTTGATTTTTCTACACTTGCATAACTTTAAAACAATAATACATTCAATGTATCTTTGATATCGTTTGTGATGATTAGATGCAATATATACGGGATACCGTCCATTTGAGCTCATTAAGCATATATACCGACATAGTTTGTTCACTGAAAGTACTTCAAAAGCTGAAAGTTCAACAATAATGCTCCTTTGAAGCAAGATTGACCCTTGATAGTGAAGTATGTCGTTAAACAAACCATAATTCTCATTTTCTTTCTACTCTACTCGCACATACATAGAGGGAAGTTCATTCGACAACAAGCAATCTTGCCATGTGAATGAAAATGATTTTTTATCTTTGCTAGTCATGTATAAATATTTGTTTACTTGAGCAGAAAAGTTGCACTTTCGACGTTGCTTGATCAATGTTAGTGGATGCGACGGCTCGAAAAAGCTTGTTTGCGAGTTGCGAGATCGTATCTTGATGACCCTGTGTTCAATATGATTAGCTATGTTGAAAATTTGTTTCATGCGAACCTCTGTACGTAGTGGGAACTACTGTCTATTGTAGCCTTTTGTTAATCTATGTCTATGTGTGAGCGTAAACTCAGGATATTCCAAGCCACTTCCATTAAATAATATATACTGACTGAGAAGCCTGGTGGGGTTACTAAACATACGAAACATCGTTGAAGCCAGTTGCTTTAATTGCATCAGTAATAGCCAAGCCACATCCATTACATAACATAGACTGACTGAGAAGCCTAGTGGGGTTACTAAACATATGAAACATCGTTGAAAGCCAGTTGCTTTAATTGCATCAGGAAAAGGTAAAGAATGAAAAATAAATAAACCAGAAATTGATAATTTGTTTCTGTTTAATCGGGAAGGGAAGAGCAGTGCTATTGCAGTTATCGCTAGAGAGTAGTTTTAGACTAATACAATAAGATGTAGAGCAAAAAATGTTCCTGTGTATTGGCCAACCGTCGTCTATTGATGCATTTCTGAACTGCCAATATGAAGCTCTTCCTTTTCCCCTCTTTCTTACCCAGTCAAATCACACCAACAAATCAACTAGTTTGTTCCAATAAATTTAATATTTGAGAACTTATGCCAAATGTTGTTCCTTTCAAGACTATGCTCCAATCAAACTACAGTTCCAGAAACTTTACTTCCAATTGTAATTGAGGTTTGAAGTGCCAAAATCTGAAAGAGTGTGATAAAAGCAAACACACGCAAGAAGGGGGTGAATTGTGTATGGCTTAACAAATTTTAAAAGTTACTTTCAGTTCAAAAATAACTGAAAGGAGCCTGTTTATAATTAAAACAGTAGGAGCTTGTTGTGCAATAAGATCCTATTTAAAAGCTTATTAAATGACAGGAACGTACTAAACAAAAAGTTTTGTTAAAAATAATTTAAAACTTAAGGCGCCTGTTAAACTGAAAAGTGTTGGACCAATGGCGGTTGACAAATTAATCCTTCTATGTTTTGATAATAATAAAACTTAAAGAATTGGTTAAGAAATAATTTCAGGTATTTTGGATTAGAATTCAAATAAAGGATTGGTGCAAATCAAGATAGCAATATTGAGTATCATACATCAACGTGCAAGAGATAAACAACGTGCAGATCTTGAATAATTCAAATTAGCATCTCAACAAACAAAGATCGAAGATTATGTCAGATGTGTACGTTGGAGCTAAGTACTAGTCGACTATCAAGTTGCAAGTCGACTATTGACAATCAGATCTATAAGTTGGAGTCAGCACTAGTCGACCATCATGTTGCAAGTCGACTATTTACAACAGATCTGTTAGTTGGATAAGTAAACTAGTCGACTATCATCGTCTTAGTTGACTATTCGAAGAGCGGAGCAGAAAGGCATATAAAAAACGTGAGTACTAGTCGACTGATTCTTTGAAGACAAGTTGACTATAATGTATGAGTCGACTATCACACATCGACAAGTCGACTATCAATTGCAGCTGAACATAATCTGACTGAATCCATTGATTACAAGCGGAAAAAAAATCTTATACAACGGCTAAGAGCATTCTACAATGGCTAGAAGAGTTCTACAACGTCTAGAAAACATCTTGAAGCTTGCAAATAAATTACGGAACATTAAAGGATCGATCACATAAGTCCAAAACGAAGCATTCTTACTATAGATCAAAATTTTGCTTTCAATTTGCTCTTAGCACATTCAATTGTATTCAGCTGTACTGAGCTTTACAACTTCAATTTCTATCATTGTCATTGTGAGTTGGTGATTAGTGAAGAATCACTTGGAAGGTAAGATTTGTGCCGAAAAATAGATCATTTGTAAGGTGTAGCTTGAGCCGGAAGTCAAGTTGTATTGGAAGAGTTCACACTGAACTAAAAAGTGTGTAGTAAAGAGTTTTGCCAAAATCCTAAGTGGGAGCTTAGGTAGAGGACGTAGGTCTTAGCACCGAACCTCTATAAAAACTGTGTTTGCCTCTCTTCCCTTCTCTTTTACATTTTTACATTTCAATTTGATTGTTTGTGTGTATTAACTCTTTTGTTTTTGTAGAACTTTGCGAGAAATTTAAAAGATCTATTCAACCCCCCTTCTAGATCGTTTTTAGTTGGATAACTAGAGAAAACGTTGTGGTTAAAAGACTGAAGCATACTGAGTGAACATTTTCCAAATCAACTACCCATTTTGTTTCAAAAATCTTTCCTTAACACAAATCATACTAAGATCACCTTTTCTACTTCATTTACTTCTCATTCTCAACTCCATTTGAAATAAATATCATCCATAAAGAAATTATTATCCATGATTAATCATGAACACTAATAATAGAACATATACATATCCTCCATCAACTTACTACACATATTCAACTTCATTTTTTCTTTCATTTCACTTCTAACTTTCACCTTAATTATTCCCATTTCATAATCTCTAATCCACCAAAACACCAAAGCAAAAACATGAGAAACATTCCGGGTTCAACATTTTGTCTTTAGCAGGTCGTATTACCTTGCGATGAGTTATAGTGGCCCTTCTCAGTTATACAATGCAGACGATCTAATTACCCCGAAGTCTTTGCGATGAGTTGGAGAAACTTATGAGACAATTTTTGTGGGGTTCGTCAAACGGTAAACAGCGGATCAACCTTGTGAATTGGGCAGACGTCTGCAAACTAAAAGACATTCGGACTATTCTCGAAACCAACGACGCCTTCTTAGCTAAATTAGGTTGGGCTCTGCTTGCCAAGCCTTAGGCATTATGGGTTCAAGTCCTCTCCGCGAAGTATAATTTTGATGCCAGCAATCTCCCTACATCGCTAAACACCAATGGTGATTCTATGATCTGGAAGAGCTTAAAGGCAATTTGGCACATAGTTCTTCACGGACTGAAATGGATGATCGGCAATGGCCATACAACTCGCTTCTGGCTCGACTCTTGGATTGCAGGTCTAGGACCCTTATTACCCACGTTACATCCCCAGTCCCGGACTCTTCTCTCAACCTCAAAGTCCATTAATTTGTTGATAGTGATAGTAATTGGCATTGGGAAGCAATTCAATCTCATCTCCCGACGTCGATTTGCTGATTAATAGCAGACACGTTTCCCCCAATGTCTTATCTAGAGCAAGATAAATTGATCTGGGGACTTTCAGACAGCGGAGAATTCTCTGTAGCCTCCACTTATTCTATGCTCAGGGACGATGAAGATACCCTACCTCAAGGGGTTTGGCAGATCATATGGCAATGGCAGGGCCCCCAACGTATTCGCTCCTTCCTCTCAGTACTAGCCCACGATCGATTACTTACTAACCAACGCTGAGTCCGTAAGCATTTCACTACGGATGGCACTTGTTATCATTGTCAACTTGATGAATCCTCGTTACAAGTCGTACGTGACTGCAATAAAGCCCGCCAAGTGTGGACCACGTTCCCTACTTACATAGTTTCTACAAAATTTTTCACTATGTCGAATTGGGAGTGGCTTAGTAAAAATCTCCAACACCATCGGCAAGTATTAAGACATGATTGGTTGATCCTCTTTGGCACTACTTGCTGGTTCCTTTAGACATGGCGAAACATGACCCTCTTTGATAAGCAATTTACTTGGCCTTCCTTACCAATGTCTCTCATTTTGTCTTATGCAGGTCTGATATGCAAAGCAGCTGAATGGCACAGTCCAGTGGCTTTCGGTCCTCGCCCTCGAACAGAGCAACTTATTAGATGGTGCAATCCTCCTCCTAGGTGGGTAAAGCTAAACATTGATGGAGGGAGCTATCAAACGGTTCTCGTCCATAACCACAACGGGTGGACTTATTCGGGATAGTGCAGGCAACTAGCTTGGGGGTTTCTCATAACCTTGGATGGTGTGCATCGGTGTACACAGAGCTCTGGGGTATGTTTACTGGCTCACGCTAGCGTGGAACCTGGGTTACCGCCGGATCGAGCTTGAAGTGGACTTCACCGCAGTACTCACAATACTATCCTCTTCAGCCAATCGAGTAAAACCCCTCAATCTCGTAATCATGGAAATCAACAAGCTGTTCACTCGTAACTGGACTGTTGTTCATCGACATATCTATCGAGAGAGCAACAGATGCGCTGACTAGTTAGCCAACTACACAGGCCATTTTGATTTTGGGAGTACTTATTTTGATATTCCACCCATAGGGTGCCACCCCATCCTTATTGAGGATATGTTGAGAATGGTTTTCCCTAGACTGATTATGTAATATTTTCGTTAGCTCTCCTTTATTAAAAAAAATTTAAAAGCTTGGATACTAGATTGAAGAATCTTAAAAAGTTGAGCACTTTAAATTTGATTATCTCTTGATTTTATGATTATTTGTTTTAATTTTGTCTAAAGATCCATTATACAATTATAACGTATGATTTATTAGTAATTTTACTGTTAATTCTATAATTATTCAATAATTCAACCAAAGTAGCAACTAAATAACGATTATGGTGAAGCTTTCATTTAATTTCTAGGGGGAACGTGATCTAAATTAAATTTCACCAAACGTATTTGATTGTTTAGATTTGGCTTAAATTTGTCTTGCATAAGAAGTTTGTTTATTAAATAATTTGCCTTTTGTTTGGTAGATTAGGAGTATTACATTACATCTCCTTGAGATAATTTATGCTTAAGTCCAACAGGTATAGAATCAGTGATAATCTTAGAAGTTTTTCCACTTAAATCCAAGCAAAGTAAGCATAAATGTTACGATCCTGGCACAAACTTGGTAGCATAAACCCAAGCATTATTGGCCACAGGGTTATCAAGATGGTCCAACATATTCTCCAATGGACCTTTTCTTATGACAATAGCTTGGACAAAGAAACCAAACATGGAGAACATTGCTAGCCTCCCATTCTTGATCTCATTCACCTTAAGCTTGGCAAATGTAACTGGATCATCAACGAGGCCAAGAGGGTCAAAGTATTCCCCACCAGGATAGAGATCATTTCCCTCTTCGACTCTAGGAAGGTCGTTGATGCAAAACCCTTCAACGAGGCCCATCAAGAAACCTTGGAAACCAATAACTACTAGGATGCTTTGATCATGTACGAGGTTGGGGTGCCCAAGTAGTCCAATCCTCCTTCTGAGAAGATTTGAGCTCTTGCCTTGAACCACACTGGTTCTTTGAAATCCACTTTAACCCATTTTTCAAGAACTTATAGGGTTATGCAGCATAATGCTCTAAGCATTGCCCATCTTCCGTGGATCACCTGCAAATTATACGTTCGAGGGTTGTGTTGTATTGAAGCATCATTAGATTTTGTAGATGTTGGTTTTAATTAAGTGTTGGTGTAAAAAAAGTCATATATACAAGCAGAAGAAAATTATTTTCTTCTCATCTTGCAACATCTCAACTCTCGTTTTGGGAAATTCAATTGAAACAATAGAATTAAGAATGTGGAGCAAAAAAGGGTTACCTCAAGAGCTTTGTTTCTGGCAAAGGCCTCGGGGTCAGCTGATAGGCTAGCAGTATGGCATCCATAGTCACCTGGGAATTCACCGGTGAGGTAAGAAAGGGTCTGAGTAGAGTAGGGTCCCAAATACTTCACTCTATCTGGTCCATACCACAATTCATTTCCTGGTTCAATTGAAAATATATAAGCTCACTTTGTAATCAAATCGATCAACTAAACTTGAGAGAGAGAGAGTAACTTACCATAATGTATTTGGCATTCTCGATGGAGACAAAATCTCTCAAAGATTTGGAATTAGTGCTTCTTTGGGCAAGAAATGTCGTTGGCTTAAGGACAATGGTTAAGCTAGTAGTAGCAGTGGCAGTAGCAGCCATTAGCATGGATGACATTTTCAACTAGTTCAGTTCAGACACAACCACCCAAATGTTGTCTTTAAGTTTAATATATGAAATGCAATAGGCTTTGTGAGCAGGGTCACTATGATGCCAGCATATTCCCTCTACCCTAGATGCTAAACGGGGGTCGATGATCTGGTGAAGCATCGCGACCACTTGGCACCTCGTCCTGCAAGGCATGAATTAGATGATAGGTGATGGTCAGAGGACACGGTTTTGGCTAGACCCCTAGGTTGTGGGTCTCTCATGCACTGAACCCTATCCCTGCTGCCATATGTAACCTCAACGTTTTACATTATGTGGATGCCAGTGGTAATTGGGACTGGGACACCTTTCAACCTTACCTCCCGCCTTCCATTTGCAGGGCCATCGTCGGAACATTTCCTCCAAAGGATTACTTAGGGTCGGATAAACTCATCTGGGGCATTTCTGATACTGGTCAGTTCACTGTTGCTTCCACATATTCTATGATCACGGATCATGAGTCTGACTCACCAAATGGCGTCTGGAAAAAAACTCTGTGGCAATGAAAGGGCCCACCACGAATCCACTCTTTCCTTTGGCTCCTTGGCCATGACCGGCTTCTCACCAACCAATTTCGTGTCCGTAAACAAATCACTACGGATGGCGAATGTCATCGCTGTCATTTTGAGGAATCATCGCTTCATGTTATGCGAGACTGCATCAAAGCCCATCAAGTTTGGATCTCCTTCCCTCCCCATCTGTTGTCCCCAGATTTTTTCACTATGCAGACTCGGGAGTGGCTTCGCCACAATCTTCAAACTCACCGCAGAGAATCTGGGCACAACTAGTCATGTCTATTTGGGATTACTTGTTGGTTCCTCTGGCAATGGAGGAATTCGACCATATTTGATGCCCGGTTTACCTGGCCCTCTTCACCACTCTCTGTTATTTTGTCTTATGCAGGTGTTGTCCACCAGTCCCTTGCGCGACACAGTCGAGCACTTCCTGGAGTGCGGTCATGCCCAGTGCAGCGCACCGGTTGGCACAAGCCGCCGGTTGGTTGGATCAAGCTCAATACAGATGGCGCCTGCAAACGCAGCTCGACTTCAACCGCCGCAGGAGGGGTACTCCGAGACAGCGGTGGTACCTGGCTTGGAGGGTTCGCTCAGAACCTCGGTTGGTGTTCACCTTTGGCAGCGGAGCTCTGGGGCGTCTATACAGGATTAACATACGCTTGGAATATGAGATTTCGCCTGATCGAGTTGGAAGTAGACTCCACCGCGGTGATAGATCTCCTTTCCTCTGCAACCCATCGAGGACAGACGCTCAATCCCATCGTTTAGGGCATTTATGAACTTTTCACGAGGAACTGGACTGTTGCTCATCGGCATATCTACCGAGAGGGCAATAGATGTTCTTGGCCAACTACGCAGGCCATTTTGATGTCGGCGTCACATATTTTGTAAATCCACCCATAAGGTGTCATCTTATCCTTCTAGAGGATATATCTGGAAGCTGTGTTACGAGTTAATTTGTACTTTTCCCTTTAAAAAATAATGGATTTCAAGAGAAGCAAAGCAAAGGAAGTGGTGGTGGGGACCTTTGAGGTCTTAGTAAACCAATGAGGAAGCTGAAAAGGATTTTTATACCTCCCCACCCCAACTCATTTGCTTTTATCTACATTTTATATATTCTGACCAAGCTTTTTTGTATTTTAATTTCCAATCTCAAAGTAGAGCCCAATGGGCCTAATCAATTTTAAGGTTTTCAAATGTCCGCTCCCAACGGTCGGAAACAATCACAGCCCTTCAAAATCAACCAATTCAACGTCAAATCAATCAAGATTGAAAATGGGGGAACTAGGGCATACGTGATGACCCCTTCATCAAATTATCATTTGTTCTGTTAATTTTTCCACCAAGCAGAGATGGATCTCAAGAACTCCAAGGATCACTGGGCATTTCTGGTAAGCTTTCGTCATAGCTTTACTGAAAATGGAAACTATCTTATCTTTGAAGAGGATTTTTCTCTTGCTGCCTCCTGAAATTGGTTTCTTTTGTTTGTCAGTCGATTCTTGTGGGTTTTGTGTGTGTGTGTGTGTATTTGATTCAAAGTGTTGCGTTCGCTCTTGGATTTGATCTTGTGTTAGTGTGCTCGGTATGGGTATCCCATGCCTAGTTCATTTTCAATAGCTTGGTTTGTCAAGCGAACATGGGGATAATGTTGAACTTATAGTGAGCGTTGATTACTTTTTCATTAATCGCTGACAAAAGAAAATGTACGCTTAGCATTTGAGGTACTTCAATTTCTTTCCAGACACAGGATTCCCTTTTTGAGCTGGTTCACTGTTTCTTATTCTATGGTCGCCTTTCTTCTTTTCTTTTGATCTTTTTTGCATTTGACTTTTAATTCCTTTTCCCTTGTTTATAATAAATTCAGGAAGAAATTGAAGCACCAATGTGGGTGGATCTTAGTTTAGAAGCCAAGTCCAATTACCAAGACGCGTGAGTCTGTTGAGAATTACTCTTGGACTTAAAATGTCTATGCATCTTCATAACTGCTAATTATCTTGATACTAAAATGTAAAATGTCTGTACATTGCAGTGATGATCAGTGGTTCTACACTAGTCACCAGTAAGCTATTTTTCCCCTCCCCTATTTGGATTTGGAAATTTTGTTGGTAAAACTCACACATGATGACAGTACTTGAAAACAACTATTCAGGTTCCACCAGTGTTCTTCTCGCCAGTTAAAAGCTTCATTTTCCAATCCCCCCAAGGAGAGTTTGTCATCAGAATTCGACTTGAACGGCCCAGTTTCTCCAAACCTTCCTTCTTCAGTATCCAAATCGAGGGGTAAGCACTACACAGTCAAGAAATGCAGAGGAGATGGTTTTGATGCTACATTTATTAAACAACACCCGGTAATGGGTTTGAAGGGCAAGTCTCGATTGCTGAATTCAGGCCCAGAAATGGAACCCAAGTTAAGTTTTGTAAGTTCTAAAGGGACTTCGAGCTCAATCGCAAGTCTCATTTCTGAGAAAGGTTCAGTCAGAAATTCCAAGGATTTGAAAAAAACATATGCTGCAGCTGGAGCATACAGAAGTAGCTCAAACATTGTGGTGGACAAGGAAGGTGCAAGCTTATCAAGTATCATTACGTCTGAGGGTGGTCAACAAGTAGAACAAGCAAAAAAGAAGGTATCAAGTCAAGGATTTGGTCATACGACTGGAATTTTGTCTGCTGTAAGGACAAGTCTTAGGAAAAGTTATGTTACTCGACAAGCATCAAGGGTGGAAACTAATATTAATAGCAAGAAATCCAGGGATAGTAAGTCCTTATCAGGAAAATCTAGTGTGGGATCATCTTCAAACATCAGCTATCCCGGTATGAGCTCTGCATTTACAATGGTGCATAACCAAGAGAAGACCCCAGATAACA
The DNA here is from genome assembly GCA_026284645.1 of Erythroxylum acuminatum. Lineage (NCBI taxonomy): Eukaryota > Viridiplantae > Streptophyta > Magnoliopsida > Malpighiales > Erythroxylaceae > Erythroxylum > Erythroxylum acuminatum. The sequence continues at coordinate 13,283,926 of JANKOD010000008.1, read as the reverse complement.
GAAACATAATAAGGATGACTGCAGCAGCAACAAGTAAAGTAAGATATTTGAATGCTCAAGTTAAGGGGGAAGCATGCAATTTTAGAGGAGGTGGGAAGAGTATTAAAGCAAGCATGTCTAAAGAAGCAAAATGCAAAGTAAACAGTCCTCACGTGTCCAGGGTTTCACATGCGCGACTGGAGGAGGGAGTCTATTCTAGAGGGGCAATTATTAGCACTGTTGCAAAGTCATACTGTAAAGATGCTTCAAAGTCTAAGGTTAAAACCTGTCTAACGTATATTCACTAACTTTTCAATATACTAATGTTTACGTTTTAGATCAAACAAATATTTTATTCCTTGCGGAAGTAGATGAAAACAATTAAAATGCTACTAAAATTTTAAATCATTCAGTAGTTTAACATAATTTTTACGTTAACATATTGATTTTGTTCTGGATTCTGTAGATTCAAGCTCAGAGTCGGAAGCCAAAAGTGTTATTGCCACATGTGGATAACAAGAAAGACTATGTAGCAGGAGCTAAAAATGCTAAGGAAAAGGTGAAAGTAAGTAGGAAGGACAGAGTAGTTGGTACTGGAAAGGAGAATGCAAGAGGACTGCCTGTGAGCCAGAAATCCTGCAGTGAAGGCATGTTTCGGGGTCAGAAAAGGATTGTTCCAAGAAAAAATGGATTAGGATTGCTGGGTCCAAAGGTACAATTTGATTTTGTTTGCTATTTCCAAAATCTTGGAAGCTGACCTGGAAACATCTTTTCAAATATTTAGATGAGCATGAACAATATGAAGCATACCGTTTTAAAACATTAATTAAATGAGAAGAAAAACCAATGACAGATTCTAGCAAAACGTTAAATGAGGCGAGGGCAAATAATAGGTTCTTTTGTTGACTCTTGCTATTTGTTGATGTGCAGGGGTAATTTGGACGATAATAATTGTGATAGCTATGAAGATCACTAAAATAATGGTCATGTAGTTGGATCCAGTGTCAAATATGTTTGCTAGTTTTTGGTATGTAGGGACTAATGTTTCAACTATAAGGCTGCTCTTTTCCTACCATAATTCCCATCGTTTCTAGGCTATCAAAAATCTGTTAGTTTTGGTGCTTAGAAAAGGAAGTTGGTGGTGCAGCAGGAACAGAATTAACAGCTACCCTTTATAATTCCGCGCTGGGCTCTTTACCTCCTAAAATAACAAAGACCCATGTCTGATTATTTTTCAGTTTTTACTTCTTCTACATAAGGAAGTGTCATCTCACGGGAAGTAAATTTGTGCATGTTTAAAAATATTGATGAGACGATGTATAGCTTTAAAAGAGGACCTTCTACATGCGTGTGATCTGAGATTTCTAGCTATTGCTCTTCATCAGATCATATTGCAACTTTCAATTTTCATAGCACTGCTTTGGATCAACTAATGCAGTCTTAGAATGACCTACTGAGATTCGTTTTACTCGGAATCTGATTTTCATGTCAACTTGTTCCTTGGCAGGGAGAAGTCGGCAGCCAAAGTAAGGGAAAACATCCAGCACATGTGACTCATAAGGTATACCTTCGTTAAGCAAAGATGGTAGCACAAATTTTGTGTATAGATAATTCGGAAATCTAACTTCTGAAACGACAGAGAGCTGGCAGCGGCAGTCCGCTCAAAATTACTTCGCTTCTAGTTCTAGCTTCCTAGACGGGGGCAAATTTTGGTACTATTCCCCCTTCCGCGAAATGCCCTGGGCTTATTGGGCTTTTCTTGTATAAGATTTCTGGTTTGGAGAGTTATACTCCAAATGCTACTATTGTAGAAGAGACCAAAAAATGGCATATGGAAACGTCCAATGTCATGTGCAAGTCTCATATCTTGTAACTAGGATCGTAACACAGGCCATATGAATATGCTATTCAATGAATTGGATATTGACAAGAAGATTTGAAAAGATTTCTCATGAACCATCAATGATGCAGTATCATTCTCAGTTTAAAATGTAGAGCTTAATCAAACTTCAAAAACAAACCTCTTATCTTTTCCGACTTCCCTCATTCACAATTTATTTTAGTAGTCTCGTAGAGTTTTCCATTCTATTTTTCAACAACAATCGACTTTGACGCAAAAGCCTATATATAAGAGCAGTACAAAGCGGTACACATCTTGCCTAAATATATCTGACGCCTAGTTTGCAGCATTTATCTTAAAAACTAGTCAGAACCGTACATATTCGCCCAAACCTTTAATGAAGTCATCGCTCATCTGTCTCTCGGAGCCCACCAACAGTTCCTCCTCGGAAAAAGACGAAAAATTCGTTTGTCATAGAATATACATCCGACGTGGCAAGGACAGATGTGCCCAAAAACCTAAAGAAATGACACCGGTCACTGGAAGGAGACGAAAACAACATTGGAAAACAAAAGCAGACAGAACCAAGCATCTTACCAACTTTTCTTCGCGTCATATCTTACTTTGCAGATGAAATGACCTCTTCCATAAATATTGTTTTATCTCTTTTCTAATTTATCTCATCCACCTCGTATTAATGTGAGATCCATAAATACTATTTTAATCATATTTCAATCCATCTTATCTACATATTTATATAGATTCATCTCATTCACACATTTATGTGAGACCTGTAAATAAATACTGTTCTAATCATATTTTAATCCATCTCATTCATACATTTATATGAGATCCACATAAATACGTAGGTAAGATAGATTAAAACTGGATTAAAACAAAGTTGGAATAACATTTATAGAACCGGTGATTTGTTCCTTTTTGATTTCTTATTGAATTGCTCGCGACATAGCAACACATTGATGAATGAATATTGATTAGGTGAACATATATGTGTGCAGAGGAACACATCATTTTCTGTAGAAGACAGCAAATGCAACTCGAATAATAATCATAATAAATATGAAATAGTAATAATTTTTAAATATTTCACATATAAATAATAACTATAATTAATATAAAAAGACAATTATCATACAAATATAAAATTAAGAATAATACAAAGTATTTAAAATATTACAATAATACAATTTTATTATTTTAATAAATAATAATTATATCAAAACATCTAATAAAAAGAACAATAAATATCCTTAACTCTCAAACTATTACAATTTACAACAAGAGTTTGTGATGAGGAAACAATCAAGTAGAAGTTAAACCTGAAACAAAAATATTTACAATTACATTTCATGTATAGAATTTAACATAAACATCAAATATAAGTAAAATGAAAAGAAGAGGAAAAACAAAAACATAGAACGAAATTCAATCGTCTACGGAAGGATACCCACTTTAACTACACTGTGTAACACATAGTATAGGCCTTATTATGTGTCTCGGATCGTTCACGAAAGAGTTAAAAATAAAACAAAAGCGAAATACCTGATTTCGGTTCCATCTAATGTGTTCGAAGCAGTTTCATAGGCCAAAACGAGTTCCAATTTCCCTTGGACCTTTACGGAAGTCGATCTCTGACACTCAGTCAACGCCTTTCTTCGGTTTTCTTAAGACGTAAGAGCTTTTAACAGGTCAGAGGATCCGTATGCTTACGAATTATATAAGCAACTGAAGAAGACCTTAACCTTTATATATAGCTTCCATATCGGGCTTTCCCATCACAAGGCCGATATGTGTTTGGTCCACATGGATTAGGAACCATTTTCTACACGAACCTCAACCTATTGATTTAGATCATCTATTGGGCCACTTTATTATCTTTATCTGAATCAAATTACGTAACTTAACCGATAAGTTATTAAAAAATCGAAAAATGCAATTAATAGTTATCCAACTTTATGGGAAAGGACAAAATTGTCCAACATTCTCCCCCTTGGAGAAGTATTAATTGCAGTTTTGACTCTAATTTAAAAACAGTTTAAAAACTCGATTAAGCGACGCTACTGAATTAGTCGACTAGGTTTTAAAAACAAACATTTGGTCTAAAGATAACGAAAGTCCATCATTCCGTCCTGTAAGGCTTTCGATATCGAAAAGTAATAAATGCATATGTCATGTACAACACAGATCCAATACAATCACATATACCTAGTACCTCACTAACATCAATGGGAAAATGGAGTGTGGCAAACTGGGATGATACCTTTATGATCTAAATTATATCATCTTCGTTTGTAGGTCTCGATTTCTCCAACTTTATGCTAAATCGCATATGCTAAACTGCATTAGAGAATGCTGTTTTCTTTCACCGAATGCTAAACAATGTTAGAGAAAACTTGTTTCCTCTCACCAAATGCTAAACTGGATTAGA
>JANKOD010000008.1:13261157-13272088 GCA_026284645.1 Erythroxylum acuminatum | reverse complement strand
AAACCAAAAAGAAAATTAAGCAATTGAATAAATTGAAATTGAAATTCCAAAATCAACATAAGTAATCAAAATAGAACACTAACCACTTAACAAATGAGAAATACTAAAGAGACAAGATCAAATAATTATGAGAAGATGGAATTCATTCTATCGTCATTTTGCTACCTTAATCACTTTTGATCTAATCGGTATCGATCCTAAAATTCCAAAGGGTTGATTATTCTTTCTCAAGATCTAATCACTAAACCCTAATTAATAACCCCTAATTGAATCCGAAACTTCGATTTTGCAATTTCTTAATTAACAAAAACAACATACGTCTTAAATTTGTTCTTAAGCAATCTATTAGACAATTGGGTCCTCACATAAGATCTTTCTTCGTATAATTACCGATTTGATATTTTATGTGATCTATTAGGTTGTTAATTCTCATTACCTAACCTAATCATGTTACTATGGATTTAATCTCTTGATTTATTATCGAAGTATGTAAAAACCATAAATATCACAATACCTAAACATTTCATTGCATCAAAAGCAAATAAGTCGCAAAATGATTCAAGAATCAATCCCAAAATGAATTTAGAACATCATTAACAACATGTTCAACGTCCTCAAACCCAAGGCATACATTAAGATGAAGTAAATAACAAGAGAAAATAGAAAATAACTTAAGATGGCTGCGTTAGAGTGATTGGACAACAGCTGGCTGAAGCTCCTCTCCTTTTCTCTCCTTCTTCTCCCTTCCTTATGTTCTTTCTCAAAATGGAAAATGGAGGCTAGGTCTTATTAGGCTCATTTAATGTTCGTATATAGTTCTTTTGTCATTTAGGGTAAAAACTAGGTTTTACCCAAGCCAAAAATGCCAAAAAAAACCCTCCAAATATCAAAATATAAGGAGATCCCCACGTTTGGCAAGCGGATCATGACCATTGGAAAATTGCCTTCGATCATGATTGTGATATAGGTGTCACAATCATGACCTAGTGTGATCCTTTTCTATCAAGATCGTGATAAGGGTCTTATTATCATGATTTTGGGGAAGACCTTCTGTTATGACCGTGACAGGCATGTCACATCGTGACCTTTCTCCTTTTGTCCAAACTTTCTCCAACTTCCTTCATTCTTCTTCATCTGTGTTTATACACTAACAACCACATCGAAACACCTCAAGTGCATAAAATTAAAGCCCAATATCATGCTCTAAATCACAAAACATTTAAAAATATAAACACACCATCACATTAACATAATTATAAACCTAAACATCCACAAATCATCTAATTAACACCTAAAAACATACTAAAGCACCTACCAAAACATAATGTAAACTACAACTATCACTTAACTAGATGAAGATACTATTAGATATGCCATGAATAATATTTTCTCAAATTTTCTTTGAAATTTTAATGAAAGAGACTCACTTTGTACTAATTATTAGCCTAATAATACTCAAGAAAGGTGGTTAATTAGGTGTTTGTAAAATTAAATATTATTTCGAACTATTTGATGCGATTTCACAAGGAATAATAAAAATTAATCTAAATCAATAGCATAATATAGTATTAATTTAAAGAATGTAGAAAAGAAGAAATGCAAACCAATTTATAGTGTTTTAATAAACAACCCTTGCCTATGTACATTATATGGGAATAATTTAAAGAGTACAGTAAAGAAGAAATGCAAACCAGTTTATAGTGTTTTAATAAACAACCCTTGCCTATGTACACTCTCTAAGACACTTCTTGGAATTTACACAAAGTCTCTTCTTTTAACAACATAAAGAGGAACTTTCTTACAACTATCTTGTTTTCCATGAGTAAAGAGTAACTCTTATTGCAATATTTTCTCTAAGTTAACCTCACTCATAAAAGAATTTAAACTAAAAAAATGTCACTTAATCACTTTAATAAGGATAAATGGCTTACTCACTAAAAATGAGACGGTGGATTCTTAAATGCTTCATTATTTTTTGAAATATATATAAACACTCAAATACTATTAGATGCAAGAAATAATGAGAAAAATATGTATTTATTGGGTTTTGAGATCTAAACTTGCCCTTATAGCCAAAAACTAATCATTACAATGGCTAGTTATAAAAAACTGATAAACTAGCATGGCACATCAGTCGACCAACGTCATTAAATAACCAAGATTTACTAGATGTTGACCATTTTTCGATCAATACGTCATATCAGTTATCCAATATAACACATCTTTCAATCAATATGTCATCTAATATTGCTACAAACTCTCGATACATCAATTTTGACAACTTTAACCTATATTGGTTGACCAAAGACCCAATATAGGTCAACCAATTCCCTAAAAATCATGATTCTAACAACTTCAAATGCTCAAACTTCATTATCTTAGTGACAATACTTTTCAAAATGAAGAATATTTTCAAGTTTAAGAGTTTTCTTTAAAATTAAAACTTCAATCCCTTTTGAAAAATGAAACTACTCATGCAATTAATTAAAATGATGATGTGTTTACATGTGGTGAGCCTTTAAGATTATCAAAATGACCAAGTGAAAGTATAATAAACATTACAAATTAGCTATAACCTTCAAATGCCTTGATCTTTTATGTCCTTCATTTTGATCTTCACTTCGAATGATGAGAACTTCAACTTTTCCTTAGCAACTTCATGAAATGTTTCTTGATTTATGCATGAGTACAATTTGCTCTTATATGGCCTACAAGATTCTCTGATGTTGTAATTAACAAAATAGGTTTAATGATGCCTATATAAAGGCACCTAATGTAAGAAGGAAGAATCTCCCCTCATCATCTCCTCTTTTGCTTCACACACACACACACACATACACTCTACCTTTCCTTCTCTAGCAAAAATCTCCCATCTTAAAGCCTTTCATACTAGAAAATTTACAAAAAATGACTTCCTCTTAAATTCCTTCTATATTATTAAAACTCTATAACTTTCTCCCTTCCTTAAAAACACATATAAATCTCTTCCCCGTATTTGAAACCCTAAAGACCTTCATATAAAGTCTTTTCTCTTCTTCTTTTCATAAAATGCTTCACAATATTTGAAAGAAATAAAAGTATCTTATCTTTTTTAATATTAATTCCTATTATTTTCTGCTATAAATATTGTAATTTATAATGGATTGAATTTGATGCTCTTTAAGTTATAAAATTCATATTCATTTAATTTATGCTTTATTATTGAAGTTTTGATTTTATAATGTTTTATTATTTTCTTATTTCCTATTTTATTTATTATTTTAATATATTTTAATGCTTTATTCATATCATTATCTATGCTTTCTAGATATTTACTAAAATGAGAAATAAATAGACTAAATATAAAGCACTATAGGCTAAAGGGACAACACACTTAATTTACGTGGGATGCTTTACTTGTATCCCAATATGCCAAAGTTTTCTATTGAGGGCTTTATCTTCGGTAAGTTCCAACAGAGTCATATCATTTTTTACCACCTCCATTAATTTTCTAAGGATGCATAGCTTCTATCGTAGACCTTTCTGATATGAAACCAAATTGGTTCTCCGAAATAGGTGCATCCTTTCTCATTCTCTTCTCAGTCACCTCTCCCAAAATAACTAATAAGTGTTAATAAAAATTCTTAATGCAAATCTGGAAATTTTATCCAAAACCTAAAAACTTTTCTCAATTTTCTATTTTATTTAACCACTTATCAATCTCTTCCATTGGTACTAAAATATCATATAAAGTGCATTTTTATAGGCATTTTTATGTTTATTTTAGTAATTATAATATCAAAGCTAGCTCTAGGTAGAGCATCTTGTAGGCTTTAATTAGGGTATCTTTTAGGCTTTATAGACTTCGATCTATTATAGCTTTAATAGATCTTGTCCATTATAAAGTTAATGACTTCTATCATTTTTTTAAGTTTTCATGATAGAGTTACACCAATTCTATTTCTTCATTGTCCAGTTTAAAATTATAAAATACATATTTTCTTTTTTGATTGGTCTAAAACATATGCCCAAGAAAATAAAATAAAACAAAATATTCTTTTAAAATTCTTTGTAATGATAATAAAGTAAAAAATTAGAAAATACATTAGTAGAAAAAGTACAATCAGAAAACCACCCGTTTGTTGAAATTAAAGTACCTTACAAAACAAAATTTGTTATAGCCACTCTTCTCCAAATTAAACATGAAAATGGAAGCATAAACTGAAACGATATTAAAAATATCATGTGCCAAAATATTTATACGAACAACTATTTACATGCTATAGGAGGATAACTTTATAGAATATAGAAAACCTTTAAAAGTCCCACAGTAATCACTTATAAGTGCTTAGTCATTCATCTTTTTAGGTTTATATTTAGTACATTTCGCTTGTTTATTTGAGTGCTTTTATTTTTTCTAATCTTAACTTGTTCATATTTCATTTTCAGGTCATGATTCACTTATTTGTAGCAAAAGGAACAAATTCAGATAAGTTCAAAGTGATTTGGAGTTGTTTTGACCAAGTTAGGTAAGAATATGACCTAGCACACTACCGTGTACTTGCCCATGTTCTACATTATTTCCAAATTTCCAAATTATATGGTTGTGTTTGAAGAGTTTGAGGCATGATGATGTATTATATTCTTGTGTTTAAGAGGTTCGTAATCATATTATATGGTAATGAGCCTCTATTCACATTTTGAGCTCATATTTATGCAAGTGTTGGCTCTAAATTCAAGGATATTATATTTTTTAAGTATAAATCCTAGTACACATTTGTGTACTTGATGTCTTCCACCTAAAATCTAAATTTTGAACTAAGAAATGAAAAATTAAAGGGAAGAGAAAAAAGGAAGTTTGGAAGGTTCAAATAGACAACCTAAAGTGGTAGAAAGAATGAAGAACAAGTTAGAAAACACATTTAAAGTAAACTTTTGTCGATTTAAAGTGTATTTCATAAAGCTTAAAAGTGATTTTGTTATGTTTCTTTCAAATTTCTATTTTTCTTTTAATTTTGATGTTAAGTTTTCCATGCTTAGGAACTAAACCTTTATGGTATATAGATGTGAAGAACAATAAGATATATCTTTTAGTTTGATTTCATTTGTTATTCAATTTATTCTTTAGCTTCATTGAGTTTTAATTATATGTCCTTTACCATTCGTGAATAAATTTATTTCAGTATATTGTTTCATATTTGATTTTATGCATTTGATATTGAGAAATCATTTATATTAAATGATATAGTATAATTGAAAAGAGTTGCATGCAATCCAAAAGATAGGTTAAAAAAATCTTCTATATTATGGTCAAACCTAATAAAGGAATTCATAAATTAGATGATGCAATTATAAGGGTTTTAATTGGAAAGATATTTTGATTATTCAACTTAGGATTAGTTGTTAATAATATTGAGATAGATATTAGCATAATTGAAGAATTTCCATGGTCTGATAAGCTGTAGGTTAAATTTATGTGTGAGGTCTTATTTGCATGAGAAGTCCTAATGGTATTCACTATGCAAGTACTATTGTCTTTATTGGTTATTTCTTGGCTTAATATTTGTTATAGTTATTTAATTATGTTGAAGTTTATTGCTTTAAATTTGAATTTGATAAGCCAATTCATCATAATTTATCAGTTAGATAATAAGAGGATGTTGAAGGATTCTAAATTTTTTAAAGGGTTGCTATTAAACAAGAGGAAGTCAGAGGGGGTTATCTACTATTACATTAAGCAAGGAGTTCTTCCATTTTACAAGATAAGTTACCTAAAAAGCTTAAGGATATAGGGAATTTTACTATTGTTTGTTTAAATTAGTTTTTTATTAGGGAATTTTACTATTATTTGTTTAAATTAGTATTTTTATTCAAAAAAGCTTTGACGAATTTAGAGGTGAGAATCAATTTGATACCTTACGATTTATTTTTAAAAATTAGGTTTTGGATATCAAAAACCAATTAGAATAAGCATTCAAATAGATTATAGGTTAGTTAAATACCTTTAAGGAATTATTGAGGGTATGTCAGATAAAGTAGACAAGTTTATTTTTCCAATTGATTTTGTGATATTGGATATGGATGAGAATATTAAAGTATCTCTAATTTTAGGTTGACCTTTTTTAGTTATTACTAGAACTATAATTTATGTTAGGGGTGGTAAGTTGGTAGTTAGGATTGGGGAAGAAGAGATAATATTTAAAATATCTAATGTTATATTACACTGTCTTAAGCATGATGATGGTTGTTATTTTCTTAATGCTATTGATGTTGCAGTTTAAGCCATAATGATCCACTAGACTTATATCTTATTCAAGGTGGGGAGGAAAAGAAAGTTGACCTGTGAGAGTTAAGCAAATAGCCTATCTTGAGGCTAACAAACCTATGGTACAGAAGAAAGAGTTTAAGGAGATTAAAATGAGTAAAGAAGAGATGATGAAACCCATCATTGAAGACTTGCCTATTTTGGAATCAAAAAAAGTTGTCAGATCATATCAAGTATAAATTTTGGAGAAAGTCTCAAGCTACAAGTGATTATATCATCAAATTTGAAGGTAGACCAGAAAGAAAAGTTATTAAAGGTACTTAGAGAGCATAAAAGGGTGATAGCTTAGAGGATTTCAAATATTAAGGGAATTAACCCCCCCCCCCCTTTTTTTGCATACATAAGATTTTTTTATGGAAAATTACTTTAAGACATTTGTGCAAATAAAGAAGGCTTAATCCAAATATGAAGGACTTTATCAAAGATGAGGTAATCAAACTTCTTGATGCAGGTGTTATTTACTATATTTCTAATAGTGTTTGGGTAAGCCATGTATAGATTGTTCAAAAGAAAAGAGGGATAATGGTGGTATCGAATGAGAAACACAATTTGATTCTTATGAAGACCATTACTAGGTGCAGAGCATGCATAGATTATAAATGATGCCACTTGAAAAGATAATTTTCCCCTCCTTCTATTGACCAGATGCTTGAGTGATAAGTTGGCCTTATGTACTATTACTTTTAAATAGTTTTTAAGGATATTTTCAAATATCTATAGCCCCATAGGACCAAGAGAAAACAAAATTCACATATCCTTACATTACACTTTTTTATAGGAGGATATCCTTTGGGTTATGCAATGCACCTATTTGTTTCATAGGTTTATAATAACCATTTTTAATGATTTAGTAGAGGACATCGTGGAAGTATTTATAGATGATTTTTCTATTTTTGTGATTCTTTTGATTTGTGCCTCCATAATTTAGAAAGAGTTCTTAAACATTATAAGGAGACTAATTTAGTTTTAAACTTGAAAAAATGTCACTAAGAACTTTTCTAAAATTGCTAGGCTTGTAACCAAGTGAATTGAGAAAGATGTGCCTTTTTTTGTTTACTTAAGAGTTTTTAGATGCATTCACTATTCTTAAGAAGAATTTAGCTAATGCCTCGATTACGGTTACTCCAAATCATAACTTCCCTTTTAAACTAATGTATGACGTGAATGATTAGGTGCAGTTTTAGGACATTGGAAGGATAAGCATTTTTAGACCACCTACTATACTAAAAATACTTTGAAGAACTATCAAGAGAATTACACAACTATAGAAAAATAATTGTTATGAGTGGTTTTTTCATTTGATAAATTTAGATCTTATTTAATCTTTGTCCAAATTTATTGTTTACATTAACCATTCTACATTATGGTATATACTGAATAAACCAGATGCTACATCAAGACCAATTAGATCGATTTTATTATTATAGGAATTTGATTTGGAGATCAGAGATAGAAAGGGAGCTAGAAACTTAGTAGTAGATCATCTGTCACATTTAGAGAAACAAATTTGGAGAAGCTTAGAGTAGATGACACTAATGATGTGTTTCATAAAGAGCACCTTTACAATCTTGAAGAAGCAAGTGAGCTTAGAACTCTACAGTTTACTAACTTTACTAATTATCTGGATTCTAGGATTCTTCCCAAAGGGCTTTCTCATTAGCGAAAAAAATATTTTTCTAATTTAAAGGATTATCTTTGGGAGGATTCCCATTTTTTAAATATTTATGTAGACCAAATTGTCAAAAGATGTGTTCCTTAATTAGAAGGATGGAAGATTTTAGAGCACCACTATGTAAAAGTTCCTGAGTAATGTTTTTAATGGCTTACACCGTTTAAAGATGTCCAAAGATATATACAATTATGTAATTATATCCAACATATAGGTTTTTTTGTCGAGATGAAATGTCTCAAAATCTTATTTTAGTTTTCAAAGTGTTTAATATTTGGAGAATTGATTTTATAGGTCTATTTCCAGTTTTTAATGGAAATAAATTCATCCTAGTCACTATGAATTGTGTATCTAATTAGGTTGAAGCTCAGGCTTTACCTACAAATGATGCGAGGGTTGTGGTTAAGTTTCTTAAAATGTTTTTTTTTAATTTGGAACACATAAAGCAATTATTAGTGATAAGGGCCAACACTTTTATAATATGTAATTTGATAAAGTTCTTAAGAAATATGGACTTAAACACAGAGTTGTCACCCCTTATCATTTATAAAGTTGTTGTTATGTGGAAGTAGCTAATAGGGAGCTAAAACATATTCTAGAGAAGATAGTAGAGCTCTATAGAAAATTAGTCTTATAAGTTAGATGGTGTTCTTCGGGCCTATAAAAACAACATATAAGACAACGATAGGCACTACATCTTATAGGTTAGTGTATAAAAAATCATATCACTTTCTCATTGGGCATGAGCATAAAATATATTGAGTGATCAAGTTTATTAAATTTTATCTTAATTTTTTAGTGGAGATGAGAAAGCTCTAAGTGAATAAGTTAGAAGAACGGTGCACGAAAACTTATAAGAATTTGAAATTGCATAAGGGGAAAACCAAAAGGTACCATGATAGGAAGATTAAGCAAATTTAATAATTCAATGAGGGTGATCAAGTTCTATTGTATCACTCCTTACTTGAATTTCTTCCTAGTAAGATAAATTCTAGATAGTCTGGACCTTTCATAGTCAAATAAATGGAGGTAACCCATCTAGAAAAAGGTATGTTTAAAGTGAATGGCCATTGTTATAGCATTATTTTAGAGGTGATTTTGAAAAGCATGGCAAAGAGGACTTTAACCTCCAATACAAAGAACTATAAGTTGAAGTGGAAACGTCGAACTAACGACATTAAACAAGCACTTCTTATAAGGCAACCTAAGTTTACTTGTCAATTTTGTTTTAATTAGTTTTCATCTTAGGATTTGTAATTCTTGAATTTCGCAGTTTAATTCATATATGTGATATTCTTATGGTTTATTATAAATTTTTTTCTTAGTTTCTATATAATTTAGGTGTTACTTTTTTTCTTTTATGCCTTGGATATATTTATTCGTGTATAAATTTTAAGGCAAAAAAATGGCAAAGTATAAAAATTCTTGTAAGTTACACGGCTATAAACATGCCTATGTTGACAGTCATGTTCCCCTACAGGCTCAGTGCAAAAAGCAACATGGTAGTGTTTCATGCAAAGAAAGGTTGTTTTAAATTTTCAAAAATTTACACAATTTTGAACACACCCGTATTGACGGTAGTGTTTTACAAATGGTGTCGTAAGTGATTTACAAGAGCGAAAGCAATTCCATAAACTTATGTCAGGTAAGTATGTTAGGTTCTAATAAGTTACATGACTTGGAACACGCATATATTCTTAATCATATACCTTATTGACTTCTTTTTCTTTAAAGTTTTAAAGCTTTAGTAAGTTATATGTTAAATAAATATTAGTGACCATATAGTTTTTAACATTCCTTTAGAATACATAGGCAACTACCCACCTATGTTTCTTAATTTTTAAATTTAATTGGACAACTAAGGAAACAACACAGTCATGTTATAACCTGTGTTTACCCCTACTTTAACGCTTAGATATACACTTATATTTTGCTCTACATGCCTATATTTAACCATACACGCTTGTGTTTATATAAGCTTTAAACCAAAATTGGGCAACTTGAGTGTGTACTTACCTGTGTTGTGTTACACCTACTTAAATTCATCCCACTAGTCAAAAAAATCCCCATTTCTCCATCTTTTATTTTTCTCTTATCTGGTTGACCCATTCCCTTAGTTTTAGTGACACTTTCAATCACCCAAACTCTATTTTCCTTCAAAATTAAACTAATTAAGCTAATTTTTATGGCTAATTCATGTTCTTTTAGTTATGTTTAACTAAGTAAGGTGAATTTTTAATGTGAAATAGTATTTTAAGGGTATGTTCAACTAATTAAAGTAAATTTGGATAGTTTAATGATGTTTTTTTGGTTTGATTAATGGATTAAGGTGGGATTTTTATGTTTTAGTCATGTTTTAGGTGTAATTCAAAAAATTAAGATGAGATTTTTATGTTTTAATCATTTTTAGGTCTAATTAATGGGATAACGTGGATTTTTTATGTTTAACTGTTCTATTTATTATAATAAGGTGATCTTTGACATCTAGTCATGTTTTGGGTTTGTTTACACCTTTAAACTCCATTTTCTTTGAATATTGTATAGATTAAAGTGGGTTGTATATGATTCAATCGTGTTTTTATTTCTTAATCACCTGTGATTATTGAATTATGTTAAAGTGGATTGTTTTTTTAAATCATGATTAGATTAAAGTGGATTTGTTCCTCCTGTGTTGAGCATTGTGTTTGTTTTCCTATTTTAAGGCATAATAATAAAGAGAACAAACACCCTACATCAGTGTCGGGATATGGAAATGCCTAGAAAGAGATAAATAAGTGAAGGCATATCTAAACAATTACTAAGGTAGCCCGACCCACCATATCCTCCAACACTAACTGTTGGGCCCCGATTCGCATTAAACATATTTGAATTATTTTGAGACTTTAGTTTGATAATTTTTAATTTGTTGGAATAAATTGAGGATTTTATTGTGTAGGTTATGATTATTAAATGAAGGGA
>JANKOD010000008.1:13225000-13241124 GCA_026284645.1 Erythroxylum acuminatum | reverse complement strand
TATTAATAAAAATATTTTATTTTTTAAACTAAATAATCTAAAAATTATTATTTATAAACTAATATTTATTTTATATATTTTTAATTATTAAATCAAAATTTATTTGAAATTCATATACTTTAAAAATATATTTAAAATTTACTTATATTTATTAATAATTATTAAATTAATTTTATAAATTAAATTAAAATTGTCATTATTATTTATTATTATAATTTTTAAAGACAAGGTTAAAAATATACAATACAACTATATAATATGACAATTAATTATTTTATAATTTTTTAAAAAATTAAAAGTTATTTTATTAATTTAAAAAATTACTTAAAATAGTGATCGTTATTAATATAATATCGTATCAGAATTCAAACCCATACTAAATTTGGTAACATTGCTTTCAAGTACGTTCCAGTAGCTGACAAAACTAGCCAGCTTGATTGTGAAACAGACATGAGAAAGTAGAAACCAGCAATGCATCTTATGTAGATCCTAAGTTCAAGTTTTTCGAATACGGAACATTAATAACCAGCAAGGTCTGCTGCACTTTTTGTCCCAAAAGGCTCACTGTATCTTCTGACAAGCTTTTTGGTATGGATTCTCCAGGATTACAAAGCACAATCCAGAGGGTAGAGGAGATAGACATTCTCATGGCTGGGGACATGGGCTCCTCTGCACCCAAAAAGCTGCTGTGTTCACATTTATGATGACATTGACAAAGTGGAAGTCGACGAGCCATCCATTTTACAGAATCAAGAAGGAAATCTTCAATGAATTTCAATTGCTTTTCAGCTTACATTTTCCTTTCACACTTGCAATTGGTTTCTGATTTCCTTGTTGAATCTGAACACCCCGAAAGTTACTTTGAATTGGATCCATCGATTGTTTAATATAATGAAACTATATTAATAATTGTCAATTTTTTAATATCTATCGACCATCTCTTACGATGATTAATAATAAAAATGATAATAAAATAACTCAAGTAATTAAATTTAAAATGACATAAATAAAAAGCACTTAAAATAAAAATAATCTCTTAAACTTACAATTTCATCAACCTGAAATTATGCGAAATTCTTCGTCAAAAATTCTACTGTAAACTTTCAAAATGATTACTGAAACATCTGGCTCACAATAGTTATAAAACTTTCATCACTGAAAATACAGTTGCACACTCAAAAGATTTTTGCAATTTTTTCTCTCACAAAACAGTGACCAAAAAGTCACTTTATTGCCTATAGAGCGCAGCTACCAAAAATGATGAAATAATCGAAAGATCCGGCAGGCTTCTACAGAGCTACAATCATGATAGCTATAAAATGAGCTGCCAAACATAGCTCTAAAATTATGATAATGTTATTTTAAATAAATTCTATCTTTTCTATAATTTTATCTTTTGATCTATCTTATTTTTAATATTGAACTATATTTAATTATAAATAATGTTTAAAATAATTAATAAAATATTTTAACAAATATGTTCTCACAATCAAAGTTACATCGAGCTCGGTTTTTGCTTGGAAAGCAGACTACGTTTTTTTTTTTTTTTGACATAGTTGCATAAATTGATTCAATCTGTCATTCTTTTTTTTGTTGGATTACAAGGGACGCAAAAACAAGAAAACTAGCGCTGTTGGCGGGAATAAGTCACGCCGTCCGTATCGCGGTGCAGCAGCTCCTGGAGGAACTCTAGAGGGTCCGGAAGAAGGTTATTCAATCTGTCATTCTAGTCATTCATAAATACGAGTTACGTCGCAACCTCTTAAAACTCTTGACACTAGCCTCTGTCTCCATTTCTGACTGCCCATACACAGCATCTCATAGCTCTCAGATAACTCCGAATCTCCATTATCTCTTCATTTTGGACGATGGATCCTTTCAAGCAAATAGTTGGCACAGAAGGATGTGGCAGCAGTGAATCTGGTTGGACAACATACATCGCCTCCGCCATGGAGGAAGACGATTATGACTTCAATGATCATGATGAACACCAGGACTACAATGATGATGGTGCCATTGGCAATGACGAGCATGGCAATGAGAAAGAAGACAGCGACGACTCCATGATTTCCGACGCATCCTCTGTTCCCCCTCGTGAGTGTAAGCGTGATGATGGTCAAAGTAGCCATGGAAGAACAAGCTCTAAGTTCCGCAACGAAGTTAAGTCGAAGCGGTTTTCTCTGTTCTCAAAGAAGAATAAGAGTGATAAAGGGAGAGATGAAAAGGTGGTTAACGACAGAAGATTTGCCACTATGAGGAAATGCAGCAAGTAGTCCAGTCCATGTGTGGAGCAAGGTTCGTAGAGTTCTCTGCGCAGAACATAACCATTTTTTTTCTTCCTTACTAATTTTAAAGAGGAAACATAGCCAAGCACAGATTCCATTTAATATTCTGAACTGAAGTGATCCAGGCAATTTTCAGTCATTTTCTGTTGATTCTTTGGGTCAATTTACTCAATGAAAGTCAACAATCCTGTCTGCTGCAATCTAAATATTTTGCAGTTGACTTCTCCATGTCGAATGCATCTGGGATGAGGTTAATGGAAAATAGGAAAGGAGTCTTGAAAAGTGAAGAGGGAGGCAACGCAACCATCAGGGCAGGGTAGTGCCTGCTGGAAATAGTTAGATCCTTCCACAACTTTTCCTGATCCAAGGGGAAATTATTACTTTCATGTTACTGAATTGCATGGTTAAAACTCATTGTTTTTATTCTTTTTTAGAAGTGAAGTTATATCTCGCTGGTCTTTACCTGTTGCATTCAAGGAGTTTTTTTTTTTTTTTTGGGTCAAAGCATTCAAGGAGTTTACATTGTGACTAATTACGAACCTTGTCAGATTCCTTATTACATTTTGCGTTTTCTTTTTTTCTTTTTTTTTTCAACTTATGATCTGGCATCCTGCGAAGGGAACACATTTCACGGTAGGAAATTACATGGCAGTATAATTTATGTTGATCGAGTTTGGAGGACAAGAGATTCCAGATCAGGGTAGAAGTCAATGATGATTTTTTTACAATCAGCTAAAACTCCTTAATACTCGCGCATGGTATATTTGTTTAGTTGTGTCCTCATGTGTAGTGGCAATTTATGGACAAAGTATTGATGTGCTGGAAAGAATATGTAACGATCTAGAAAGACAAATGCCAGCCATTAGAAGCAACAACATTTTTAGGAACAGAATGTCAAACTACTCCTGGAGCCAAATTCTACTGCAACAGCTAGGCAAATTATTGGCTGTCCATTAACAACCTGGTACAAACTAGAAAACAAGCTCAGCATACACGCTGAGGAAGACTATTCTTCTTCGTCTAGCGTAAATCAAAGGAAGATACTAAAAAATTTTAATGCCTTGTGAAAGAGTGGGAAAAGAGCTGTTCAGAAACTCATATGGTTCACATCCAAGCTGTATGTTCATCTGTCTTTCAAAATTAAGACGGAAAAACTATTTCGCATTTGTAATTAACATCCATACTAAATGCTCATGCTTATATACACGAACAGGATATCCCTCACTTCTGTAATTCTCTTCGAACTTTGGATAGAACCATTCTCTAACATAAATGACATAATTAAGAAATTTTGGAACCCAAACAGGATATTGAGTTGAACCGCAGCAACATAATGTCTACTTAGAAAGAAAAATAGCTTTAAACTTGAAGGTTTCTGGACAAAATACAAAAGACTGAAGCTATCATAGCAACACCCAAAAGTACTGAAATATTGCATTAGATCTGCTCATAAGGTCCCAGAGAATGGCCAATAATTATCACACTTATTGAGAATACCGAGTAAGATTTCAGCAGGGTTTTCGTTTTTTTCAAATTTTCGACTGTTTAGCAATCTTAAACCATTCAGTGTGGAAAGAACCTTCCATATCAATCCTTTCATAAGTATGAGCACCAAAATAGTCTCGCTGAGCTTGGACCAAATTAGCTGGCAGCCTCTCTCTCCTGTAGGTGTCAAAATAAGCAAGACTAGTAGACATACCAGGAGTGCTAATACCAGCATTGATGGCAAGGCACACAACCCTTCGCCAGGCAGACTGACGCTCCATGATTTCCTTTGCAAACTCTGGATCCACTAGAAGGTTAGCAAGATCGGGATTCCTATCATAAGCTCTCTTGATTCTGTCAAGAAATATAGCTCGGATGATGCAACCTCCCTTCCAAATCCTGGCCAGTTCCCCCAATTTCAAGTCCCATCCCTTCTCAACACTCTTAGCACGAATCAGATTCATCCCCTGTGCATAACTACAAATCTTGGAGGCATAAAGAGCTTGTCTCACATCATCAATTAACTTCTGTTTGTCAACCATTTGGTCAGTCAATATATCCCCAAATCCACCTTTTTTAAAGACTTTGGCAGCTTCAACACGTTCGTCCTTCAAACCACTAAGGAACCTTCCATCCAAAGAAGCTGCAATGGTTGGAGCTGCAACTGATAGATCAGCAGCTTGTTGAACAGTCCATTTACCAGTACCCTTCATCCCAGTTTTGTCCAAAACCTTGTCAACCAAGTATCCATCTCCTTTATCATCCTTAATTCCAAATATATCAGCGGTGATTTCAATCAAGAAACTTAACAGCTCGCCCTTATTCCAGTCTGAGAAAACAATTCGTAATTCCTCATTTGACAACTTTCCAACTGATTTTAATACATCATACGCCTCTGCAATCAGCTGCATGTCGCCATATTCAATTCCATTATGCACCATTTTAACAAAATTGCCTGATCCACCTTTTCCAATGTAAGTAACACAAGGGCCGCTGTCAGGAACTTGAGCTGCCACTTTAAGAAGAATGTCTTCAATGTACTTGTATGCCTCAAAGGACCCACCAGGCATCAATGAAGGCCCATTTCTTGCACCCTCTTCACCACCTGAAACTCCCATTCCAAGATAAAGCAATCCCAGTTCAGCCGTGGCTTTTTGCCTCCTTTCAGTGTTCTCATACCATTCATTACCACCATCAATGATACAATCACCTTTTTCCAGGTATGCTGACAGTGTCTTTATGGTTGCATCAACAGGTGCTCCAGCCTTAACAAGCATGATTATAACCCGAGGCTTTTGGATTGACTGCACAAACGATTCTGGATCATGGAAACCATACAGAGGTAGATTTCCCTCCTTCTTAGCTCTTTCAACAGTCTCATCAACTTTTGAGGTAGTCCGATTATATACAGAAATAGGGAACCCCTTCTCCGCAATATTGAGTGCCAGATTTTGGCCCATAACGGCCAGACCAGCAAGGCCTATTCTTGTTGGTTTTGCAGGTGCAGCCATAACTTTCCCTGTTCAATTATATCATCAAAATTGAAAACAGCAAAGTTAAAAAGAAAAAGGTTTAAAACCTTGAAGAAAATTTTCCCGGATAATGGAACTTGGATAATAACCAGAATGGTTGAAACAAAATTGACAAAGAGGAAAAAAAAATAGAGAATTGGTCACATAATATTATTAATCATTTCTACACCAGAAAAGCGAATAGTGTCATGAAAAGCAATTACAATATCTTGATAGTCCTTTTGACAATGTTAAGGATACATGTCAATTTTCCTTTACGTAACAGGTATTGATGCTTCAAATGACAAGATAGATGTGATTAAGTCAAAGAATTTTCTTTTCAAATTTTAACACAACAATATTTGTGGTGATAAATCCAATCTGCATAACTTTACACAATCCCTCAAGACAACCTCCCTCAGTATTTCTCCTCCCTTCACTGACCATTAAAGACGAGGAAAAAAATTGAAAACCTACTCTAAGTTAACCCTTGTTAACCACTACCGCTCACTGATATCGAGATCAATAATACTTCCATCAAGCCATTGAAGCCCACTTTCATAGAGAAGGCCTGTGGCCTTTTCTACATAAATCCCCGACTAGAAGCTATACGCAACCGTCAAGGATTTTCTTTTTTATACCACTACAAAACACGAGCCATGACATGCATACAAGCAAGGTATTGAGCTACTCGGCTAAGTAATAAAAACAGCAGATATAGTTGCCCGCTCTAAACTAAATGAGTTAGAGTTGATCTTGATTGAAAGTTGTTTGTTGTTCCAGAAAGAAACCAGTCATTTCCTACTGTTCCAGGATTCATTCCAAGAAAGGGAACAGACTCCTCATAAGGACAATAATTTCCATTTACTTAAAACTCATCACAAGTTCAGACGCAATGATAAGAACATCAAGTTATTCGAAGACGGCCTTAAATGAATCGTCAGTTAAATGTGAAAGAAATCTTCTTTTTCTTCTCGGTCAGTAAAAAATCAAAGTTTTTGACTACACAAGAATCTGAATTTGATCATGATACCTTTCAACTTCCCCAGTCAAAGGAAAAATAACCAAAACAACAAAATCCAGATCAACAGTTCTAAAGCAAATCCCAGATAAATCACCCTGTCTGCTAAAAAATCAAAATTTCGGACAGCAAGATGAGTTGGCAAACAAGTGGTAGCCTATGGTTAAACAAAACTGACAATTTTATCCGCCTTTGATATCTCGAACCAATCAAAAAAGAGAAAACGTTAAGAAAATCAATAGAACGTACAGTAAGAAAGCACCCACCTTTGCTTGGTGAAGGCTACAGTTTGCTCTGATGGATAGAATTCAGGCCAACCCAGCAAAAATAACGATCTGGGTCTTGGAAGAGAGGCAGAGAGATTAATTGTTAGGTAGAGTCGACTAGTTACGACGAAAAAAAGTAGCGTGGGGGGTTGGTAACTGAGTCCCCTGTAATATAGTAAACAACTAATAACTAGTTGGCATTACCGTTGTCGTTTTTTCAATGGTCAAATTTGCTTATTTTCATTGGGAATTACAGGAAACGGGCAATTGTTTTCTAGGCCATAGAACTATCTTTGTTAAGATGGTGTTACATTATGTAAAGTATAAAGCCCATAAAACTAATTATTCTCCACTCCAAAGCTATAACTGTGGATCATTGATTGAGAAAAAAGAGCTCAACATCACGATGTGAAAACAGAGAGGTTTACATGTCGAGGTAAAAATGGGTGTTTCCTAATCTATTCTTCCTCGTGTCTAATCTAATCTTTGTTTAATATTAGAATGAATTATTTAAGATTTTTTTTCAAATAATAATTTTATTTCTAAACTTTAACTTTAACTTCTTTATTAATAATTTATATTTTTATATTATTGTAAATTAGTTCACATTAATCTCATAACGTTTTTATGTTTTTAATTTAATCAAAAAAGA
This sequence comes from Erythroxylum acuminatum, assembly GCA_026284645.1. Taxonomy (NCBI): domain Eukaryota; kingdom Viridiplantae; phylum Streptophyta; class Magnoliopsida; order Malpighiales; family Erythroxylaceae; genus Erythroxylum; species Erythroxylum acuminatum. The sequence goes on along the minus strand of JANKOD010000008.1, from coordinate 13,233,904 downwards.
TAAAATCGATTAAAATTTTAAAAAATCAAAATATTTTAAATAAATTATAAGGACGAAATTGAACTTTATTTTACAAATAATAATATGTAGATAAGTAAAAATAAAAACTTCGATTATATTTTGCTTATCATTTGTTAGGTTGGTGAGAAACGAGATAACTGATTTGACCTTTGCCTTTCCATATTTTGTAAGGTAAAGAATGTAAGATCATCCGACCCGTCGTTCATGAGGTGGAACCGCCACCAAAACTAGAACTGATTTGACCTTTGCCCTTCCATATTTTGTAAGGTAAGATCATCCGACCCGTCGTTCATAAGGTGGAAACGCCACCAAAACTATGAATCCGCCATTCCTTTTAGACTATGAAAACTTGAAAAGTCATCTTATTCAATCAAACCAAAATTAAAACTTTGTGAAAATCTTTTTTGACACTTCTTCCATTGCTGCTTTATCAAAGGCAAACGTCAACAATGACATCATAATCCATACCCAAAAATAGGCAAGCCACGCCCACCTTAAAAAATAGTGGCCCACAAAGTTGTCAAATTCAAAGGTTGGTACTTGAATAATGTACTGGTCAAAAAATATTACAAAATTATGTTTAAAGATACCGATTATCGGTATTCATCGATGCCAACAATTTTGTATGTTATTGTATGATATTGGTAAGTATTTAAAATATTGACTAAATATAAGTTGATATCAAAAATTTTAAAAAATAGCAAGACTATTTAACAAAATTTTCAAAGTTTTTATTAATTAGCTATTTACTTATTTTGTTGAACTTTTATTTTGATTTTTATTCCTCAAAAAAATTTTGATTTTTAATTTATAGATTTACAATAAAATAAATTTTTTATTACTAATAATAATTATAAATTAAATAAAACTTAAAAATAAATTATTTTTATTTATATTTATTTTAATCTTTTATATAATAAATTATTAATAATAAATATTTTTAAATAAATAGTTTTAAAATTATTATTTATAAACTAATATTTATTTTTAGATATATTTTAATTATTAAATAAAATTTAATTATATTTGTTAATAATTATCAAATTAATTTTAGAAATAAAATTAAAATTAAAATTAATTTAAGTTATTTATAATTTTAGTAACAATTAATTTTAATTAATTAATTATATAATATTAAATTAAATTGTTTAAATTCTTATTAATAATAAATATATTTAATAATAAATATTTAATTCCTAATCAATTAAATAATAAATATTTTTGTTTCAGGTTTCACTTCTAGTTGGTCATTTTCTCGTCACGAACTCTTATTGTAAGTTATAATAAAATCTTGTTTGTTCTTTTTATTTGATGTTTTGATGTAATTATTATTTATTATATGATGAAATTGTAATATTTCAAATACCATGTATTTTTCTTAATTTTATACTTGAATGATGATTAAATGATCTTTTTTGTATATTAATTGTAGTTATCATTTATATGTAAAATATGTGAAAATTTTATGTTAAATTCTTATTATTATGATTTTTGAGAGATGGTTGATATATAATATACTACTATTTTATAATCTTAAAAAATTCAAGGTTTATTTTATAAATTTAAAAAATTACCCGAAACATACCCGTTATTAACTAATACAAGTACAGTATTGTACCAGAATACCTAAAAAAACAGTATTGTACCAGAACTCAATCCGCTACTAATGCCGGTACGGTGTTCATAAAATTGGCTTGCACACTTTCTATGATTTGCAAGTCTAATCTTTCACACTCATTTTGTCTAATTATGGTATCTTTTATTTTCTTCATACATAAAACGATAAAATATTTAAGAATTCTTCATAACTCTAATAATTTTAAATGTAAAATTTTATTATTGATTCAAATAGAAGATTAGAAGATAGATGAGAATTAACACATCAATACCTAATCTCTCTAGTGGTTGATCTTAACATTTGATGAAAACACTTACATTAGGTGTTACTTTCGGTAATCTTTTAATTTTGAGATAAAAGATACTAATTTTTCATGTGATTTTATCAATTATATTAATTTTTATTATAAAATTTTGTGGAAGACCCTTTTGAAACACGTAATACTCCACGTGAATAGTTATACCACATTAATTAATTGAGAACTAATAAATCACATAGATTTTTATATTTTAAACATATTAATTTATTGATTCTCAAAAAAAATATTAATTTTCTAATTTATCATATTTATTATATAAAAAAATAATATTTATTTTATTAAAAGTTATCATATTGATTAATTAATAATAATATATATAATATTTTTATTTATAATTCAATATAGAAATAATTATTACATTTTTATAAATTTTCTTATTATTTTATTGATTTATCATATTTATATCTCCACACTTATATAAAGAGTATAAATAAATATTTAATATATGATTTTAATAAATAATAATTTATTAACTTATTTCATTAATAAGTTTAACATCATAGTTACATTAATAAGTAAGATGATCAATTCGTCAATTCTTACATATAAGTTTTTATAAAAAAAATCAATAATTCGACTAGTTTTTTATTCTTAATAAATAAAATTATAAAATCATAATTATTTTTATTGATTAATCATATTCACAGATCATTTCTTATATCAAATAGTACATAATATTTCATATGTGATATTAATTTATTTTATAAATAATTAATTTATCATTTTTATTAATAATTACTAATATATCTATACAACATCAATTCCATAATTTATTAAATTTTGAAATTTTTATCAAATAATACTAATAAGTGAGATAATCAATTTTTATATTTTTAAGTATGTAAAAATTTATTATTTAATTTTATTGTTAATTAATAATTAATTTTTCTTATTATATTAGCAGTTATATTTTGTATAAAGGTTATTAACTTTTTATGTTATACTGGCCTATTAACCTCAATGTAATGTTGATTAATTTTCACGTTTTATCATAACATCTATCCAGATTCAATGCGTGTACCAAGTAATTTTTCGTATCTCATCATTTCGTTAGACTGAATCTTAGTGTTAAATAATTACAACTATTAAAAAATTATATAAGATTATAAATGAGTATAAAAATAAATAAAATAAAATAGTTACACATTATTATAACATATTAATCATCTTATGTATTTTTTTAAAAAATTAAATAATATATCATTGCTACGGGCTAAGTGATCAAAGTGGCCTCAATACTTGAACGACTCCCTTAAGATACCACGACAGGCGCAAGGTTGGGCTAGGATTTACCTCAGCTCTTACGCCTACATGCATTGTTTCTTTTTGCTCATATCCTTTAGATCGGCTTTGTCCCATTCTATTATCTTGCTGGCCTTGAAATCCATCCTCTGTTTCTTGTCTGCTTCAGTATGCTAATTGTGCTTTATGTTGTACAGGTGCTCCAATTGCTTGCTCTATCTTCCTTTCGCTGTGGTTTCATCAAGGAGACTTCCTTGTTGCTTGGAAATCCCATAAGTTGTCTCCGTAATCCACTACTAGTCTAGTTCATTTGTGTATTCTGGTGCTTGCATGTTTGGTTGTTTATTTCCTTGCTGGTGGAATTATGGGGCCTTGCCTGTTTGTTTGCTAATTGCTATGGACTGTTACCTCTTGGTGTTTCTCCTGTTCATATATTCTCTTGTTTACCTTTTTGTGCTCTGGATCTCCTTGGTGAACGTCTTAGTTTGTTCTTTATTAACTTGCTACCTGTACGCTACATTCCTCGGCATTTATCTTCAATGAAACTTGCTCTTTCAACTAGTTTAGTGTGTCTCTATCGTCAATTGTTGTCTTGTTCATGGGTCACTTCTAAAAAGCCTGTTGCACCTTTCTCTCCATATCATAGGTGTGCATCCTCCAAACATCAACAATAATATTCTTGTCTCCTCTGTCCTCTGTTCGTAAGTTATTGAACCAATCCAACTAGTTTTTCCGGTTTGTAATTTCTGAAGTTACTTGGTAAGCTTCTGAGATATCTAGCCATGTTTCCTTTGAGTATTCACACTCAAAGAAATATATGTTCCGTTGTCTCACTCTGGGATCTACAGAAACTGCATATATTCTCCACATTCAGGAAATCCATTCTGTCCAAGATTGAAATCTTCTCATAACATAACAACCAAAGGTGGAAAAGAGATTTTTGGGGGGGAGAATGCTATTCCACACTATTTTGCTCCACCATAGTTTTTCTGTATTTCCATTTAAAGCTTCCCTGTAGCTAGAATTGGTGAATTTCTTTGAAGGATTTAGGGATCAGTAGTATATGTCTTCTATATATGAGTTTAGGTTGTAGTCTGGAATGAAGTGACTTAGCTCATGGGGAAAGTTTCCCCATTGGTTGCCATCTAGCCGGTGACATCCTTTTGCAACCTTTTGGGATTAGTTCGGCAACTTCTAAGCTGAGCTGTGGTTCTCTTAATGCTCCATGCTTGCTCCAACTCTCATGCCGTAAGGATGCCCTCATTCCATTCCCTACAAGGCATTCCACGAATCTTCCCAAACTGCTTCTATTTTTCTATAACTGGTTAAAGTGATAAAATAGTCCCTACTTATGCTGGATCTCCCGCAAGCTTTTATCCTTTACGTAGATGGTGTGAATCCACCTAACCTATAAGGATTATGTGAGAAAACTCAATAGTATTATTATATAATAAAATAAAATTTAATGAAAGACTTAATTTTTTTTAAAACAAAGGCAATAGCAATAGCATTAATCAAAGAGGTAGAGGAAAATCCCAACTACAACGGCTAGCATATAAATGTGAAACCCGTGCTAAGTTATGAGCCTTAAAATTGGCTTGCCGACGAACCCAACAGACCTTGATTAGAGGTCTAACGCTCAATAATTGTTTACATTCTAAAATGACTATACCAAATTCAGTCCAGTTATCATGAGAACTATTTATAGCAGAAACTAGATTTTGGGCATCGGAGTAAAAAGCCCCTCGCCCATGCCAAAGAGGTAAAACCCAAGTTAACGCTTTCCGCAACGCCACAGCTTCAACCACATCGGAACGACAACACCCTACAAAATAACCAGAAACTGCTCGCACGAAGTTTCCTTCCCCATCTTGACATACAGCCTCATATCCATATAGACATCGGTCTGTAAAAGTTGCACCATCAACAAAGCACAACCAATCAAGTTGTGCTTCATCTCGCAGCCCATCCACCATCCCACGCCCCTCTACTGGACGAGATGGCATGGATTTGTTCACATTAGCTTGTTGCCAATCATTAATAGAGCCTAAAGCCATGCGATACAGAGTAAAAGAGGAGTACCTTTTGGCCGCCCAAATCCAATCATTACGTGCCTGCCATAGGTGTGAAGCTACAGAGACTTAATTTACTATAATGTTAAATTGATTAATATATTATTAACTATTAATAAACTATGATAAATAGATATATTATTAATTACTAATAAAATAAATTAATATTATATTTTAAATATTTGGATTATAATAATTATTTCTTGTATTTGGAAAGCTTGCATAACCATCTCTTTAGAATGCACGTAAAACAAATAAAATAATCAATACTCTTCTCTTTTCTCTTATGTTATAACCCCATATAATGTTTACTTATAAGGATGTTAGGATGGCAATAGAGATTTAAGTTTATTAATACAACATAAATGTTATTACATAGGCCTAAAACTGAATCAATAACTATAAGCCCTTCAATGAAGATCTTCATCCACTTGGCATGTGCTCATGCCTTAAAACAGGTTATAATCTTGGCTTTAATGGTTAAAGTAGCCATAACATATTATTTAGATCTCTTCTAAGAGATATCTCATCCAATTAACACAAATATATACTTTCTAATAAACTTTTTGTGATTAAGACACACACCAAGGTGCAGCAATTTATTAAATGATCTCCAAATCATTTACATGCTAGTAAACTAGCATATAATATATAGTCTTGCATATATAGTGCAATACTTTCTTTGTTACAATTTAATGTTAATGATTATAATTTTTCAAATGCATGCTAAGAATACTAACTGCAAGAGTAGTATTAGGTCTAATACATACTTTCGAATACATCCAATCACTACACTAATGTAAGAAATATTAGTTATCTCTACTTTCTTCACCTTATTCTAAGGACGTTCCTCCTTACTCAACTTATCACTTAATATACAACAATTGTAATCCTTTATATTCGGCCCAAAATTTTATTGGATCTTTACTTCAAGAAAAAATTGCGCCTCTCTAAGATCTTTTATGTTAAAGTTCTTTGAAAGATCTTTTATATTCTGCGAGATGCTCAAACCTTTGATGGAAATCATAATATCATCTACATACAAGGCCAATCACAAACTTGCTCCACTAAATTTAGAGTATATACAAAAGTCAAGTTATATCTTCAAAATCTATACCTATTACTACCTCATGGAATTTTACGTACCACTATCATGATGCCTACTTTAATAGATAGATTGACTTCTAAAATCTGCAAATCTAGTGGTCAATTCTCTTTACCTTAAAATCCTTGGGTTATTGCGTATGTGATAGGTATTAATTACATCATGTTCTTATAATGGTTTAGAAATCATTTAGCTTTTATTTTGATGATTTTTTAATATTATTTGATACTTAATTTGGTTTACATTTTATTTAGAAGCCTTTTTTTTGACTTTACAATAAAGAATGAATGAATTTTTGCAAGTTTCAATTGATTTGAAATGATTTTAGGATGATTTTATAGGAAGGATTCAAAATAAGGTACAAATATGAAGGTGTATTAGGGTAGTGTTCTGGAACTGGGGATTAATGTGGAGGTGTGTTGAGACCACGTTCTAGATCAAGGAACTAATAAAGGGACGTGTAGGCCCTATGTTCAAGCCATGTTTAACGTTTTTTTTTCTCTTCGTTTCTTCCTATTTTTGTCTAGAACAACACAAGACTAATATAAGGTCATGTTGGAATAATACAGGACTATGTTAGACTTGTGTTAAAGGTAATTTTTATGAGAAAAGAAGATGAGGGGAACGTAAAGCAATACAAGACAAAGATGAGGCCCTGTTTGACCCATGTTTGACATAAAATATCATATTTTATGAAACAAAAGAGAATATAAATGTAACTTATGAATTCTTACTTTTCCAAGAAACAAGAATTGTCCATTAAATCAAGATATGCTTAAGTATAGAGAATTTCTAGGAGGATTCTACATATAATTATATTCTATCTAGTAGTTGTTATTCTTATATATTACCTTAGATGATTAACTCTTGTTTATTATTTATATTTTCTTATTTCCATTTATTCCATTATTCATTTATTTAGATTAGATAATAGAAAGGCAATTAGTACTAGTAATCATAGTCTATATGGGATTGACTTGTACTCGCTGATGCTAGTTACAACTATGTCATGCATTTGAAGTAAAATATTGGACAATCTAGTTTTTAGCGATATTGTTGGAAACTGTAATATTATGAAGGTCTGATTTTTATTAATCTGGTCATTTTTCTTTTATTTGTATATGCTTTTGTTTTATTTTTTACTAACTTAGATAATTTTTATTTTTGTCTTTATTTAATTATTTTATAAAACATTTTTCTTGTCTTATGTTTATGAATTAGTTTTAGTACTTAGGTATTCATTGCTATAACTACAAATACAATAGAAGAATAGAGAAAACAATATTCTCTAGGGATTATATTACAGAAAGTTTGGAATAAGAGAAAAGATGATATGTATTGGGAAGCTCAACTGATATTATCTATGCATTGTGATATTTGTGGTGGTGATTACCCTAATCATGAATGTAAGATGTTGAACTATATATAACAATTAGTATTGGCTATACGATGTGATATTTGTAGTTAATATCAAAAACCAAACTATATATGGGAGTAGCCAATTTTTATAGAGAGTTGGCCTCGAAACATCCCCTAATACTCATAATTTAGGGTGAAGCAACTATCCCAACTTTGTATCGAAGGATCAAGTTCCACCTGGATTTTTATGACAGTAGCAACAAGAGGAGGATCAATGTCCTGAGGAGCACCTTATGAAAGCTGTTACTATAACCGAGGCTAGCACCTAAGAAACCAAAGTGATTTTTCCCTCCATCCACAACATAAAATTTTGACTGGATAGCTTGTTTAATTTGTCTTTAAAGAGTAACAAGGTATTTTGTTAGGATACACTAAACCAAATTTGAGGGAATAAGTGAATATGACATCTTTGAGTAGTGGAGATGAGTTACAAACTGAAGAGGAAAAGGAAGCTATTGCTTAAAAAGAAGAGGAAGATAAAGAAGAGGAGTAGTCAAAGAAGGAGGTTATCGAGGAACTTTTTGTTGGATCACATATGGCCCGAGTATTCACAATACGTTGCGGAAAAGACCATAACACAACAAGAAGTATAACCGAAATCATACAGTATGTACAAAAATACCTTTTTGACACGGATTGGTTGTTTCTTTTTCAGATTCGTAGACACTGCAATACACGAATGTCCTCTACCAGTATCCATACAAGTATGAACGATCCGGGCAGCGGTTATCATGTGTTAGCACGTCCTGAAACTCTTTTTGAACGCTGCACAGTTTTCTCTCGGAGGGTGGCTAGGGTTTCTTCTCACATTGTTCTCTTCTTTCTAATAAGACCTAAGTTTCTCTATTTATAGAGAAAACCTAATCCCATTGAAGCCCAATAAGTTTCGACCCATTATATCTTATATAATAAAACCCCGATAACTTAATTCAATCCAGCCCAATAAATATATCCACATATATTTATTCAATGCCTAATAAATTAGACCCAAGAGAATAAGCTCAAATCACATCACTCTTTGTGTGCGACCTTGTAGGCTCATTTGATGTTGGCAATGGGCTTGATCACACTTCAAGGCCCATAAGTCATAAGTGGCCTCTAGCAAGAC
>JANKOD010000008.1:13207133-13221635 GCA_026284645.1 Erythroxylum acuminatum | reverse complement strand
GTGAGTTGGGGAACCATATTTCTCATATGGGATTAGATCACTCTAAGACATGTATGATGACTTGTATGTGAATTTTGGACCTAGGTAATGCATAGTAGAATTTAATCTCCAATAGATGATAGTATATTTGTGTATTTAATAAACAACTTTGTTTTAAATAACTCCTTGCTATTGGAGAGCAACTGATGTTTTATTTCGTATTTTGAGAAATGACATTGTTTTCAACAAACCTGCATTCGAAGTGTAAAAGAATAATGTTTTATTTTCTGAAACTATGTTTTTGAACAACTTTGGACTTAGAGTGCAAAAGATGACTTTTATAGCATGAAATAATGTTTTCGAACTTACTTATGTACAAATGAGTCATATAAGCTAAGTGTATGTTTTCTCTCTTGGCTTAGAGCCACAACAAGGTTTCATTTTATCGGTTGGACCGATAAATAAAGGCATAATACCTTACTTGATTTTTGATACTTAAATGTTGTATATGATTTTTATGATTAGTGAGGAAACGATTGGCCAATCGTGTGTTGGGTACAACTGATTACGATTAAGCGACCCCTATACCCTTGATGCTGGTACATTAAAGTCGAGTCGCCGTATCGACACCTTTCTACGGGATTCGCTGGTGATTCTAAACCTAGGGTATGGACATCGACGAGGTCATCACCTAGGGTCATGACACTCTTATCGACTGTAATCCAGACTCACCATGGATGAAAGTCGAGCCAACACCGAGGATCGGTGGGTGTGCACATTAGTTTGGCTGACTAGTGGTGTCATACATGATTGTTTTGGCGTATTCTGATGATTGTTTTCTGACGAGATTTGATTGATATATATGATGTTTTTACGCTTTTATGTACTGGAACTGGGACCTATGTTCACCAGATGAGTGAGTTAAAAGGCTAGGCCTATGGTTCCTAACTAGTATACATTGATTCATAGGCTGGGCCTATGTGTTGTCTATGTGCGATATAATCACTTCATAGGTTATCTACACGGTCTTGGAATGAATAAATTCTATTTGTGATATATGCTTATCCTGCTCACTGAATACCTAGTGTACTCACCCCTCCACTTTCCAACAATGCAGGTTAATTTAGCGAGCTAGAAGCTCCGTGATGATCGTGCGACTTTTTGACATTTTTAGGGTGTTTCCGCACGTGGGTAGTCTCCTATTTTGTACTTTTATTGTCTAGTGGCTCGTGAACTGTATTTATGTAGATACGCTTTATGATTTTGTGAGTTAACTTTTGATTTGCCATGCTGCCCAAATTTTTCAAAAAAAACATAAAAAGAAAAAAAGGATATTCAGTGAGCCTTGCATAGTCGAATTAAGGATACTGCGAGTATCCTTAGCCCGAGTATACGGCGGTTGTCATGGGCCTGATGTGGTACCAGGTCGTGACAGATTATCAGAAAGAGGAGGGAAGAAAAGCTGTGGCTTGTCCAAAGGAACTATATCCGAAAGATACTAGCTCAATTTAATATGGAACAAGCTAAAGCTACTTCAGTATCGTTAAGATCACACTTACAGATGGTTTCTGATAAGTGTCCTAAAACTGAAGAAGAACAGAAGGCTATGGCTCACTATCCCTATGATGTAGATGTTGGAAGTTTAATGTACCTTATGCTATGCACAAGGCCTGATCTAGCCTATGCTATAAGTATCCTAAGTAAGTTCATGGCCAATCCAGGTTTAGAACACTAGCAAGGGCTCAGGAATGTTCTCATATATATTTCTGGAATAGTGAACTATGGTTTATGTTTTTCTAAAACAGAACTAATCAAATGCAAGTATCTGTCTCTAAATGGCTATGTGGATGCTGATTATGCAACAGATAAAGACACAAGGAAGTCAATCTCAGCATATATATTCACACTATCAGCAAATACAATATGTTGGAAATCACAATAACAATCAGTGGTAAGTCTATCAACCACAGAGGCAGAATATTATGCAATCACAGAAGGGGCAAAGGAATTAGCATGGCTATCAGGAATTTTGAAGGAAATAAACACAGAAATCACAACACCAGTACTATACACGGATAGTAGAGTGCTTGGTACCTGAGTTGCGATCTAGTCCTCCATAAGCGATCCAAGCATATAGATGTGCGACTGCATTTCGTCAGAGATCAAATCTCCAAAGGAACCTTCAATCTAGAAAAAATACAAGGTGAGAAAAATCCATCTGATTTCGGTACAAAAATTCTAACACAAAAGAAGTTTAATTTTTGTAGGGAATACTTACTAATCATGGAAGCCCCTTGATTCTGAAGTCGGATTCAACGGATCTCGCAAAGGGGGTGAAGATTAGGGTTTCGGGTTTTTGGAGATTTCTCTAGGATTTTTCAATTTGAGCTACAATTAGTGAAGTAGGAGGGAAAGTAACATGAAATCGAAGTCGATTTCATCAGATCTCACAAATTTTTGAAAAACTAGGGTTTCAGATTTGGTTTGAATCACTGACAGGTTAGGGTTCTAAGTATGGATTAACGAAGAAAGAGGGAAAAGATGTGATTAAAATCATGTTATTTTCCATTAACATATACACAGAACCAGAAAAAAAAGCATTGGAGAAGCATGAAGAACCTAAGTAGATGGTATCTGAAATGTCGAAGAAGGAGACATGAAGCAAAGCTATCGAAGGTTCTCTTTTTCAGACACAAATGACTTAAACAAAGACACATTCACGTGACAACAAACATAAGAGTCATTTGTTGGAAGTCAATACGAAGTCATTCCCATAATGGTTCAGAGACACAAGATGTTGTCGTGTTGTTTACAAATTAAAACACAGCCAACACACCAAAACGCAGAGGATCATTAATACCTGTCACGCGAGGAGCAGCTGTAGACATTCATAAAGCCACATCCGAGAGTAGTCATCTTCTTCAAGCATATAAAAGGAGAACAGTTCAAGCTTCAGTGCAACTTCTGTAATTTTCATTTCATCGTCAACAAATCAGTGAGTGAGAAATATCATAGAAGAAAAATTTTACAGAGAGTGCTGGGGTACTAACTTGTGGGTACTAGAGAGTTTTTGGAGACTCTTTTGCAAGTGTTCAAGTGGAACACTCAACCTCTGTATAATCTTCTTCTTCTTCTTCTTCTTCTTCATATAGTGAAAATCCTTACCACCATAGATGGGAATCTTAGATGTAGATAATGTTTCACTATATATCGAACCAGGTAAATCAGTCTTTTTTAATTTTTCTGCAATCGTTTCATATCTGTAAAAATAACTATCTTTATCAAGTTCTGTGTTTAAAGATCAACAGTAAAGCAAGTTTATCCCTAAGGTCCATCAATCCCAAAACTTAATAAATACTCGAGAACTCCAACACATTAACCGCGATGCATCCCAGAACTTCAACACAATCTTATATTCTAAAACTACATCTCAACGACACTAATTGCAATTTCCGTTTTAGCCACCATCGAAGAGCCACGTCGAAGTTTTCTTTTGTGCTTCTAGTCTGATTGTTTTCAGAAATAATATGGAGGGGATTGTTTTTTATTTTTCTAGATGTCTAGCATCAGCATCGTATTTAAACACATTTGAATTGTTTCTAAAGTAATAAGATTGAGTTTTAATATGACCTTTTTATATTATTATTCAAATCCAATTTAATTATAATTTTAAGATTTAGATTAATATAATTTTAAAACTTAATTTTTGAATAATTTGATAATTTTAATTTTCAAAATCTTAATCGACAACAATCAAATTATAGAATTAAAGTCAACTCAAATACACTTTTAAAAAATTAGAGCTAAATCTAAATCTTATCTTATATTTAATAGAAGAAAAATAAAAGTTTTTTATTTAATTTTACAAAAAACAAGATTACTTTAAATTCTATAACATAATTTATACATGAATATAAATTATTTTAGTAATTTAGTTCAAATCTAATTATAATTTTAGTTAAACCTTTTAGTAATTTAGTACAAAACTGCAGTAAGGACTAAATCTAATTATAAATAGGTATAAGATTCAAGGGAGCTAACATTTTTAATTTTCCTTTTTCTACACTGCTTATAGAGTATAAATTACAAGAAAAATGATTAAGCTATTCAATAAGGTACAACTTACATTTATGTTTATTATATTCATGTATAAATTATATTATAGAATTTAAAGTAATATTGACTTTTGTAAAACTAAATAAAAAGGTTTTATTTTTCTTCTATTAAATATAATATAAGATATAGCTCTAATTTTTTTAAAAAGTGTATTAGTGTTGACTTTAATTCTATAAGTTAATTTATTATTTGATTGTTGTTGGTTAAGATTTTGAAAAGAAATTATCAAATTACTCAAAAATTAAGTTTTAAAATCATATTAGATATGAACCTTAATATTATAATGAAAATATAAAAAGGTCATATTAAAACTCAATCTTATTTCCTTATAAACAATTTAAATAATTAAAATTTTAATTAATTTTAATTAAACAATATTCTGAAATTTTACAATCAAGTACAACTTGATTAAAAAAAATTCTCTTTGATAGTTCCTTATTTGTGACTTATTAGGTTCTTAAATATGTTTTTTTTTACATTAGGTTCTTAAATATGTTAGCAACGAATATAAATTACAACTTTAATTCACATTTAGAATTAGATAGATCAAACTATTTTAATTTAATTTATCTAATTCTTTAATTAAATAATTTATATTCATAGATCAAGATTAGCGTCTAACAACTTATCATGAGTACTCAATTATTGTAAATGTTGAAATAATTTTGACTAATATTTTCATGTATATGTGATTTTTTTATATAATCTAATCATTTCATCATATAATGTCCGATTAAACATAGACTATAGAATTAAATACTATTTTATTTGAGTACAATCATATTAATTCTCTACCATTAGCAATTAATTATATTAATGATATTTAAATTTTTTTAAATGTCATTTCACCTTAGCCAACGATTTTTCTGATCAATATTAATTGAGAAAAAAATATTCGCTTTAATTACTTTAAGGCAATGAATCATATATCGATCACTCAACTACCTCCATATAGTTCATGTTATATCCAAAAGATAACAAATTGAATTACGCTTGACTAAGATAAGTCATAAGTAATATCAAAACATAACAATTCTTATATGAGATACTTTATAGATATCAAATATACAACCATTATAATGAGAGATATAGATATGCAAGTATTGTTTCAAATAATATTCTTATATTATCTCAATTCAATGAACTTATTCTCTAACATGTAAATTCAATGAACTTATTCTCTAACATATACTCACACATTTGTTTAAGTATCTCTATATATAATTTAGTAAATGAGATTAACTACTTCCTATGTAAGAAAGAAATATAACGTGTGTTATTCTTTCTGTTATATTAATATTCAATCTCAATAGAACAATGATTAAAAAAATAGAGATGATATGTAAATACAATATGAATTTTATAATTATAATCTCGTTATAATTTCATTTGCAATGTACATTTATATCATAAAATTTATCTTATATTTTGATTAAATAAATAAAATAAAGAATGCATTTAAATAATTTTATCATTAAATATTACAATCAACTAATTAATTATAAGACATAAATCAACAATACGAGACAAGCTTGAAGTTTGAACTATCTTTTGTTTTCTTATATATATGTTTTTGGCTATTTTAATTACGTGAAGATTCATTAATCAAACACTTTGTTGTTTGACGGAGTCAAAGATACAGTCCTATGTATACTTAATATAAGAAAAAACTTAGGATATTAATTTACTTGGCAATTTCACATTTGGAGGAACCATTTTCTTATTAGCGTGAAAAGTTCAATTCAAAAGAAAATAAGAACTTCTATATTATAAAGCATTAGCAATCTTAAAATACTTATTTTAGTATTTTATTGTATTTTATATAATTCTAAATGTTTGACAAGTATTTCTCCAAAATCTACTAATATTTTAGGATTTATGAGTACAAAATAAAAGATGATTAAGTGCCCAAGTTTTGTACATTTTTTACCGAAACAATTTGTATAGTAAAAAGGGCTTCTTCTTTTTTCTGTGAAAGAGATGAATAGATCATATTCAGTTATTCACAGAATACAAGTTAGTTTACGTTTGTAAATTCCCAAGCATGTCTTGTAATGCAAATTTAGAACAATCTCTCTTTAGCATGTACTTGATTAAGAAAATTAGGGGCGCGAGAGATTGGTTTCTTAGTTGTCCAACACCCTCAGAGATTGACTTCCCTCAATTCTATCTTGAGGGAAGTCCTGGATGTCCTGTCTCGCTCCTAGCGATCCTCATTCTTATAATAAACAGAATGGTATGAAATATTATTCTATTGTTCGAGAAGATATTTTATTATAGAATAGAATGAGATAAAAGATGATGGTTTCATATTACATCTCATTCCATCGTAAACAGTAAAAATATAAAACATCTAAGTTAGAGGGTTTAGAATGGAATATAAAATGATAAATAACTTTAAACTATATTCTATTATAAACCCTTCGTCCAAACAACATTTCACTATATTACATTATGAATCCTTCCATTCCTCCCAAATAATAATTTTATAATATTACATCCATTTACGTTTCATTTCATTATAAGCCATTCAATTTTATTATATTTCATTTTATTTTATTAAAAACTTTACGTCCAACTAAACATAACCTAAGAGCCTCTTCCATCAAGGAGTGTGGTGAAAGGTAGATTCCATAGGCCGCGACAACATTATGGTGTGCATAAACGCATATTGTCACATTTAACCTCCTGCTTTGTTGAAATATAAAGAGTGGAAGTTGTCCCATACTGGAAAAAGAGAGGAAAGTAAACTAACATATATAAGTCTAGTGGGCTACTCCACCTATCACCAATTAGTTTTAGGATGGAACCTCACTTGAGCTTGTATGTGGTCTAGCTTTCCTTCTCGTGTGGGCCCGTAGGCCCATTGTAAAATTCTAACATGGTATCAAAGCGGGTTGCTCTTATGTTAGTCGTTAACTCCTCAAAATGACAGATTATGTCACGTGTTAGATCCACACGTGAGGGGGGTGTGTTGAAATATAAAGAGTGGAAGTTGTCCCATATTGGAGAAAGAGAGGAAAGTAAACTAACATATAAGTCTAGTGGGCTACTCCACCTATATCACCAATTGGTTTTAGGATGAAACCTCACTTGAGCTTGTATGTGGTCTAACTTTCCTTCTTGTTTTTGGCTCGTAGGCAATTGTAAAATTCTAACATGCTTGTCTTCCCAGGAGCCCTCTAGCTATGAAGAAGACCAGCTGAAAGCCTCTGCAAATATTTGTTCGATAGATTAAAGCGGCAGCATTTTTTGCCATGTAAATTCTTCATGGATGGTTGCTTCTCACTGTTTCAGCAAAGAATAGTGGCCAGGGGATTCCACTATCATTTTGGAGATATTTGCCTTAACCCCATTCACCAAACTCGCTGCGACAAAAGCCATATTTTAAACGGACAATATTAAACCAAATAGATCTGAACAAAATACAGTAAGGCAAGGCACGGGAAGAAGAGATAGGACAGGCCCAACGGTCATTTAACATCCATTTCTTTTCATGTGAAAACTTTGTCGACAACCAAACATAATATCCCCATTGTTTGACGACAAAAAGTAATTCAATTACGCATCAAGTTGAAGGTAATAAAGGATTAATTGGAACCAATTTTAGTGATTCAACTCGCTGAGAAGCTGGATCGAGCAAGAATTTAATTTGTTGATGCGATTTTTTTGGGGTCAAAACAGTAGTAGAGTAAGACCAAGGTAATAATCATGGGACAAGTGTACGATGCAAAGCTGCAAAGGGAGGTTTACTTAATTGTATTGGAGATGAAATTGAGTAAAGTTTTGGAGGTGAATGATTTATTTGCCCTTTATGGATATACAAAGTACAGGAAAGAGAAAGCATGTTCCAACCTATCATGAGACGACAGATTTCTCTATATGTTTCGTTTGTTATGGTAATTTTTGAATCATTAACAATGTTTGCCCACCAACCTTGTCTTTTGCTGCCCAACGCTCACCGCGTCCATGTCCACAAATCCATTTTGCAATTGTTTCTTACATTTGATGAAGTGATTCCGTCTGGGAAGATATGTTTTCATGTTTTAAAGATCAAAGTTAAGTTGCGGTTCTTCCTTGAGCTGCAATGTTCAGTTGTTTGATATACAGTTTTAAAGTTGGTAAATAAGTCTCTGAAGAGAATGATTACGGAGTGTTTACAAGTCCTAATATATGTGACAATCGTAATTGAACATAGCTTCAAATTGCATTCAAAAGAATTATTGCCACTCTTGTTTATAGTCGTACAGCTAGTGGAGAGAATAGGACTGGCTCACTTGCATACAAAAAGAAGAACCAAAATGGAAGAAAAGATAATCCATCTTAGCCAAGTAAATGAGTAGAACTTGTGATGGAATGATTTGAAGATTCAGTTCTGAGGTAAGCTGTGTTACAGGGGATATCATCCAGGTCTTTCAAGGTAGGGAAACTGCTACTCAGTTGCATTTCAGTTAGCATTTGACGTAATTCTGAGGCTTCCTCTTTGAGTTGAGCATTCTCTTGAACGGCCCGATCATGACACTCCGAGACATGATTAAGCTTATCCACGAGCTGGTGGTTTTCGTTTCTGAGCCACACAACCTGCGACCATAGCTCATCCAGGTGTTTCTGCTTGCGCATGCGCGATCGACGCGCAGATTCCCGATTGGATATCATCCTTCTCTGTTTCCTTTCATTGATGAGAGAAAGTTGTTGTTCATCTGCTTCATCCGAAGTAGAGTTGTTGCTTAGGCATGGTTGTTGTAGGCTGAATTCTTGAAGTTGAGGGGGAATTTGGAAATTACGAAATGGATTATTGAATCTGTTGAACTGGAATGTTGGTAGATTATTCTCAGAATATAAGGACTGGTTTGAAGGAACTAGATAATGAATTCCTGAAACCTCAGCAGGCTGCATGGTTTGCAAGAGAAGGAAGATGTGGATTTATTATTATTTGGAGGGTGGATGCATCAGGAGTGGCCTTTTATAGAGTGGAAAGAAGTTGAGATGACCCCATTATTTGCAATTTGGAGTAAACAGTGAGAAAGCAGACCACTAGAATATCATGCAGATCATGTTATTGTCGTTGATGTAGCAAATGTTATGCATGTATGCATATGGGTCATAATGAGTGTTAAAGATTGTTCGTTACTTGCATTGATATGATCATGTTATGCTCATATAATGACGTGGTTCTATATATAGCTTCCGCCTGCAATCCTCTCTGTGGCTGAAAAACAAAACGAGATGAACAGGGATCAAGAAGTCAATCTTTGAAGTAGGGTGGAGTATTAATTTACTGCTACCCAGGTTTTCTTAAGAAGCTGGAGATGCGTAGAAAGGCAAGCTCTTTTCTATAATCATAATCCCCAACGATTAAACAAAGAGTTGATGACTCAACAATCACTTCATAATAACAAAAGCAATAATACATTAATAGTAACCCCCAATTAGTTTTTATTTTCTTTAAGCCCTGGTTCTCATCTAGGAACAATTACAGGACAGGTTTGTGAGTGCAAAGAACTCTTCTGGAAATGCAGTTTCTCAAAGGATATTTGTTTCTTGTTCAGAACCCGTTAACCCTCTTTCTAAGAAGGAGAAGATGGTGGTGAAGAACATGGCCTGTCACTGAGCTGCTTTTATGTATACTGAGCTTCTTCTAACATTTGCCAATATATAAATATATATATATAGATATAATTGTTTTGGTGACATGCATTCTGGAAGATGAGAAAGTTTGATGTAAATACGCATTTGAACCAAATTTAATGGGATATCCAATGACATGAAGGTAACCATGGTTTATTCATTGTCTTCCAAATGGATTAGACAAGAAGACACCATACAAAAGGCTTGACAACTTTTAAGTGGTAGTTACCAATTGTCCAAGGTGCTCAATTTACCAATTAGAAGAAGCGAGTAGCTTTCGGGGTTTAGAAGAAGAAGCGGATAGCTTTCGATTGCCACAGAACCAATAACTATATAATCTAATCATGTATGGTACGGCTTAGTGCTGACCTTGGCAAGCACATTTAATTAAATTAAGGGTCCAGGCTTTAACAAAAGCATTATTAGAGGTGGTGATACCTTTATAGAATTGAAAGGGAAATGGAATTTATTGTTTTAGTTGAAATATTTCTTTTATTATTATTATACAAATAGAAATGTTCCTTCTTCTTTCTCTTTCTATAAATGAATAAGAAAACACGTAACTTTCTTCAAAAAGTACAAGCTGGTTGTGCCACCATGAGCATGAGCAGGAACTAACTATTAATCGGACTTATGTTAAGTGTAATCCCCACCCGACACCTGTAGAATATTAGTATATCTAAAATCTCATTTCAAAAATCTGACGATAACCACACGGAGAAGATTAGATTTACTCATAGCCACACTCTTTCAACTAGTCTCGATCCCTGAGTGGAATGATCTCATTAGCAAGTGGTGGTGGGGATGGAAAGGCAAAGCAAGCAGGTTATATGTTTGTACTTTGGAACGCCGAAGTCTCCCACTAGGTGAATAGGCTTTGCGAGACATTCAGAACCAAAATCTCTCTCCCCCTCACTTCAGGTTGGGTCTGGTTGAGTGGACTAAATAGTCAACAAAATCATTAGGCAGATATGGACATATATTTCTTTTCTTATTTGCAACAGTTTTTCTTTTATTATATATCAATTTCCAAGTAGATTGTCAATGGCAGGCAGACACTATTCGGGCTGTGAAGTTGTTGGAAACCTGCATCAGTACCTATTTTTCGTACTTGTAGACTTTACACTATAAATATGTAGAGTCAATTTCACACCCTTCTGTTCTTTTAGGTGGTTGAATTAACGGAGTAAATTCACCTAAAACTATATTAGTCTAAGAGGTTGTGATATGACAAAAAAAATTAGACAATCCACAAGTAAGATTGAAATCTTTATGAGAAAAATTAGACCAGAATTTTGGAAAACTTAAAATTATATCTTTAATAATTCCTAATGTTTAATAAAAAAAGAAAAAAGACTTATATAACTAAAATATGTATTTTTTATTACTAAAATCTCCTTTATATAAGATGAACATAAAAATAATACAAATATCTCAATTATAAGTGCAACAAGCTAGGATTTATAATTACATTAAAACACTAACTATTAATACTATTTTTGTAAGCATTCTTATTGATCCTCTCAATGACTTAATATACCATCCTCTTAACAACTTGGATCCCCTCTATAATGTAAGTTTTTTTTTTTCTTATATACACTCAAACTCAAGTACTAGGTTTAAAGATAACATTATTATATCAATATTAGCTTTAATTATTGCATATTGCTCATTCGTTTTATATATTTGATGCTTTACAAGTTTATGAAGTCATTTCACCATATCAGCTTTCTTCTTTTCAATCAAACTACTCTTTCATCAATCATCAGTAAAGGCAATAAATCCAAAAACGTTAATGAATTAAAACTATAAACAATTTTAAATGGTGAATAATCAATTGATGAATGCATACTTATATTATATGCAAATTCATTAAATCTTCCTAATTATTTTAAATGGTAACCGAAGTAAAGTGGTTAAACTCCTATTTATCCCTTCATTTTGACCATCAATTTAAGGATAATTAGTAATAGAAAACACCTTCTTCCTAACTTACCCACGTATCTTAATCACTCACTAATTATATACTTATAAGAACTCTATTTAATAGTACTATTTCCTAAATAATAAACTACTTCAAATACAAAGTTTCTATCCTTCATTGACCTAGCTAGGTAATCTTAACACAAAGTCTATATAAAAAAAAGTGATTAAAATCATTATATTTGGTACTACTTTGAACCTTAATGTTTACAAAATAGTATTATTTGTACTTTAAGAACCAACTTTATTAGGTTTTTGTTGTTAGATGACTAACTCATCCAATATGACATGCCAACTGGGTAACGTAACTTACTAAATGTTGACGTCGATTTTTAAAACTTAAAAATATCTTACTTAATTGTTAAAGATTAAAAATATGATTCCCTAATTCACTACTAACCAACCACCACTGCCACCAGCATCACCACCTCAACCTCCTTCGATTGCCACCACCATTAGTACAATTTCACCACTGTCCAAGGGCACCTTAGTTGGCATGCAACATCAGATGAGTTGATATCCTATTAACGAAATTTTAATAGAATTAAATTTTTAAGGTGCAAATAATAAAGTCAACGTACACAATGCCCAAAGTTTTTTGCTTTGTGAAGTTTAAGGAGGGTCATAACGTACACAACTTTCTTTTTGTATTTTTAAAAAAGGCTATTTTCATAACTTGAATACGTAATCTTACCAATTACTCTAACGCTCAGCCTCTAATATGCAAATAATATAATTATGTAAATGTTAAGATATAAAATAATACTAGAAATAATGATAAGAGCTAACTTATACTTTTTGCGAAACTTTTTTTTTATAGATAAATTACTTTCTGCGAAACATTGGAGTGGGGCAATTTGTACCTTTGGGCCCATCAGACCTCATCATGTGCCTCACTCACAAATGATTCAATCAAAGAATTCAACCTTGCAAACATCTATTTCTAATGATGAAGGAAAAAAACAAATCACAGGTCAAGCAAGAAACATGGAAATTGACCAAGACAAAGAAACGATTCAATTGAACCATATTTGCAAATAGTAATTTTCGAATCAATTTCAGCCACAATAAAAACCATAATTAATTACACAATTAAAAAATAGATTGAATTTGATTTCTTAATGAAATCATATCTCTTCACAACTTTTTTTGTTCCTTTTGTTTCTTTATTTCTTTCAAATAAATCCAGGAAATTACTTAAACAAAATTGAAATAAAGAACAATCCAAAGAACACTGTGTTTGCATCAGTATGAACGTATATACCAAAATTAGATTTTGAAGTCACCAATTCATATGATAAGAGAATTGCACTTCACTTCCTTTTCTATTCTTACTTTTGAGACTTTTCAGCCAGATATTTAACTGTGCATTATTGCCACCTTTTCATCTAAACTCTAGTAAATATTGACAATATTCCCTTACTACGTGACTAGATTCTGATCATTCCTTTTCCTTTGGTATGGATAACTCTTAACAGAAACGGCGTGCATCAAACACAGGGACCCTGAGGTTCAAAGTTTATCTGAATGGTACTTTCTTGTCAACAGCACAGAAAAAAATGTTGCCTCTGTAGAAAAGGTGTATAAACAGTAGAATTCATGCCTGGTACGGTCACATTCAATACATGCACTACTGTTCCTTGGCATAAAGATTTCGTATTCCGTTCCAAGCTATCCTTAAGCCTAATTGAGTTATATTTTACATCAACAAAAAAGAAAAAAGAAAATAGTTATGCTAATTACAGTGTGCATGATCAAAGTAATTTGTTGCCAGTTTAAGTTTTATTCAGGTGCATATCATGTTCTTTGATTGAACACGTACCTAGTCATAAAGCCCTTGCTATCTCGGAACAAAGGCCAAAAGATTTGCCAATTTATACCCATCCAAAGGTAATGCATCCTTTGTGCAACTTTAACGCTGTATGTCTCTCTTTGCTCAGTTTTTGGTAATGGTAGCTGTATCAGCTAGTCCTTGAATGTTTGTGCCTTTTTCTTTCTTCTTTTAAGATTGTACTCAATCATATGTCTCCAAGAGTATGGTAAATAATTCCTATATTATTACAAAATTATGTTTCACACAACAAGATCTATATTGTGTAGCTTTTGTATTTTAAAATATTGCATATCGCCATGAATGTCAAATTAGATATTCTTTTTATCTGCTTCTCTATGATAGAATGGCTTTCACGTTATAGTTTTGTTTTTGATCGTTTTATATTTTCTTGCCAGAATTTTTATTTTTATCAATTACATATGAAACTGTGAATGTAGAAGTGAGCACTGCCTCTCAACATATTTGTTCTAAATAAATCCAAGTTTTTCACACACAAAAAAAGAAGGAAAAACGTTGCAGAAACGAAAAGGCAGGTTAAATAGCAAATGAATAGCAAATAGTAATAACAGTGATAAGGATAATGGCACAATATTGTTATTATTAAATGAGGATGAAACGGGCACAGTAATATTCTCATATACTCGATCTACACCTGCGTCATAGCACTTCGCAAATGTTAAATTGTAACTTTTACATGCGCAAACAATATACATACACTCGCTGACGGAGTTATTTAGAGATCAGTGGTATATTGAGCTCTTCAAAATTTAAAAAAATTAAATATTTAGATTTTCTTATCTTAAATTTCTAGCTTCGTCCCTGCATACACTCATGTTATGAATATCGTACTGAGTTCAGTATCGGATTGAATTTTGGAATGAAACTGTACCGGTACCGATTAGTATTGGGTACCGTTTTGAATTTTTTTTAAAATTTATAAAATAGTCTCTAAAATTTTTAAA
>JANKOD010000008.1:13176315-13194499 GCA_026284645.1 Erythroxylum acuminatum | reverse complement strand
TCGTAAACACCGGTTAAATTTATTTCATAAACTTTACACGCATTCTCTGTGGGATCGACCTAGACTCGCCACTGCTATAGTAGTAGTCTAGTTATTTTAATTTTTATTAGCGTTACGACGCGCGGTCACAATCCAAACCCTTTTAGGGCTCAACATCCCACGCTAGCTCAATGGGTCGAGAACTGGCTTTGATACCATTTGTAACAGCCTAGACGACCCACCTACAGCTATTGTTCGCTTTAGGCTCCAAGTCCCTCACGGTGTTGCTCTTCCCGCACCTGAGAAAACGCTTCTTTGGGGGAAGATATCCATACCCCTATAAGGTGTACTTTGTTCCCCTCTCCAGCTGATGTGGGATCTCACAATCCACCCCCTCTTAGGGCCCAATGTCCTACGCTGGCACAACGGGTTAGGAACTAGTTCTGATATCATTTGTAACAGCCTAGAATACCCGTCCATAGATATTGTCCGCTTTGGGCTACTCTATGGGCAGGAAGTCTAGGCTGTTACAAATAGTATCAGAGCCGGCTCCCGACCCGTTGTGCCAGTGTAAGATGTTGGGCCCGAAGAGGGGGTGGATTGTGAGATCCCACATCGGTTAGAGATGGAAACAAAGTATGCCTTATAAAGAGTATGGATACCTTTCTCCCTAAGACGCGTTTTCCCTGGTG
This sequence comes from Erythroxylum acuminatum, assembly GCA_026284645.1. Lineage (NCBI taxonomy): Eukaryota > Viridiplantae > Streptophyta > Magnoliopsida > Malpighiales > Erythroxylaceae > Erythroxylum > Erythroxylum acuminatum. The sequence goes on along the minus strand of JANKOD010000008.1, from coordinate 13,193,828 downwards.
TGGGAAGAGCAAAATCGTGAGGGTCTTGGACCAAAGGGCAATCTAAAGCTGACAATATCTATGGGAGAGTGGTCTGAGCTGTTATAAATGGTATAAGAGCCGATTCCCGGGCGCTGAGCCCTAAGAGGGGGTGGATTACGAGATCCCACAACGGTTGGAGAGGAGAACGAAGTACGCCTTATAAAGGTATGAATACCTCTCCCCATTAGACGAGTTTTCCTAGGTGTGGGAAGAGCAAAACCATCAGGGTTTTGGCCCGAAGGGCAACCCAAAGCGGACAATATTTTTGGGAGGGTAGTTTGGGCTGTTACAAATGGTATTGGTTCCGGTTTTTGACCCATTGTGCCAGCAAAGACACTGTTCCCTAAGAGGGGATGGATTATGAGATCCCACATCGGTTGCAAAGGGGAACGAAGTACGCCTTATAAGGGTATGGATACCTCTCCCCCTCAGACGCGTCTTCCTATGGGTGGGAAAAGCAAAACTGTGAGGAGCCTGGAGCTTAAAGTGGATAATATCTGTGGCCGAGTGGTCTGGGCTGTTACACTTTGAGTTCCCCCATTAGTATTTATTTATAGCTATATTCTCAATCTGCTCTTGTAATTTTTTAGGAGTTTTAAAACTAGTAGTTCTACCTGATGATGTATCTTTCAACTACTTATATAACTAACTTAATCCACTATGAAATGTTTACATTTCCAATCTTAAATCAAGTCCATAGTATAGAAACTTTCTTAGTAACTCCTTCCATCTCTTAAAAGTTTCGTACTATATCTTAATCTCTAATTGTTAAAAAGGAAATATATCATTCCTAATTTTTTCGTTTTTGCTGAAGGAAAAATACCTATTTAAAAATTTTCAACAAGGCCATTCTAGGTGGTAATATATCTAAGAGGCATGTATTTCAACCATGACTTACCTCTTTCCTTAATGTAAAAGAGAAAATTCTCAACTGAATAACATCCTTCAAAGCTCCATTAATCTTAAAAGTTTCACATATCTCCAAAATATTGGCAATATGTGTATTTAGATCATCATTAGACAAGCCATCAAATTACATAAGTTATTAAACTATCCAAATTATGTTGGAATTAATTTCAAAATTGTTGTCTCTCCACTCTTGACTTATAAGTGACAATATAACGCTAGATTCTTTCCTTATAAGTGACGATATAACATAGTCACCATAGTATGTTGCCCTTCATGTCCTGCCATCGTATTTAGTAGCTTTAAACCTAGAAATTCTAATCTTGAAGCAGTACTACTTCTAGTTAGATCTAGCTTAAGTAATACTCTGGGATTGCTATTAGTTATAAACCAAAGTACCTAATTCATAACAAATACATACAATATCAAGAAAGAAAGTTCAAAAATAATACATAAAAAAAAAAGAAAATTGATTTGATTAATAAAAAGAATGTATTTATAATATACTAGTCCCTAACAAAGATTAACTAGGCATGTGCTTCTATCATTCTTATAGTATAGTCAAACTGATATGAATTCCATCCCCATAAAGACTACGAGTATTAATAATAACTTTCTTTTTTTTATCTAAAATATCAAAATGAATGATTAAATTTAAAAATTTGTTAAATAAACTAAAAATATTAATCTAAAATAATAATCCAAAGAAATAACATGAATGAATCAATTAGTTAATAATCAAGTTATAGATGTAGACATTCTATGCTTAAGTTTTTCTTAATTCAATTATTAACCCTAGTTTCTTATGTCAGTAGAAATTATAAATTTATAACTATATTCTTTCTTAGGTAATACAACTCCTGCCCTAATATTGATTGATTAAAATCTTCTTTAATCAAAACCCTTAAGATTGCATTAACTTGTTCTATAAATTTCTTTGTTATATTTGACTTTAACCTATAAGATTTACATGTTCGTATCTCTAGGATTCCATACAACTCTTATTCTTCATGTCAAGATCTATTCATACACATGATTTATCAATCCCTACATATGAAATTGAATCAAGGAATCAATCTAAATAAATAGTTTTAGGATTCATCCTATCTAGATCACAATTTAGTTCATACTAAGATAAATAAAACTAGCCAAAATTAAGAAAAAACACAAAATAAAAAGAACTTATTCTTATATATCTTGAAATCTGAAATTTCTTAAATTAAATAGTGATGGAAATTATTCTTTTTTCTCTCAGAAGTTGCTCCTTTCTATCTCCAATTACTCTAACTTGTATCTTTAATGACTAATGTCATCATATTAGTCCCCCAATTCTTTTATTCTTGAAAAACCTTAGAAATTTTGAAATATTATTGTTAATATGGGCCTAACATTGTCCATGTTACACCTATGTTACTCCCTCACTTGTATTATATATGAAACCCTCAAATTTCGTAAACCACTTCTAATATAGATCCTAACACAGACCCATATTATACTCATGTTACTTAATTCCTCGATAATTGAACCTTAATTCATTAATCCTTTAAGTATACAAGCTTATCTTAAAAAAACATTACTAAAACCATGAATGCAAATTAGACATGACTCTATGTTTTGAACCATGTTCCAAATCCTTCCTCTAAAATCATGCTAAGACTTCTCCACCTTGATTCAAATTTTCTTGAAATTATGCCTTATTTATTAGGAGGCTAAAACAAGGTCTGAAAATAAGAAATAGGTCAAATTGAGTACCAAATACTAAAACAAAATCATGAAAAACACAAGCAAAATGCTCTTAAAATTATGTTAAAAACATAATATAATTACAACTTATCCTAAAAATAATCAAACATACTAGGGAAACCAAGCTAACTAAAAGCGAGTGAATGTAACCAAAGATGAGCCTTTATATCCTCCTCTTACCTCAACTCCTCTAGTAAGATAAACTGGGTTAATTGATGATTATGACCATATTTAACTTCATGGTAATGATAATGATAAAGGTGGTGAGCAAGAGAATTATGATGAAGTAGCGATGCACATGATTTAACAGGGCTTAAGCTTACCCAAATGTTTTTGAAATACCTAAGATCGACTTTACTTTTGATTAGGCTTTGAGTATTCTTTTCAAGTTTAAGTTCAAAAAAAATATCAGATTAAGCCAGAGTCGTTAGGTTTGAAGTTTGAATTTTTTATTTAAATTTGACTTCAATCAAATTAAATTTTATCTTTTATATATAGAGGCGGACCGACTCAAACCTTTTTATCATCTTTAATTCAGTAATAAGTTTTCAAGTGTGATGAAGCAAACAACCAAAACAACAGAACTAATATCGCAATAATGATATTGAATGTCTATAGATCTATTACTCTCTTTATCCTATTTGTTTTTCTTCCTCCTAACTAACTTTTGTAGTTGTGGATGGCTCTCCTCTCTCTCATCAATTTTTATGGATCATTATTTTTTATTTTTCGACTTTCCTTAACTGCTTTTTCTTTACCATATTCTCTCAAGGTTCATTATTTTTCTTTCTCATGGTTTCCTTCATAACTCAATCTTTGTTTTTCTATTTCATGGTCATCTTTTGTGGCTCACTCTATGCTTTTTCTTTTTCATGCCTCACTCTCTCTACTAGTTATTCCCTCTTTCTCCCTTCATTTATCTATTCTTTCTCATTTATTCCATCTCAACTATTTTTCTGTTTTTCGTTTCATGTTCCATGCTTTCTCTTTTTTTAATCTTAGTTGTTCTTTTATTTTTCTTCTCTCTTTGTTTTTTTCCTCTAACGCATGCCAATCTCACTTCAAATTTGTTGTATGATTTTTCTCCTTTTTATTATTTTCATTCCAGCCCAAAATTTTCTTTTCTTTTGAGATTAGTTCTTCAATCATTTTTCATGTCTTTTAGTTTATTTTCCCTTTTATTTTTGGATTCAATATCTTAAAAATTCTTCCTTATTTAGAGAATTTTCTAAAAAATTTATAACCTAAAAATTTAAATATAGAATAATCCAAAGGAAAATTAAATATTTCAAAAAAAGTAACTTAAATAAAAATATAAAATTTAATTATGAGAAAATAAAATTAAAAATCATTAACTTAAAATCAAAACAAACAAAAGTAAATTAAGCAAGAATAATTAGTAATCAATTTTGTCAAATTAACGTAAATCACTTAGAAAATAAAGATTTAATATTTAGAATTATAATATGCAATTCAATCTAATAGAGAAAATATCATGAAAATAATAGGACGAAAATAAACATGAAATTATTAAAAACAAATTAAAATAAGTTAAGTTAAGTATCTACATTTATGAGTTAGCAATAAAGCAAAAATGTTGGATTAATTATAGGAACTTGTAATTTACTTGTGCCTTTTAGCCCAATACTAGAGCTCAATAATTGTTAGTATGTTTCAATTATATTAGAAATATTATTTACATTTTTATATAAATATGAATGAATTTGTATTCGTTATTAAAAGTAAAAGCTACTCTTTTTATGAAAATGGCAATTATTATGGATATGGACTACTTACAATGGTCTATGTGAATTAGACCTTGAAAGGTCCATCTTTGACATAAATGGCAAGGGAAGTAACCAAAATTCGACTTATATATGACATTGTATGCTAGATCAAATCAACAAAACTAGAATAAGAAAGTTACTTAAATTTTGATATTTAGATCCTTTTAATTATAAATGATATGAAACATTGAATTTTGTTTATTAGGTAAGATGACCAAAATATTCTTTAGTGGAAAATGATAAAGCAAACACATGCAAGAGATACTGTTAATTCGAATAAAACAACAGGATCCTGTCGAAACTTTAAACAACAATAGGAGCCTGCAAAGCAAGATGAGCTGTTACGCGATAGGACCTTGTTTAAGCAATAGGAGCCTGTTAAGTGATAGAAGCCTGTTAAACGATAGAAGTCTGCTAAAGTATAAATCTAATAAAGACAATTTAAAATATAAGGTGCTTGTTAAAATGAAAGGAACCTTTAGCAAGTTGAAAACAAAAGGAGAATACTATAACAATGAAGGAGCCTCTTGCTGAAATGAACATGCATACAATATAATGCATACAAATGCAATGGCTCTTCCTTAAATAGACATCTTCTTCAACTAACCGTTGCTTCTCTTATATCTTGTGTTAACTTTGAATCTTCAATACCATATTTGATAAAATATTCCCATATCCAGATGTTAAGACAAATGATCATATCATGGAGGTGATTGCGATTTGTAAGATCTATCTAGATAATATAGAATCATTTCTAATAAATTTGCTAGGTTCATAAGGAAGGTTTCCGCAAGAAAAGAAGCATTTATCATATGATTTTATTTCTTTGCAGAATTAACCAGTTAGCAATAGAAGAAAATAAATCCAAATTTGAAAGGTCATCGTCAAAATCATTAAGCCTTGAGCTAACAGAAAAGGGATAATATGATAGTGAATTACTAGAGCTTATACATCCAAATGTATAATGCCCTATGTCTATTAGCACTAACGATGAATACTCATATTTCATTACAGTTTTAGATTATTATTCTAGATATGATTTTATGTATATTTAATGATATACAAGTTTAAATCATTTAAAACGTGTAAAGAATTTAGACTTTAAATTGAAAAAAAAAGGTAAAATTATCAAGACACTTAAATTTGATTAAGGTGGCTAGTATTTAAAGCATTAATTTTCAATTACCTAAAAGAGGATAAGATTCTCTTATAATGGACTCTAATTGGAACTCCACAACTCATTGAAATGTCTGAAGGGAGAAACATTACTCTATTAAGTTTTGTAAATTTCATGATGTACCATATAGATCTTCCTATTTCCTTTTAAGGATATGCCCTTAAAATTACCATTTATTTTCTAAATTGAGTTCCATAAAAATCAGTTGATAAGACTCCATATACAATATGGATGAGAAGTAGACCTAAAGATTTTAGGATGTAATGATTATATGAAACATTTAATATCTAACAAGCTTCTAGTTAAATTAAATAAATAAAAATTTATAGAAATAATACTTTGTTTCCTTATATACAATATCAATCCTCCTGATAGAAAACCAAAACAAAGTCATCTCCCCTCTCACTAACATATGCCCCCCTTTTTGTTTTAGTCAGGGTTAAAGTCAACTTGACTTACATTCTTAATTAGTTAATAGGTGTTAGTCCCTAATCGCACCTAAGAGAGGAAGGGGTAAATTGGGTGTTTATAAAATTCAATAATTTGTCTAGTCAATGTACTAAATTAACAACAATCAATATAAATAAGTATGGGGAAATCATTTAATATAAATTAATCAAACAATTCTTCCTTTTCTTACTTATGATTTCTAAGTTTTTTTAACTAATTCATCATAAGTCAAATCAATTTCTCTATCACACAAGTTGTTGTTAAGTGTTACCTTATAATCATCTATAAAAGTAAAGCACATATGATCTATCTCTTCTTCTAAATGCTTGTTTTCAAATTTACTTGTGTCATCCTAAGTTGATGCTTTATATGCTTCTTTTTGTCCTTCTTATATTTTGTCTCAATACTTCTTATTATCTTTGAGTTGAGGATATTGTGACTTTATAGGGATAGGTTTTCTACATTTAGAGAAAGTAATATTAGAGAATTTATGTTTTAAATCATTTTTACCTTCTTTGAAGTCCTTTCTTTTGGATAATTTCTTCGAGAACTTCTTTAATTTTATAATGATTAAACAAATGTCTTCTTCATTGCTTTCATTAGGTGATGTCTTTTCCTCTTCACTTAATTCTTCCTTTAAGACTTTAAATGCTAAATTCTTTGTATTTGGGGGGGGTTTACCCATGTTAAGGCTAGAATAGTAAATATGATAGATTATTGAGATATTAGAAAGTGCATTTCATGCTCATGCATAATATGTCATACATATACACGTGAATATAGATATTTTTGCACATTAAAATAATTGTACATGTATTCATTGACAATTTTCGGGTATAATTGATTTTCATATGTGATATGTGTTTTTGTTTAGAATTTTGGTTTAAGTGTACAAATTGTTGATTTAGAATTGCTAGTGAACTTTAGGAAATTCTGAAAATGTTGAATATTACTGAACTAGGAAAATTGCCATATGGCAAGTCAAGTGATAAATGAAAATAGAAATTAGAATAAATGATAATGAAGGAATTTTAGAGATGACTTTAGAATTTGTGAGATAATGATATTGAAAAAAAATTGCTAGTCAATTGGAGTAAAATTTCAGATGATTAAACTAGTTAAATGAGAAACTAGTTTATTGCCTTAGAACATGGATGAGTGATAAGTGTCACTTTCCTAGTTTAAGATTTATTATTAGATTATACTTGAAAGAACAAGTCACTGTTGTTCTTGACTTACTGTTCTTCTTCGTAGCTATCTTCTTCAAGCTTCTTCTTTTACACAGAGTTTTTCATCAAACTTCCACCAAAGTTAAACCTTGTTTTCCACTATCTATTACCGCTCCATTCTTGTTATCTATTTCTTTTGCCTCAAGAAAACCTAACCCAAACCACCTTCAAGATGATGTACGTGGTTGCATGAGGAATTAGGGCTTCTTGAGATGATGAAGAATTGAAAGTTTTAACAAGTAAGTACATGTAAATCTTTATGAGTTGTTGGTATATGAGATGAATTTGATGATTTATTTGTCATTAAATGATCATGAGAAAATGGACATTTTCATGAATACCGTGGATGAAGGATGATATTTTGATATTTTTGTGTGTTTTGAGGATAAAAATGTTAGATGAGAGTGTTATAATGATTTTTGGAGCTGAAAGATATTAGTGCAGAAATTTATGAAAGATGATATTCATATATGCTCTGTTTTCTCTTCACCGTATATATATATATACATACGTGAATATTTTGGTGATTTAAAGATGAACTGAAAATAAATTTAGAGGTAAGGAATAGGTGTAAGTTGATGTTTGGAGATGAGAAAGAATGATTAAAATAATAGTTTGAGGAAGAAAATGAAGAGAATACAGAAATTGAATATGCAGAAAAATGAAAGAAGAAATGCAGCAGTGAAAAAATGTAGAAAATGAAGAAGATGTTTTTGATAGATGATGTTCTGATTTTGCTTTTTATATTTATTAATGGATTTTGGATTTGTTTGTGAATAGTTTGAGTTAAATGATAGTCGAAAATGAAGAGAATATAGAAAATGAAAATGCAAAAAAATGTAAGTAAAGAATTGCAGAAAAAAATGGTGATATGCAGCGAGTGTGATTTTCTGTTTTTGATATTTGTATGTGAATCTTGGTTTTTTGATCTATTTTTGAATGTGTTGAGTTAAATGGAAGTCAAAAATGGGGTTAATATAAGTTAGAGATGTTGGCTTAAGTGAAAGAGAAGAAGAGTTGTAGTCCGGAAGGAAGAAGGAAATATTTCAAAAGGATTAGGAAAAGCACAATTATGCAGATGCACAATCGTGACTTTTCTGGCGTTCTCGCGAGTTACAATCGTGCACCTTAAGCCTACACGATCGTGACTCTGAAGCTCTACAAAAGGGAGACTGTTTCAAACACCTTTCCTTCTTTTGACTATAACTTCTTCTCTCGACCTCCAAATGACATGAGATTTGAAGCAACAGACTCGTAACACATTATTCTACATCTCCACCATCACCATCGAAAATCATTCAGAGGAGATTAGTTGATGAATTTGGGACGTCATTGATGAAAAGTTCTGGAATTTCATAACTGGAGCATTTTCACTGATCATGCTTCGGTATTTTAGGCATAACTTGATCTGTAGTGATCCAAATGAGATGATTCTTGATTTAAAGTAAACTAGAGACATAAGGCTACAAATTTTCTGGGGAAATCAAATTTTAATTCTGTCTCTAGAATTCCAGAATCTAAATTAAAGTTAAGTACAGAATACTATTTTAGTTTAAGAATAGTCCCAAATATTTGAAGTATAATTTTCTAAATACTGAACCAAATTGTATGATTTTAGTGTCATTAGAAACTTAAAACATAGGAGAACACTTTTCTAGAAGAAAGTGTTCTCAAATTACTCCATGTCCATTGCCTGAATGATCATGAACAGTGGAGCTGAAAGTTTGTTTTTAGGAAAATTCTGAGATGATCAAATGAATTATGAATTTTGATTATAAGTGTTTTATTGAGGTATAAACCCTAATTATAAATGATACTTAAGTGAGTTTTGATATTGGATTGATTATGTGACTTTAATAATGGAAAAACACCCAAGAATATCATTGAACATGCATTATACATTTTTCATTTACATAAAGGTGCATCAATGAATATTTATGAAATTGTGCAAAATTGTGATATGTGTATGTATTGCGTGTTATAGAGGAGTATTAGGAACGTCAACATCCAAACGTTGCCGGAACTTCGAGACAATAGCTTTGGGAGCAAACTATGAGTAACCTAGACGGTCTCACTCAATTAATTATTTATGTTAGATATGTTTTGAATGATCTTGTGAATGTGAGTTTGACTGTTGGATTCCGGACACCGAAGGTCCGAGATTTGTGATGAATGAATTTGATATTAAAGCACTACTTGTATGTGAATGAGAAGAAATAAATGTTTTCTCAACAATTTTTGTTGAATGTCATCTGAATGTGAATGTGAAAGCATGTGATTGATTGAGAATATGTTAATGTAAAGCATTCCAATACATGAATGCATGAAAGATAAAGGCAGTTGTGATCGGAGTTGCCAGTATAAAGAGCTTAAAGCTCAGACTGTGATCAGAGCCTCATGCTTAGTTGTGAATGTACCTGGTATCCACAAGGGATATGAGACATTATCTGATACAGCTCGGTATCCACGAGGGATATGGGCTAGTAAAAAGGCACTCGGTCACAAACAATAATAAATGAAAGTGAGTCTCAAGTGCATTGCATTTATAATTGATATGTCTATTTTGTTTGAATGGAATGTTTGGTATGATTGTTCTGAAAGTGATATGCGATGTTTTATGCAAAAATGCAAAGATGTGAATTATATGTTATATGTGTGATATATTGCATGAATTGAGTGAACCATCGATGATGGTTACCTCATTGAGTTTGCAAAACTTATCAAAATTGTAACGTTGATTTTTCGGGACTGATAGAGGACATTAGCTACTGAGAGATGCTACAAGAAGCATAGCCTTGTACTTTTGGGAGAAGAAATGGCTCAAAGGTCAGTCAGCTGAGATTGGAATATTAGATAGATTTTTGTGTAATTTCCTCTTTCATGTAGTATATTTTATATTAGGAAATGATGATGTACATGTATGGATGTTTGAAAGCTTCAATGTATATACGTTTGGATTTATGAAATGAAATGAGGAAATTTGGATTTTAAAATATTATGCCTTCTTGATGATGTCTTATAAGAGAATAAATAATGATGATGCCATGTTTAAGTGATTACTTCTTGATGATGTCTTATAAGAGAATAAATAATGATGATGCCATGTTTAAGTGATTATAATGAATACTCTAGCTTCCCATTATTATAGGTTACGTACTAGAATATCCTCTGGGTGTTCCAGTATGTACTCTATGGTAGTGAGGTGTGACAAGGGGGTATTTCTTCTTGTGTATATTAAAGCCTCCATTCATATATAGGAAGAGATCCAACAAGTTCCTCCAATGAGATTGTTGTTAGATCCTTAACTTCTTCTATATTTATCACTTTAGCTTCCCACATCTTTGAAAGTAACCTAAAAAACTTTCTTCTCATTTCAAATCTAGTATACATGCTAGATATCCTTACATTATGCTTCACTTGAAACAATTCATATTGATGTGTTACCATACTTTATTTGCTCTCTTTTACTTAATCAGTTCCCTCATGTGCAACTTCTAAAGGGTGCCAAATTTTTTGAGTCGTTTTACGCATAAAGACCTTATTGAATTCATTTCTTCCTATTGCATATAAAAAGGATGTGTATGGACTTACTATTTACAAAAACTAATCTCTTATTTTGAGGTTCCCATTTTTCCTTTAATTTGGGTACCTATCTTGTTTTTTACAATTTTTGTAAGAATAAAGGGACCATTTGACACTATTTCCTAAAGATCTACACTTTCGACCATTAAGAAGAATCTCATCCTAGTTTTTCAATAAAGGTAATCATTTCCATCAAAGAAAGGTGGTCTACTAATGTTTTGTCCCTCTTGGTTTAATGATGATGATAATGTTCCTAAATATGCTATTATGATAATTGATATAGGATTTCATTAGAAATTATTTCATAATAGACCCACTCTGATAATGGCACCCAAGAGGGGGTGAATTGGGTGTTTATAAAATTAAAAAAAATTAACCAATGTACTAATTTTAAAAAAATCTATATAAATAAATATGAGAAAATTGCTTCATATAAACTAATCAAACAATTGAACAATAATTTAAAGAGGATAAGGAGGAGAGAATACAAATCAATTTATAGTGATTCGACAAACAACTTTTTCCTACATCCACTCCCAATATTCTTCTTAAAATTTCACTATAATTTTTCTTTCAAAGCCAATAATAATCTTTGTAAAATCTTTCTCGATAAGGAGAAACCTTCTTACAATCTTCTTCCAAGATAAATTGGAACCTTAATCATACTTAGAACACTCCTAAGTACAATATCCAACACCCTAACAAAAGATTACAAGTAAAAAATATCTCACTTATTCTCTTGATAACTCAAAATGACTCACTCACACAAATATAAGACAATGGTACTTAAATGATTTAAAAACTCTTTGAAATGTGTGTATACAATAAATAAAACCTTCTTGATGCTAAAACTAGTAAGGAAAAAAATTTTGTAATTTTTTAGGACCCTACATAGTCATTACAATGTTTATGTACAGTGCAGTAGTTGATAATACACATATTGGTTGACCAATACATTAACTAATATTGTTATAAACTCTCGGTATATCAAATTTAACAACTTTAACCTATACTGGTTGACCACTAAATTGTATAAGTCAAACAATCACCCCAAAAGCATGATTTTAAAAATACTCAAAATCAATTCGATTAATGCAAAAATGAATCAAAACTTCCAAAATGATCCTTAAATCGTGTTTTAAAGATTAAGAGGCTTTTATATAAAGATAAAAGCTTTAATGCCTCTTGATGGATGAAAAGACTTATGTCCTAAAGTTAAATAAAATTTTTATGATTGGTGAGCCTTTTGGATCTTTAAATTAACAAAGTGAGAATACAAATATTAATAAAAATATAAAATGATCTTGATAAGCCTTAGACTTATTTTGTTTTTATTTTGATCTTCTTGTTATTGGTTGTAAACTTCAACTTTATACACTATGCTCTTGTATTTATGGCTTCATTTTGTTCTAATATTTCTTTTTAGCAAAATAATAAATACATTAGTATTAATTATGTTTTGTTATCATCAAAACATTAATTAGAATCTCCGCTAGTTCAAGAACACACTTTAGTTGTTATTTTCTTTCCTAACCTAAAAGTTGATTTCATTCCCATCTAGGAATGGAAACAAGCCAGATCTCAAAATTGCTCCCTCACTTTTATCAACCTAATCATCAATTTATGTCAGCTCTAGTGATAGGAAATAAGTGCTACTTTCCTCCCTCTCCTTAGACATATTGCTTTCACCTTTGATTCCTCCTCCTAGTTCATCTTTAACCCTTGCTCTCAAACTTTATATTGTTATCTCTTCTCTACTCCCAATTCCTTCCACTCTTCAAACATCTTTTGCCATTGTCATTACCATTACTTCCACTCCTATCTCCACCTCTGTTGTTATAAGATATGATAAAGCATACTCCTCTACAATAACTCCTTTTTATGTGCTTAATATTAAGGATGCTATTGGCTCCTCCATGGTTCATACATTCCTCTGGCCATAACTATACTACTAAAACTTGGAATCAGTTAGTAGGTGATCTTGAATCTAAATACAAAGTAAAATTTATCTCTCAAGCTAGGAACATAGTCACTTATGCCTTTATTCTACCTCTGAAAGTCCTTAGGGTAAGAGTTGCTAGATGGAAATTAACTTTGGTAGGTTATTTTCTGGATAAGATGCCATATTTTCCTCATATTAAAATTTGTCCGAGTATAAATGGGGAAAATATATCTAGAGAATTCACCCATTATAAAGGAGGACTACTTCTTGTTTCAATTCAATGATACCTTAGGAATGTTGAATGTTTTAAAGTAGGGTCCTAGGCACTAAAATGGCAAACCTCTCTTCATTCTCAAGTGGAATCCTAGTATGTTATTGGATAAAAAGGTCTTAAATATATACTTAAAAAGGTACACGCTCATAATATTTCTTTTGAGTACTAGTCAAAACTAGTCTTAGTTACTTAGCTAGCTCTATCGGTAAACCAATTTGTTTTGAAGAGCATAAAGCTAGTCTGAGAAGAATAGGCTATGTCAAGATATATGTGGAAGTGGAGAAAGAACGAGATTTACCAAATACCTTATGTATCCAAAGACTAGATGAAGATGTGGGATTAATGACCTTTGAATGTCATTGGCATACCCTTGGAAATCAAATAAGATCACTTATGTTAAGATTTGGAAACCAATAAAGAAAAAATCACTTCTAAAAGGGCAAGTAAAGGCTAAGAAAGAACTGGTTTCTAAGTATGATGCTAAGATTGATACCAATATCCTAAATAGAGATACTACCTCTATCCCTTCAAGTATCTTAAGTATCCTTAATACTAAGAATATCATAAGGAACCAGAAGAAAGATACAACTATTAGTTCAAACCTAGAAGTAACTGAAGATCCTAAAGTTGTTACCTTTACTAAGATCCCTAAAGTGTCTCCTATGAGTAACATTAAAAATTCATTCCATCAAAACTAAGACATTGCCTGCATAAATAAGGATAGTATATAACAAAATCTAGAGCTCTCTAAGCAGCTAGAGATAAAAAAAATGCAGATCAAGGAAAAGAATTCAAGTTTGTAAAAAGGAAAAATCCCAGTACAAAAACTAAGAGAAAAAAAGGCTCTCAACCTTAAATACCTTATTAATTATTTCTTGAAATGTAAGGGTTTAAATTGCTAAAAGAACTAACATAAAAATTTATGATTATCTATAAAATAAAATAAAAACAATGGTTAGCTTGTTGGAAACCAAATTAAAAGAGTACATATTAAGTGACCATAACTTTTTAAGGAAAATTAAGTATCGCTTTCCAATCACTCAACTCATTATAATGGGAGAATTAAGTGGCCTATAACCCTAATGTTATAAAAGTACGTTAAGTTCAAAGTTCTAACCAACTCTTCAATCTAAGGATGAAATTTGAATTTCTTCTAAAAGATATTAACATAACATTCATCTATGTTACCAATCTAATTTTTCAAACACAATAGCTATAGGAGGATCTGAAATTTATTTCAAAATATTCTCAAGTTTCTTGGCTTGTGGTGCGAGACTGTAATTGTACCTTTTATGCTAAAAAGTTGAAGGATCTTCTTATATGCTTAAACAATCTGAGGATGAGTTCAAGAACTACTTAAGGTGTTCTAGTTTGATAAATTTAAAATTCCACACGAATTATTTTACCTGGAGTAATAAGCAAAAAGGTAAATGGCTTGTCAGAAAAAAAGTTTGAAAAAGGCCTTATCAATTCCTCTTGGATGTATAAATTCCCCAATAATTGTGTTTTTTTAATTTTACTGTTATATTTAATCATTTAGGTCAATGAAGATTCAATTTTTGCTACCAAAGAGAAAAGTGAAATCATCCTTTATATTTTGTAATTAGTTGACGAATCTAAAAGGATATCAAAAAAAGTTAAGAAAGGACTAAAGCTTCAAATCGAAGGATATGAAGCTTTCTAATTTACAAGGAAATTAAAACAAGTTAGAAAATTGCTTAAGATGCTTCACAAAAAGTATTTTAGCAAAGACATGTCATTATCATCTCTAATGGAAGAAGTGTATTACTATTTGTATAGAAGGAACTTTATTCAAATCCTAGTAGAAATGACACCAAGCTAAAGGAAAAGGCTGCACTTAATAGGTACATACATGGGCTAGAAACTTACAACTCTTTACTTAAATAAAAATCTAGAGTTCAGTGGCTCCAAATGAGGGATAAGAGTTATATTTTCTTCCAAAATTTTGTCTATGCAAGAAGACATTAAAAAAAAAAAGGGTGTTAAACAGATTCTAATGGAGATTTATATTGGAAATAAGAGAAGTTGAAAGCTCTAAACTATTTCAATGATTTTCTAAGAAATGAAGCTAACTCTTTTTCATTTACGCAGGTCTTAAGCTCCTTCATTTCTTTTAAAATCTCATATGAACAAATAGACTCTCTCATCTCACTTGTATCATCTATGGATATAGAAAAGGTTCTATTTAATATGCACCCTAACAAGGCACTATGACTTGATGGATTCAATGCATTATTCTTTCAAACATCCTAAAATTTGGTAAGAAATTAGATCGTTGAGGTCATATCATAATTCTCTTTTTTAGGGAATTTGCTTAAAGAACTGAATAAGGTATACCTGTGTCTTGTTTCTAAGGTTGTCAACCCCAAATCCCTCCAAAACTATAGACATATGGCCTGCTGTAATACTATTTACAAGATCCTTTCTAAGATTCTAGCTACCAAATTAAAAGTTTACTTTAAGAAGCATAATTAATCCTACTTAAGAAGCTTTTATGATAGGGAAATAAATTGTTAAAAATATTATAGTTACTCAAGAGATATTCAAATTGTATCATAGGAATAAATCAATTAGAATTTGTTCTATTAAAATCAATTTTCACAAGGCTTTTGATTGCATCAGTTGAAAATTTATCCTAAACACTTTTAAGGCTCTAAAAGTGTTTATTAGATAGATTGATCAATGCATATCTACTCCTTCATACAGTGTCCTGGTCAATGGTGAACTTACCTTTATGTTTAAAGGAGCTAAAGAAATCAGAAAAAGTGACCCTCTTTTAACTTACATATCCACACTTTATATTGAGTTTTTAACTCATCACTTATAATATTAGTCAAGGTATGCCTTTTAAATTTCATCACAAATGTAAGGCTTAAATTTTTATCAATTTGCCAATATGATATACAATCTGATAAAACTCTCATAGAATCTCTTAATCACTTCTCAGCTCTATTAGGTCTCAAAGTTAGTAGCTCTAAAAGCTAATTATATGTATATGCTACATTTGGTAATCTAGCTCAAGAGTTTTCCAACATTTTAGGCCTAAAGCTTCATGCTCTCCTTTTTAATATCTGGCTATTCCTATCATAACTAACATGCTTACTTATAAAGATTGGTTACCATTGCTTGACTTTATTTATAAAAGATTTGGAAGTTGGAAAAATAAAGCTCTATCTTATACTAGAAGGCTCCAACCTATAGCTTTAGTGCTTAAAGGTCTCCATATTTATTAGAGCTCTCTTCTCTTCTTACCCTAGAACTTGATTAATACCAGTGAGAGATTTCTCAAGAAATTTTTATGGTCTAATGGAATAAGAAATATTAGTTAGAAAGAAGTGTGTTTACCTAATGATCAAGGAAGACTTAGTTTAAGATCCATAAGAGATACCAATAAAATTTCTACTTTCCAAAAGAATATAGAGGATCTTTAATGACTAAGAATTCTTATGGGTTAAATGGATGCATACTAAATATTTTTGGTCCAAAAAGAAAAATCTTCTCCTTTGAGAATAATTAAAAAAGAAGTATTCAATTAGAACATGAAAATGAGATAGCTTTTGGAACATAAAAATCAAACCTAAAAACTATTGGACTAGTAACTAAATACTAAAGATGAGAAATATCATGTCTAAGGAAATTCAAATGCATATTAAGAATGGGGAAAGAACTAGCTCTTGGTTCGATAATTGGAACAACTTGTGTCCTCATTATTTGATCCTTAAATTCAAAACGCTTTATATTTCAATTCATGTTTATACAAAAGTAAGAGAAATCATCAAGGAAGCAATGTGCATTATGATCATAGAGGTTTCTCTAGAATCATGGCCTCAATCCTTAACTATAATTTTGATCTAAATAAAGAGGATTCAACCATTTAGATAAGATGCAACTATAGACACTTCACTAATAGCTCCTACTTATCCCTCTTCTAAATTACCTAAGCAAATTGTCCCATAGTGAAAATTAATGTGTTTTAATAAGAGTCTACTAAAAGCATGATTTTTTATTTGTTTGGCAATCAAAAAGACACTTAAAATGTTGGGACCCGATCTCGAGACCAGACCCCAACCAGAGAAAAACGAAAAACGGAGCAAAACAAGGAAAGCGAAGGATCACGAATCGGAATACAAACCGAATCGAATCGGAAAACGAATGTCCGACATCCGGTAACGAAGATCGATCGAAAAACTATGCGAGTCGCGTTGGAAACCCTAAGACTAATCCGAAATCCCGATATGATTTTTTTCCTCTTTATACAAACCATTCCATATTTTTTCTTTTTCATTTCTTTCATCTTTAATCATCCTTATGCAAACAAAGCATTATAATTTCCCTATTCGGAAATGCATCCTCATGCAAATCTCAAAGCATCTTATACATA
>JANKOD010000008.1:13158567-13169834 GCA_026284645.1 Erythroxylum acuminatum | reverse complement strand
CAGGATTGCGGAAAAAAATTTCAGATTATCATCCTAATGACCGTGATAGAATACGAAGAGCTTATTTGCAAAAAGGTTCATATCAATCTTTTGAGCATGATTTTTCACAAAGAAAATTTAGAAATATTTATCGTAGATTTGTTCCATCTTGGTTTAAAGAATACGCCAATTGGTTTAAGAGTACTTTAAATATTTTGCCCCCACTTAAAATAATTTCTGGATTCGTCCCTGACCTGAGACATCAAATAACTATGTTATTACATATTCAAATAACTGAAACAGTTTTTTTTATAAAATATTATATAAAGAAAAAATTATGTGCCTTTTTTTACTGCCATAAAATAGAAAGTTTTTTATACCAGAATTAGCCCCTTTATTATTTTGGAATGACAGAAATAAAGTTCAAGCACGCGTAAGTCTTATTTTCTACCCAAATCGAGCTGCAATTTTGAGCATCGAAACCTATGTTCAAGTCGTACAGCGTTGTTTAATGCTTTCGTAGAAGTTCATATTTTGTCTATGAAATGTGAGAAGTGCAGTATTAGAATTAAGTCTAAAATAAGGGATCTTC
This sequence comes from Erythroxylum acuminatum, assembly GCA_026284645.1. Classification (NCBI taxonomy): domain Eukaryota; kingdom Viridiplantae; phylum Streptophyta; class Magnoliopsida; order Malpighiales; family Erythroxylaceae; genus Erythroxylum; species Erythroxylum acuminatum. Next base: position 13,169,263 of record JANKOD010000008.1, on the reverse strand, counting down.
AACACGAGGATAGGTCATTATATCTTCGATACTAGCAAGAACTGATCACATTTAAAGCTTACCGCTTACGTAGAAGCTGAATATATACTACAGCAGACGGTATAAACAACTTTATCTTTTGTTGACATGCATGTAACCAGAAATTGCATTACAATTTCACTCGCCACTTGAATTTTTATTTATATATAAGAATACTAAATAATTATGATAAATGTAAATAAAATAATTTTTACCACTTAGGAAGTAATGTAAGTGGCGTCTGAGTATTATAATTATCATTGTCTTCTAATTAGTTTAAACGTCAACCATTCACATAGTTTCTCCCTGTCTTTGTCAGTTTTTAAGTGTTCAACATCGTACATGTCTGATGTCTAGATATGTCTGCCATGCCAATAATCGTCAAATTTTAGCACTTGTACGTGAATATTCGAATTCGATATATTTTAGTATTTGTCAAGCATGTTTACTGTACATAGGAATTGTATATTCCTGTTCGTGTCCAATACTAGAAATTAATTAAGATTCATTAGATACAGTCATTACTCTTTTATGCTTTGAATTTATATTAAATACATTTTTAACATTTATTTATCTTAGCTTTTTAACACTATATTGTAGGGTAACATAATAATTTTTTAATCAATTGATATTTATCGAACAATTGATTCAATTGGTCTCAAACATCTAACTACCTTTAATCATGCCAATGTTTAAGAGTAAATTCTAAAAAATACATATTCAATTCAAAATACGATTTATACGACGAAATAAAAACATCACAAATAATTATAAGCGATAATTTTAAAATATTTAGCTATGTTTTTTTTTTCCTTAGCCAATATTCTACTTTATTGTATTGACTCAAGGCTAGGAGTCAACTTCAACATTGTTTCTTGATTCTACCTAGCTAGTTGTGATTTGTGCATAAAATTCCATCAATTATAATGCCAAGGCTCCAGCAAAATGCCAATCTAACTATACAATATCCACGTTCTTAACTAGAATTTAGAGATTAAAGCAAAGCGACATCAAGCACTAACTATCATAACAAAATATTATTTCCTCAAAAAATTCCGACATCTAATTTTGGAATTGTTCCAATGCATGCAGTTGGAGTTTTATGTCTCTTCCTTTAGATCCTGCCTGCTCCAATTAATTAATACGTGTAACAACACGTTCATCACCTAATTTTGAGAAGCTAGCCAAACTTGTTTCCATTACCTGGTAGTCCGGAGAAATCAAGATAGCATACCTAGTTTCAAACATTAGGTTTTGATTGACGTCAGATACAGATTGGAATTGTTGATAACCTTAATAGTTTGGTGGAATCAAAACCATTGGATTAAGTGTATAGATCATTATAAGGCAAGCTACGTAGATTATGTCTATAGTCGTATTTCGTGACAAAATAATAGCAGTGGGCAGCAGGTCATATGACAATGATCTTAAGGAAACCCCCACTTGTCCTTACTTGTCATCGTAATAAACAATGTCTTCCGTAAATGAGACATTAACAAAGTTCTATAAAACCAATCCTTCCTTATAAATGGGTTTTAATTGAGGTGAGGGAATAGCAGCTTTTCTTCTCCCGTTCGACTCCGACTTTATCTCCCGTTGTTGTCCAATTTATCTCCCACACACTCCAATATGACGAAGAAGGGGGTCAATTTCTTCCATTTTTCATTTCTTTCTGCTTTCATTTCTCGTAGCTACTTCTTCTTGCAATTGCATTCTCTACTCACCAACTTATACTTCATCAGTCCACTCACTTGTACATGTACATTTTCCTCTTTGTTCTCATGTTCTTTTTTTTTTTTTGTTTAATCATCAGTTTCTTTTCCTTTCATTGGCTAACTGCTAGCTACCTAGGTACTACGTTTTTCAGAACAAATGTTATTGGTTTCAAAAGAATCAAGTCGATTTACAGGCAGCTATGTTTCGCTTAATCTCGTTGTATCTTTCTAATCAAATCCCTCTTTTAAGAAGGCGATTTGTTCTATATCCTCCTATTTGAAAATAGGCGCCGCTTCAACCCTTGATTGAATTTGATCATATGATTTAGCTACACTCATGCATTTGACTAGTATAACCCATGGCTCCCAGTGAAGGCTCAATCTTCCAGCTATTTTTGAATCCCGGTTACAAGTTATAGCAAGTATAGTACTGAATTCCTGAAGAACATGACTCACGTTTAATTAATAAGTGCAATATTTAAAGGTTTCTAGGAGCTAAGGTTATATTTTGTGCTGTTGTTTTTTGCTGTTTGATTGCCAATTTATGCAATACAGGCTGACGATCGTACAAATATTTTTCTCGAGGAGGGTAAACAAAGCCAGAAAGTTAATGCAAGCCAAGATGCAAATGAATCCGAGACGACAGTTTCTGCTACTGTGCATGAGGAGAAAAAGGACATTATTAAAAATTGGACAGGAACGTTAGTGATGATTCCATTAACAATCATCATCAATGTTTTTGCTTCAAGTGGCAACTGCTACTTTGCACCGGGATCTTTCCCACACCGCAGTTTCTTTGTAGCAGTTGCGGTGAACTTTTACAGCTCTGTCGCCGGAGTCATCCTATGGAAAACACTCAGGAGGGTTGCCACATGTTTTCTCCTGATGGCATTCCTATCCGCCATGGTATCAGTTACAATTCTTTTAGGAGAAACACTTCAAGGAGAACTGAGTTGTGTTCCATGGATGCTGATGGTAATCCTCATTCTGATGGTCGTCTATGCTGTTATTTCATCAATTGCTCGAGCCCAAGAATGAGAAATTATAACTATCGAACAGTTACCATGGCTTATGAGATGTCAATAAGTAATAATAATAATAATCTTCAAAGCCATGTCTATGCACCAAGTTTCTGTTGAGTGTCTGATGAAAGTAGCGTTTTATTCAACAGGCAACTTATATGTGTCTTTGCTTTTCAATGTTGAGAAATAACAGGAAGTTCCGTTTTGGCTTCCATGTATTTAGACTATTTAGTCTATATTCTTGGTTCTGTCTGCAGAAGAATCAAGGGGTTATGATATTGCAAGATTTTCGATTTTATTATTTATTATTTATTATTTTTCAGTGGCGACAACTTCAACTTTTCGATTAGTATTTATGTTTCAATACGTGGAGCAAAAGAACAACAGCACGCTTGGCACCAATTAGCATACTTGAACCTTTATATAATGAAGTTCTTTCTTCCACTTAGGATCACAAGCACTACGTTTTTTGTTAATATATTCATTATATTTTACTACAAGACAGCTGCAATAATTTTAAAAGAAAATTAATAATTCTTTATTTTTCAGAATTAAAATTGTATTAAGATATTAAGATAAGGCAAAAGCTTGGAGGGATACAAAGATATGTACAACTCTATGAAACAAAGAAGCTGACCAAGTAAAATAAAGCTAAATCAAGTGATACAGTACCTAGTTTGGATAATTTGACATCTAGAACTGAAGATATTGACCACTATAAGAAGCACGGACAACCCTCATAAGTACCATTTAAAGACTAGAGTAGGGAAGAAATATAGGCGACCACCTCTCACCAAAGCCATCTCCTAATTACAGTGAAATTCTTATGCTGCATTACCTCACTACATGAAAAATGTGGATTAGCAACGGAAATTTAGCGACGGAAAATAAACCGTAGCAAATTAGTGACGGAACCCTGATTTCCGTCGCTAAAATCGACGTTAAAAAATTTATTTAGCGACGGTTATAATTTCCGTCGCTAAAATTGGAGGGAAACCGTCCCGGCAAAATTAACGACGGACTTTAGGGACGGTAAAAGTTTCCGTCGGTAATTGCACTTAACTTAGCGACGGAAAACTTATTTCCGTCGCTAAAATCGACATGAAAAATTTTTGTTTGGCGACGGTTATCCTTTCCGTCGCTAAAATTGGAGGGAACCCATCCCGGCAAAAATTAGCAACGGACTTTAGGGACGGTAAAAGTTTCCGTCGGTAATTGCGCTTAAATTAGCGATGGAAAACTTATTTCCGTCGCTAAAATCGACATGAAAAAATTTTGCTTGGCGATGGTTATCCTTTCCGTCGCTAAAATTGGAGGGAACCCATCCCGGAAAAAATTAACAACGGACTTTAGGGACGGTAAAAGTTTCCGTCGGGAATTAAAGGCGGTATAATAAATTTTAAAATTTCCGACGGACATTTCCGTTGCTAATTTCCATCGGTAAAAAGGCAGGAATTATTACCTACAGAAATTTCCGTCGGTAATTTCGTCGGTAAATTCTTTTTAAATATCAGCTCACCCGATATCTCCCCCCTCCCCTCTACATTTTCTTCTTCCTTCTTCCTTCTTCCTGCGTCTCCTTTTCGGTTTTACTCTCTCCGGTTTCTCTGTTGTGGACTCCTTTTCTACTCTTCGGAGTTGTCTTCTCTGGCCATTGTCGTCGTGTCCTTTGGTGGAGGTATTTTTGCAACTACTGTCATGTGTTTTTTCGTATATTGGATGAAAGTTAATTTAAGTATTTAATTACTTTCGTTTATTTGTGTATTTTGTGAATGGAAAACAACTTTAAGTTATAAATAGTAGTTATAAATTTCTGATTCTAGCAGGGCGAGGTAGGTTGTGGTTCGCAAAGATTTTGTCTTGGGCGGCTCGAACAATTTCTCTGACCAAGTTTAAGGAAATAACCACGAGACATAGTTTATTACCGAGACAAAGTTTAGATGGGTCCATAAACACTATCCAAACTTCCCTTGTTTCGATGAATGTCTTGTCTAAGAAATAGAAGGTAACTAGAGAAATTGAAATTTTTATGTCTAAGAAAAAAATTCCGTTGGTAATTTTCTGACAGAAATTTACCGACCGAACGAAATAACCGTCGGTAAATTTACCGACGGTATGCATAATTTTCGTTGGTAAATTTACCGACAGCCATATTTCTGACGCTTTTTTTCGTCAGTAAATTCCGTCGCTAAATAAGCTTACCGACGTAATTTGTCCACATTCCGTCGGTAATTTCCGTTGCTAACCTCTATTTTTCTTGTAGTGCCTTGATATCTTTATTAATGTTCTTGAATAGTCTTTAGTTCATCTCCTACCATAAGTTATGCATTGTACATCCCATAGCCATTTGAAGGAATTTCAAATCAACTTTGCATTTGATCTGAAGCTTTAAAATCCAATGAATGGTGTCTCTTCATTCATTGACTATACGCTGAGTCCCGCATCTAGCTCAACTATCTTGTCTCCATCAAGAGTAGTAAGTCTCTCCTTTACTATTAGCCACAAATCAAAGGACACTTTAGGTCACATGAGTTTGCTATAGACCAAATTAAACAAGGTAACTTTGGGAGCAGTTTGTCTGAGTAAGTCTGATTGGGCTGGTCATGCTGGGCCCAAGCCCGGGCGTAGAACTACATATAGGCCAATCGGCACATTCACAAACAGTGACCTAAACCTAGCAGGAATTCCTTATATAAGGTATTACCTTACCATGAAACAAGTACGACTTTCAGAACCCTAGTATTCTTTATTCCTAGCCACCAAAACTCTCACAAAAAAACTAACTTGAGCGTCGGAGGGGCCCACCGGCAGTCAACCCCCGGTATGCCTTATTGTTTTGCAGGTATTTCTATGCCAAAGTCAACCAATCCCATGGATCCTAGCAGCAGCGCCCAGCCCCATCAGAATCAGACAAAACCAGTTGGCATCCACCGTGGGGCTCGTAAGTATATCCAGCTAGAGGAAGTGTTGAAAAACACAAAACGCAGAGCAGATGACCGCTGGCCAAGTGGCAGAACAGATGATTCGCACAAGCGACAGAAAGATCAGTCTAGCTGGAGGAAGCCGACCGATCGAAAGGACCAACGGCGAGAATCCTTCGCTCCGCTCAACAGGCAGTATGCGGAAGTACTGGAGGTCATGAGAGCAGAAGGGGAATCCCTCTGAGAACCCAATAAATTGAAAACTCCTCTAAAAAAAGGATTCTTCTTTATATTGTCGTTTTCACAGAGATGTCGGTCATGACACGGAGGATTGCTGGGACTTAAAGAAAGAAATCGAACTCCTTATCCAGAGGGAAAGGCTGGGTAGATTTTTGAAGTACGAAAAAAATACCGATCGAGATAATGAGGGTAGGAGCGGTCGGTCCGACAACTGGCGAAAGCCTTGGAGGCAAAACAACACAAACGAGGGAGGGAGGCAGAACAGGACTACGGATGACCGACGCGACACGAGAGGACAGTCCAGGGCAAGAGGTGATAGAAACACCGAACATCAGGATGACCGACTGGTTAGGGTCATCAACATGATTTTCGGAGGTAGTGCAGCAGGAGGGTCCACTGTAAGAGGAAGAAAGAGGTATGCCAGACAGGTCATTGAAGACTTTTCAGCCAAGAAAAAGAAGCAGAACGATGGAGTGATCTCGTTTGACGAATCTGATCTGGATGTTGTTAGCTGTCCTCATGATGATGCACTAGTGGTCACCTTGAATATGGATGGTAGCGAAGTGAAACAGGTAATGATTGACACAGGAAGCTCGGTCGACCTACTATTTTACGATGCTTTTAAGCAGATGGAGATTCTAGAGAAGCGACTACTGCCAATAGAGGGACCCATCAAAGGGGTAATAGGAGCATCATCATACCTATTTGCCCAAGTCCTCTTGAACGTAAAATTCGGACAAAAGCCATGTCAAGTAGAGAAGAGTGTTGAATTCTTGGTCGTGAAGTTTGTAGGAGCATATAACGCCATAATTGGAAGAGCCACCCAAAATGCCCTCAGAGCAATTGTATCGACCTACTATCAAGCAATGAAATTCCCAACACCCCAGGGAATCGGTATTGTCAGGGGCCAGTAGAGAATCACTAGAGAATGCTATTTAGCGGAAACAAAGACACTGGATAGAGCGGTAGTCTTGACAAACTCTCTCGATGTGAGAGCCGATGAAGAAACTGAGAGGATAAACCCCGTAGAAGAAACACAGCAGGTCATATTGGATGAAGAAGATTGATCCAAATTCACAAATCTGGGTTCAGAACTTGAAAAAGGCCTGGTCAAAGAAATCACAGAGTGCTTGATAGAGAACAGATCAGTCTTCGCTTGGGTACCGAGCGATATTCCTGAAATTTCTCGATCGGTAACATCACATTCCCTCGGTATTCGAAAAGACTGCAAACCGGTCAGATAGAAGAAGCGGTGGCAGAGCAAAGAGAGGCAAGAGGTGATCGAGAAAGAGATGGAAAAACTACTTGATGCTGGGTTCATTCGGGAAGTCAAATACCCTGAATGCTTGGCGAATGTGGTACTCGTGAAGAAGAAAAACGGAAAGTGGAGGATGTGCATCGCTTCACTAACTTGAATAAAGCATGCCCAAAGGACAGTTTCTCCTACCCAAAATCGATCAGCTGGTGGACTCTACATCAGGACATGAGCTTCTCAGTTTCTTGGATGCTTTCTTGGGTTACCATCAAATTCAAATGAGTCTTAAAGATGAAGGAAAGACGACTTTTATAACTGACTAGGGCACGTATTGCTACTAGGTAATGCCTTTCGGCTTAAAGAATGCAGGGGCCACTTATCAACCGCTCGTTATGGAAGTTTTTAAGAAACAGATCGGTCGAACAGTCGAGGCTTATGTAGATGATATGGTCGTCAAAAGCAAGACAGGCACTGAACATATGGAAAATCTTAGAGAAGTCTTCCTGGCCCTCAATAAATTTCAAATGAAGCTGAACCCTGAAAAATGCATATTTGGTGTGGCGTCTGAAAAATTCCTGGGATTCATGATTACTCAGCGGGGGATTGAAGCAAACCCAAAAAAGATTGAAGCTATCGTCCAGATGCCCTCACTGCGATGTTTAAAAGATGTTCAAATATTGACATGACGGATAGTTTCTCTGAGCAGATTCGTCTCTAAGATGGATGACAAATGCCTCCCATTCTTCAAAATTCTAAGGAAGGCGGATGTGACCCAGTTCCAATGGTCGGATGAATGCAAGAGAGCATTTCATCATTTGAAGCAGTATCTGATTAGTCCACCCGTTCTGCAGAGCCCCGTTGAGGGGGAGAATCTGATTATTTATCTAGCAGTTACAGAAGGAGCGATCAGCGCAGTTCTCGTTCGGTCGGACGGAAATAAACAATTCCCGATTTACTATGTCAGTAAGGTACTGAATGGACCAGAAGCGCGTTATGCACCCATTGAGAAGCTGGCCTTATCACTAATAACCGCAACGCGGAAACTCAGGCCCTACTTCTAGAGTTGTACAATCGAGGTATGGACCGACCAACCCCTCAGGCAGTACCTCCAAAAGCTCGAAACCTCTAGGCAGTTAGTAAAATGGGCAGTAGAGCTGGGGGAGTTCGATATACACTATAAATCACGGACGACGATCAAGGCCCAAGTATTGGCAGATTTCGTTGCAGAAATGAGTCAACCTAACTCGCAGGGTGAGTAACGCCCTGCCTGGAGCCTATTTGTTGATGGGTCGTCCAACGCTAAGGGATGCGGAGCAGGAGTGGTATTGATCAGCCCACACCGGGAAGAAAAGGTGGAGTATGCTCTCCGGTTAGAATTTAGAGCATCCAATAACGAGGCAGAATATGAAGCTCTAATAGCCGGTCTTCAGTTGGCAAGAGAGACGGGGGTGAAACATCTGAAGGTGTACAGCGATAGCCAAATAGTGGTCGGTCAAGTTACTGGGCAGTATGAGGCCAAAGGGAACAACATGATTAAGTATTTGGAATTGGCAAAGCAAGAGTTAAGTAATTTCAAAGAATACTCAGTCAGCAAGATAGAAAGGATGCAAAATGCTCAGGCAGATGCACTTTCCAAAATGGCTTCCGATCAAAATGCAAAGAATAACATTTTGGTCGAGCGGCTAGACCAGCCTAGCATTCAGAAAGTCAATGAAGTGCTTGAGACAGATGTCGAACGATCAAGTTGGATGGAACCGATCAGACAGTACCTCCTTAAGGGAACACATCAGGAAGAAACCTTGGAGGCCAAGAAACTAAGGGTAAAGGCGGCTGAATATGTGATTGTTAATGACACCCTGTACAAGCGATCGTATGACTGGCCGCTATTACGTTGCTTGAGCGAAGAAGAGACAGAACGAGAAATGGCTGAAGTCCATGAAGGAATGTGCGGAAATCACATAGGAGGCAGAATGTTGGCTCACAGATTGATCAGACAGGGGTATTATTGGCCGACAATGAAGAAAGATTATCAAGAGAAAGTTAACCGATGTGAGGCTTGCCAGGGAACAATAACTTGTCACACCAACCGGCCGAGCAGTTGAAAGTTGTGAGCCATCCCATACCTTTCACTCAATGGGGAATGGATATACTAGGCCCTTTTCCTCTCGGTCCTGGACAGAAGAAGTTTTTGATAGTCGCAGTCGAGTATTTCACTAAGTGGGTAGAAACGGAAGCAGTCGCCATAATTACTGAACAGAAGATTGAAAATTTTGTAAGTAGGAACATATTGAGTCGTTTTGGGATGCCTATGATTTTGGTTACAGACAACGGTCGGTAGTTTGACAATGACAAGTTCAAAGATTTCTGTCACTGACTGAAGATAAGGCTTTAGTTGACTTGAGTGGCTCATCCTCAAAGCAACGGTCTTGCGGAAAACACCAACAAGAAGATAATGAGTGCTCTCAAGAAGCGTTTAGATGGACGCAAGACTTGGGTAGATGAATTAGATGAAGTGTTGTGGGCGTACAGAACTACCCCGAATGGAGCCACAGGAGAAACACCGTTCAGGATGACCTTTGGGGCAGAAGGCCTAGTTCCAGTGGAAGTGGTACTGCCTAACCAAAGAGTATCAAGTTACGAAGAAGAGCAGAATGATGAAGCCCGCAGAGCAGAACTTGTGCTTCTCAGTGAAGACAAGGATAGGGCAGCCGCTCGCTCAGAAGCCATCAGACAAAAAGCAACAAGGTTTTACAATAAAAGGGTAAGGCTGAGCGACATAAAGATCGACGGATATGTCCTAAGAAAGGCCGAGGCGGCTGGGAAACATCCTGGAAAGCTCGGACAAGCATAGGAAGGACCCTACTAAGTGGTCAAACAAGCCGGACACGGCTCTTACATCCTACGCGATACGAACGGCAAGATTTTACCGAGGCCCTGGAATTCTCAAAACCTGAAGATGTTCTACCAATAGATAAGCTTTATTTTAGTTCACTTATCTCTTTGTTTTGTACTTTATTATTGCTTATGCTCTTGTACACGCAACTTGTGGGTACCTTTTTCCTGATCTTGCCAGTCAGGTTTTTAAACCTCCCACGCCCTCATCATTATCAATAAAGGGTTTCAAATTTCTTGGCAGAGAGTCTCGTTAAATTGGGCTAAGGGGAGAACATTCTACCGACTGTTTGTCATCGACATTTTTCAGCCAGGTTGCCAAGATAAGATCTTGGAACCAGGCGATGCCAAGAGCCAAAATCTTGGATCGCTCGGCCTTGACATTGTTCGGCCAGTTTACCAAGACAGGATCTTAGAACTAGGCGATGCCGAGAAAACAATCTCGGATCGCTTGGCCTCGACATTTTTCAGCTAGGTTGCCAAGACAGGATCTTGGAACCAGGCGATGCCAAGAGCCAAAATCTTGGATTGATTGACCTCGACATTTTTAGGTGTTGGGACCCGATCCCGGAGCCCAGTCGCACGGTGCGGGACCCCGGTACTGGAGGCCCAACTGTTCGGAACGGTATCACA
>JANKOD010000008.1:13145468-13156953 GCA_026284645.1 Erythroxylum acuminatum | reverse complement strand
CCTAATTAAACATATTTAGATGATTTGTTGTAATCAAACCTCTCCTAGAAACTATTAATTATAGGTTAATCTATTAACTCAAATTTTTCATTAGGTTATGTTTAATCAAGACACAACCGTTGATTAAACCTAGCCACCGAATAACCTAGGATACGATCTCTAGATTCAATTGGGCAACTACATTATGAATCAGAAAAATTGATTAATCAAGGCAACCACATACGAAGTGTCATTTAACTTAGGTTATGTTATCACTAATGATTACAAACCATTAGTTGCTACAAATGAATTTCAACATAACAATTACAGATTACATTGAATATTCTAGCAGTAGGTCTGTAATAAAATGATCCAAGGAATGCATTAAAATCATCTTTTCACAATACCCAAATTCATATACTTCAGATAACATAATCAATTTCTATAGAGAGAAAGAAACAACAAATACAAGGAAGGAATGCTTAACTGCGTTATCGGCGTCGATGTCGTCTCCAAATCGGCATCAGAAAGCTACCCCTTTACAAGTCTTTCATGGTGGAGAGCTTCGATCACCCTCTTTATGCTCTCCCAAAGCTCTCTCTCCTTTCAGCCAAAAACACCCAAAACTTTCATATCCACTGCACCGTCACACCCTCGGTATATATTAACGCTAGGTTAAATGAGGGGTGAGGTGACATTGTGTCACACCTATGACTTGGTGTGACATACCACGCATGGCCATAACTTTAAGTTATGGGCGTGACTACTTGAGCCATGTCCATGCAAGCGTGTCATGGCAATGCATCACTAGTCACGTCGATGACACTTTGTGTCATGGTCGTGAGTTGCATTCTTATGACTTTCTCTTCATCTTTATGCATTTTCTTATCTCCTCTTGCTTTAATCTTTCTTCTTCTTGTTCCATAGAGATAAGTTAAGGTGAGTCTCAAAAGGACGACTCAAAGATTGTGCTTTCGACTTACTTTGGCGCTTTTTCTTCCAAATTGTATATAAAACCATATAAGAACTATAATGAGTATCTTAAGCATTTTCATATCATTAATCACTAAGTGTAAAGGGTTAAATGTATTAACAATTAAGCACATATCATATAGTTTTTTAGTCTTAGAAGTAGTTATTAAACAGTAGATGCACTTACCTTACATAGCCCTTGGACAGATGGGTTCAATGTAAATTTCTTCCATAAAACATGGTCCCTCACTGGGAGCACGATCTTAAGTGTAGGATGTTTGATAAATGCTTAATAAACTATATTTCTAATCTCATATGTAGTGTATTTTGCATGTTTATTTAAGAGTTTCTTATTATTTTTGGTACCTATCTTGTTTTTACTATATTTTTAGTTCTTATTTTGTTTTATGGATAAAAATGAGAAGAATTAGAATGAAATCAGGAAAAAAATGAAAGAATTGAAGCTATTTTAGTGGTTGTTTGTGTAAGTCTACACACTAGTATGGATGCACATGTAAGTCTACACAACTAAGTGGGTGACCATATAGCTCTATGAGACCATGTTTCTTTGCAATTTTTGACTATTAATGCAATATTGAGGCATATAAGTGACAATGTCCACTTAAAAAAAAATCCTAAATTCAAGCTGTAAATGGATAAAATGAAGAGAAAATAATATGAACTAAAAAGGAGTTCGTAAGAGGCTCAAGGGGCTCTGAGAAAGACATATTGACAGCCTATAATGGTAAAGAGAACAAAGATCAAGCAATGAAACATATTTAGGGTGGATTTTCATCAATTTATGGTTCTTTTAGTTTTATTTTTCCCCTTCAAACTTGATGTTATAATTATGAGCTAAAAGTTTGTTGGTTCTTGGATTAGATGAACACTAAAATCGACCTTATAGTGATTTTATTTTAAATTAGTTCACTTTTTAGTTTCATTGAGATTCAATTTTGTGTTCTTAGTTATTCTTGAATTAATATTGCTATCATATTATTTTATGTATGATTTCGTGAAATTAAGATTGAGAAATCTTTTTGTATGAATAGATAATACCATAGTTGAAAGCAGTTGTATGTAAACCTAGAGATAAGTTGACATAAATCCTTTAGATTAGGTTCAAAACTAATAGTGAATTTCACAAATTGATTAATGTAATCTTAGAGGTTTTAACTAGAAAGAGGTTTCAGTTACTCAACTGATGACTAGTTATTAATAGACTTGAAAAATATATTAACATAAGATAGGAATTTCCACGTACAATGAATTAAATATTAAATTGAATGGTGAAATCATGAATGCATGAAAAGTCCTAGGGGGCTCAAAATCCAGGCACATTGTTTTTCTTGATTATTTCTTAGTTTAATCTTTGTTCTAATTAGTTAATTTTGTTCATCTATTTTAGTTTATTATTTTAATTTTACATTTTATTTATCTTAAACTCCATAATTTGTTAGGCTAGATAATAAAAAGATGGTAACTACTAGTAATTCTAGTCCTCATGGGATCGACTCGTACTTACCAGTATATTGTGCGCTTATGGTTTGAAAGATAAAATTACAAATTAGTGACATTATCTCTCCATATTTATTTATCTTATGCATATAAACCTTCACCAAATTAGTAAAGCATAACATCTTATTCCATTCTAGCTTTATATATCATAGCAAGTTCAAAAGACTTAGATTGTTTAGTCTCTTTTTTATTAATTACTTACTCCTTATTTCATGAGATCAGGACAAATCAACAAGTGCACTAATGACATCTTTACATACTTTTATGGAGCTTTTTGGTTTGGCTATATTATCATTTCATTTGGTTCTCATTATATTGTTGGTTAGCTTTTAACCATCTTAAGGTTGCAAGTAAAACATCCCCTCTTTAGATACCTTAGTTTACCTATATCCACTAAGAAGATCCATTTCAAAGAGCGTCTCCCTTTATTAAAGAAGATATAAAGAATATTGAGTAATTGATGAAATAAGGCTCTTATTTGCATAGAGGTTACAATCAATTAAATTATTACTAATCTCTATATATATTGACCTTTACATATGTTCCTTTCTAAAAGTTTAATCAAATCAATAGAAAGGATGTTGAGATGTTTCTTACAGGCCAAAGGATATAATAGGGGTTGTAATGCCAAAGTATTTTAGAGTGAAATCTATAAACCAATTAAAGAAGGAGGATAAAGAATTACCCCACTAAATCTTAGCAATAAAGTCCTTATAAGGAGAAGATTATAGAGATTTTTGGAGAATAAAGATTCATTATGGGTCAAATGGATTCACACTTACTTTTAGCCTATGGGAAATTAGATCAAGGTCTACATTTTCATGGATCTTATCTCAATTGTTGAAGCTAAGTAAGATTTTTGAAGGAAATGTTAAGTGAAAACTGGAAAAAAGTGAAAAAGGCTTCTATATACTTTTATAATTGAATTAAAGCTAGGCCTCTAATCTATATTCTATTAATACCTATTATTTTGAATAAATTTCTAAGGAATTCCAAAGTGAAAGAATGGATCAGTTCTAGTCAATAGATAAACTTCCTTGTATAACTTGTATATATCATTTCGAGTTATGGTCCTAACCCTAAAAAGAATGACTTATATCTTTGGTTTGGACATTCTTCTAACAAATTAAAAAACAAATCTTATAGAGAGATGCTTAGGACCAAAGGTGAAGTTCAAGTTTCATATAATCTTATTTGGAGTAAAAACTTGTTACCTAAACTCTCCTTTATGCAATTATCTACTAGAAATAGAGTAATCACTCTTGGCATATTGAGATTATGCTTAAATCACTCGTGCATCTCTTCTTCGAATTTAAATTCTTTGTTAATATCTAGAAATGCATTAAGGATTTATTCCATTTTAATAAGTCTAATCTCAACTATGCTGAGTTTATAAAATTGTTATATTTAGATATAAACATATTTTAAGGAAACATGACAATGTTTGTGATACTATTTAGTTCGTGCTTTTATAAAATTTAAAAGAAAAGGAATACCTAATGTTTTTAAGGAGTGGAAAGGTCTAAGAAATATATGTTGACTAAACTCATTCAATAGATTAAGGAGCAACTATTACTAAATAATAAAGGTAGTGGACCAATGGTTGTAAAGATGTAGTTGCTTCTTCTTAGAGAATTAATTTATACCTGAAGTAAAAGATGCTTTAAAGTGTTGAGTCCCTTTTTCAAGCTTTAGCCTAAGATCAGGAGTGGTAATGCTTAAAAGTTTGTTTACTTATTTCTCAAAGGGAATTGTATTATTATAACATTAGCTGAAGAATATTTTTCTATATATATGTTGATTACTTCTTATATAGCTGCAGAAGCTTATTAACGAGCTTTGTACTCAAGACAAATACTTTTTTGTATTTGTTATTTTCTAAATACTATTTAAACTTTTTTAAAAAAATTATTGGGTAGGCCTAGGTTACTTATGGCCTAAGTTCGACTTAAAACTTTTTATTTTAGCCTAAGGCTTAGTTGGGTCTATATTATATGGCTTGAGCCTAAGCTTGATTAGGCTACCTAGGCTCAAAGCTTGAGCTTGAGCTCAATTGTTACACTATTTGAAGTTATAGGTAATAATAATATTAATTGAGTAAAATCCAAATGAGTAGTTATTAAAAACAAGAAGAAATAAGATGGAATCAATAAGGAGTATGATAAGCATTCATAAATAAAAAATGAAACTAAGCTTTAAGATTAGGATAATAAAAATATCAACTTCAAAACTGTAAATGTAGATTGATTCACTCATTTAACTTCTTAAATTTTGCCTAAGTTATAGTTATTCATTGATACTCTTAAACTTGTCAAATTGAATAACAATTAGGTTCCTGGTCTTGGGATCATGTATAATATAGTTCAAAGTTATTAATTAAGAATTATACACATTAAAGGACATGAAAAAAATTAAGGAAGAAATATAAAGAGACAAACCATAAGTTTTGTAAAGTACAAGCATTTCAATTTTATGCAAGACTTAAAACAAAAATGAAATTATACTCAAACATCAACTATATTTTCACAGGCATTCCAAAAAATATTTTATATCTAAAGTTAGAACATTTTGGTTGAATTAATTATACTTTTATCCTTTTAGTTTAGTCTAGATGAATTTCATATGAGGTTAAAGATGTGTCATGTTAAAACAAGGTTATTTCATTATTGGTCTAGCGTATGCAATTAGTGGGCTTATGACATAAAAGGATGAGAGAATACATAATTCCATTCAAATTTCATTTCATTACATACCTTTTTAAAGATCATATGTTATAAGGAGTGATAATTAAGGAAAAAACTAGCTTAGCTTTTATGCAATAATATGGCTTATAGGGTATGCAACGACTAGTTTACTTTAGTTACATATTGATTCTAAGAGAATTGGATATATAACTTCTAGTTCAAGCATACTTAGATTAAAAGCATTCATTAAATTAATTCTAATTATTTCCTCCTAGTTACCCAATCATATGGACTTTAGATTATGCTAAAATAACTTAGATTGTAAAAGAAAATACCTCCTTTATTAATATGATTCTCATTGATATGACATACTAAAGACAGGATCATATATACGTAAGAACTTTTTTTATACCTTCCAAAAAAGAATTACTAGGAGAAGTTTATTTTCATCTTTTCACTATCAATTGGATCTCGTGAAACTACCGTTTTGCTCTAGATTTTGCTATGCATTTTCCTTAGACCTTGAACCAACCTACTATATGAAAAACTTAATCCTAATTTCCATCAACTAATAACATAGGGATTAAAGAAATTTCATAACTAAACCAAATTATAATAATAACATCTTCAACCTTAATGTTCTCACCAAGCTTAGGTAGTACTTTCGCAAACAGGCGTAAAAGTCAAAACAATAGTTTTCACCATAAATTAGATACCCTAAAATAAGAAAGAGGGTTATCATCTTCTATGCCTTTTCAAATGAGATGTTCCATCTATAGATCAACAAAAATCTTATGGAAATACATACAATCTACCTTCACTTAATTTAGTCTTGTTGAAATAATTCCAAACATCACTTCCTATCTTCAAAGAGATGGTTCCTTCAGTTTAAATTATTTCTTCACTTGATATATGAATAGGTAGTAAATTAAAATTCTCTATTATGTTGACTTATATTATTAAAGAATTAACTCCATCTGTTTAAAATAATTATAAAAATATAATTATGAAACTAATTTAAGTTAAAGAATACAAGATACAAATGAAAGAAGAGACAAATTTTACAAAAGATTCCAAGTGTTTAAATGCTTGCAATACCAAAGTGCGTAAATTAATAGTATCACTTGACGATTTATAAAAGTTTTATTAAAATTATAAATAAAACATTTTATAAGCAATTAATAGTTATCACTACCTAACCATTACAAAGCACAAAAATCAAAGGATATAAATTTGGAATTAAAAGTAATAAATGGTATAAGCCACATGTCAACAATAAACTTTACATCACTCATTACCTTGTCAATATTAGCATAACAACAACAACGAAGAGGACAACAACAACATCTTAGTAGGAATCCTACTGAGAAGTAGGGTCTGGACAGGTCCAAAAGTATGAAACTTACCCCTAATTAGTAAAAAGGTTGTTTTTGATAGAATCACAGAAAAAAGTTATTAAAAATGGTTAGAATAAAAAAATAGCCAAATACATCAATAAATAATTGCACAAAAGAAAAATATATAAAATAAAAGATAAAGATAAAGATAAAAGTAAGTAAATAAACAAACAGACAAGAAATAAAACAATAATCAATTAAAAATATGAAATAAATAAAATAACTAAAAGGGAAATGTTAAAAAAAGGTATTTATGCTAAATAAAGGACACAATAATTGATGGAAAAGGTTCAAACGACCTACCAAAAGAGAAGGAACTCTCTAGGAAAGGAGAAGGACATCTCTATGTAAGGTCCTTTACTTATATCTTAGTTTGCCAAGGTTTCCCATTTCTTCTTGGGTGTTGCTCCTCTTGTCTTGCAGTTCCTAAGTACAATCTTCACTCATCTCCTCACCGGAGCATTAAGATGTCTCTTCTTAACATATCCAAACTACCTAAGTCTTATCTCCCATAATTTACTATCAGTGTTAGCCACCCATAACTTGTCTCTTACAATTACATTCCTAACCTCATCTCTTCTTGTAAGGTTGCATATCCAATGGAGCATCCTAATCTCTACCACCATTATCTTATAACTATGTATTTGTTTGATGGGCCAACACTCCACCCCATCTAACATGGCCAACATAATTGCTAACCAATAATATTTACCTTTTAGCTTGAGTGATATCTTCTTGTCACGTAAAAATCCTGACACGCCTCTCCATTTAAGCCACCCTGATTTGCTACGATAAACTATATTGTCATTTATCTCGCCATTGAGTTTGATGAGTGATCCATGATACTTAAAATAATCTTTATATGGTATCACGTTTGTACCAATCTTGATCTTTGTATCGGATGCAACCTTTGTGACACCCTTTGTGACCTAAAAACTTACATTTTACATTCTCAATCTTAGCCTTGATTAACTTAAACCCTTTGACTCTAGCGTATCCTCCCAAAGTTCTAGCTTGACATTAACATCCTTTTTTATTTCATACACTAAAATAATGTCATCAGTAAATAACATACACCAAAGCATAGCCCTTTAAATATTACTTGTAAGCTCTTCTAAAACTACTACAAACAAGAAGGGGATCAATCAGGATCCTCATTATAGCCCAATATCAATAGAAAAATGTTCTATATCTCCTCTTGTCATCCTTACTCTAGTCTTAACACTGTTATACATATCCCTAATAACCTATATATAGGCAACAAGAAATCCTTTAGCTTCTAAACACCTCCATATGGCTTCTTTAGGTATCATATCATAAGCATTCTCTAAATCAATGAAAACTATATACATGTCTCTTTGTATGTACCTATAATATTCCATTAATCTTCTAAGAAGATAAATGGCTCTAACATGGATCTCACTAGCATAAAACCAAATTGTTTCATCAAGATAGTTGCACCTTTTCTTAATATCTTCTTAGTCTCCTTCGCTTATAACTTCATGGTGGCTAAGTAGTTTGATACCTCTATAATCGTTATAGCTTTAGATGTCCCTTTCGTTCTTATTAAAAGGGATTAATGTGTTAAGTCTTCATTCATTTGGCGTTTTAGAAAACTTAAGGATCGAATTAAAATGCTTAGTTAACTAACTAAATCTCTGCTCTTAGGTTCTTCCATACGTCTACGGGGAACTCATTAATTCTTACTACCTTTTCACTCTTTATCTTCTTTAAAGCTCCTCCAATTTCTACTTTGTCTTCTTTAAAGCTCCTTCATTTTCTTCTCTTATGATACGTTGATAATAAGTGAAGCTATGATATTGCTCAAAAGTGGTAAGATCACCCAACGAAATGTTGTTATCTCCATGTTCATTAAAAAGTCTATAGAAATAACTCTGCCATATTTTTTTATTTCATCTTCATCCATGAGCACTCGTCCTGCTTCATCCTTTATATATGAGCACTTGTCCTGTTTCATCCTTTATACAATAAACTTGACCCAAGTCCATTTCTTTTAATTCCCTAGTTATCACTACCTTAAAAATATCCTTTTCCCCATCCTTAGTTTCCAATTATTGATATAAGTTCTGGTAGTCTCTACTTTTGGCTTCTAAGGCTATCTTCTTCGCCCTTTTCTTTGGCAGTTTGTAACTCTCTCTGTTGGATACCCTCTCTTCATTTATGTTACTATTCAATAAAGCTTTATAGGCAACATTCTTAATCTTCACCTTGTCTTTGACATATTCATTCCACCATTAAGAATCCTTCTAACTACCCCTCATGCCCTTTATTAACTCCTAAGATCTTATTAGTTGCATTTCTTTAAAGAATTACAAATATTACATAAATAATAAAAAGTTTTACTCTTTACATTTTTTTCTAAACTAAAGAAGTAAAGTACATTAATATCCAATCTTAGAAGTCTTAGTTGGTTTTTGACCTGCATAAACACTATAAAAAGGAAAAGAGAACCATGTTTTCTCTTATCAAACTTTTAGTAAAACTAGGCATAGATGGAGTATTTGGGGTTTAGTTTAACTACTCATTTGATTATACATATGCAACCTCTATCTAAACCACACTCGTCTTCTCTACCTTTAACTATTTTGTTTCTATAGTAACCTGATAAACTTTTGGTACATATAAAAAAAGAGTAGCATAGTCATAACATGTAGTAGAGCAGTAGATTTCATATCGATGGCACCTTGAAATGTTAAAAAATAGCCTCTACCATTTTGATCTACTTAAATGACACTACAATATAATAATCTCCACACTTACTCATACTCCATCCTATAGTCATTTGACATCATCCTAACTAATAAAATAACTTCTAGATGAATCTAAAATATAAAAACTATAACACAACACTAAAACTAGAACCAAGCCATAAAAACATGCCTTCCTCTAAGCCGTCATTTCCTATTCAGGATACTTATTAAGATATCAAAAATATATGTGTAATAACTTCATAAAGTTATTTTTTATAACTTTTTAAAAAATTCCTAAAGTGGAGAAAGTGATGTTCTTAAGGATATAGACAAAGAGTATAGATTAAAAAAATTAATGAGATTGAGATGAAGCATATATAAAGAAACATAATGGATGTTAGTGCTGGAAAAGAAAAGAGAGAAACCAAGTTTTCAAATATTATCCATTTACAATTAAATTATGAGAAGAAATGTCCATATGCCCAAGTTTTTAAGTATGATTTATATACATAAATCAAATATGAATAGTCAAAATGGTAAAAGGAACCTAGGCAAATAAAGAGCAATAAAGAAAAGGATAAGAAACCTATGAAATGTTGTTTGAGTAAGCAGTAGCTCTCTAGCAAAACGAAGAAAAAAGTGGTAATGATAATGGAGAGAAAAGCACAAAGGGGTGACAATGAAGCAAGTAGGGAATAGTGACAAAGAGGAGATGTTGACAAGATGGGTTAAATATTAATTAATGAAATGACATCATTTTGTATATAAATGAGGTTCAGACTTTAATCGGGTTTAGAGGCCTAAAAATTAAAAAAAGAAATTTAAGTCTAACTCAAGCCTGGTCAACTTAAGCCAAGCTTGTCGACTTCGAGTCAGGTTGGACTTGGGCCCTTTAGCTATCACTACTCCTTATAATATAACTAGTTATAAATAGAGTCACATATCTAATAAATTTCATGTTTGGAAAAGTTAATAACGAAAGTTAACAAAATGATTTATTTTAGATATTTCATAAAATACAAGATTTTCCTATACAATTTTTAATGTACAAAGAGATTTTGCATAATTCAGAAAATTATAAGAAACATTAGCATCTTTTATCTTTTTAATAGGCTAAAGAGATTATCAATATTAAATAATGATACCTACTTACAAAATCCCTGGAGTTAAGTCATCAATTTTCAAAAATCACATCTCTGTTGTTTTAACTTTTATATCATTAAGTATATTCATAAATGTAATCAGGTATTAGCTCATGCTCACCTCCTAATCCTCTTAATCAACCTTTTAACGATGAATTCAAAATTTTCATTTTGTTTTTTAATTAATATAACCTAAAAAGAGCATAAGCATAAAAGTAAAGTGGTATATGTGTCACACTATATTAAAAGACTCAAAAAATTATTTAAGTTAAAATTTTCATTTGGTTTTAATTATTTTTTCTAAATAATTTAATTAAGACATATGGTTTATTAATTACTATTTTGATCAAAATATTTATTAAGCATGCATTAAAAATAATTATTACAATTTTATTTATTATCTAATAATTTGGGTTAAATTCATTAGACCTCCCTAGTTTGACATTTTGCTAATGTACTTTATGAATTTTAAAAACTACTAATAAACTCTATATAGTTTTAGCTCTATAACTCCTGTCTCTCTTATCATTAACTTCCATTAAAAACCATAACCTTTAAATTCAAAACATCATTGTTTTTGTTATATAGTATATTAGTTCCACATAAGAAATGAAACTGTGTAGGTTGATCAACCCACATGATGTCTTGCTTTATGCAATGTCGTTTTGCAATACACATGTTGTTGCATTAAGCATAATTCCTCTATGGAACTATTTGGTCATCAATCATAAAATGAAAATGAAGATGAAGGTGTCTTTCTAGTAATAATCAAAGTGGAGAGAAATCTTACTAGTAATAATCAAAGTGAAAAGAAAATCAAAATGGAAATCACTAAAAGCAAAAATCTATGGTCGAGAGAAAGTAAGGTAGGAATTGATAGCTAGGTTTTATCCTCATTTCAACGATCCTGACACGACCCACCTTTTGGGCCGTGTTGGCACTAGGGAATGGGTAGGCTTAATGCCACCAAAACCCGTAGTAAGCCCAACTTTTCTATATTCTACTAAAATCCGACATGAACTATTCGTTTATCTGATTAATCCTTGTACCTGCTTAATAGGTTGTAAGAAGTAAGGATCCCA
>JANKOD010000008.1:13117264-13145368 GCA_026284645.1 Erythroxylum acuminatum | reverse complement strand
TAATTCGATTAAAGATCAATATCAATTCATTGCATAACAATGAATATCAAATTAATGAAATATGCCTTTCTTTATTTGTTCGTTAAGTCTGTACACGACTTTGAACAAAACGCGCTAAAGGGGATTGCCTTTAGGGCACAATTTGACAGTACCATACAAGCATAAGTCGAGTTATATCCTTATACAAGTCAACTTATAAGTACTGTGCATGTGTAAGCCAAGTTACACTTACATAACGGACAGGGAAATTTTCCAAAATTCCCTTGCCATTTTATCACTTGTCCAAACCTGCCCAAATCTTATAACACTTCAACCCTTCCCCAATTTACCTGTTTCTATACTATGACACTTCCTACCCGAGTCAAACACCTAGTTTGACTTATCAACACTCAAACTCGACTTCACTCAACTTCAATTTTCCAATCAACCCAATACATTCACAAGCACTTGATATCATCTTCACTACTAACATACATGACTATCCAATTTCATAATTTGGAAGCCATTTCATGCAACATTTTAAAAGCTATAATCAAGCATGATCATAAATAGTTTGGGGATATCTTGTTAAATCATAATACATGCATTTCATTTCCATCAATATAAGGTAGCTTACAATGCTTTAGTGGGCATTTCAAGCCCATTTACAATAATACTTCAAAATACAACTTTTGCCCAAAATGCATCTAAAGCATTGTTTACAAAAATTCATTTGAAATTCTAGAACAAAACATTCTTGGAGTCATGCCCTTATGCTCAATTCTCGGTCTCGAGCTCTTCACCTGGAGATGGGACGGGAAGGTGGGGGTGAGCTTTCGCTCGTGGGTAACACATTTATATTTATGGGAATAAGCATGTTCATTTAATTATCCATACATTTAGCAATTTCTCAACAAAAATCATAAGACATACATTGAGCAATCAATCAACTATGCATTTTTCACAATTTTCATGATTCAACCATTCATCAATCTTGCAATTTCATGTAATTTCATAGGAAACATAACAATTGGCTCGGTAAGTCCATATTCATGGCACTACATAATCTCATTAGATGATCTTATGTAGGCAAATCTTGAGGAGTCCTTAACGGAACATCCTTGCCACAATCGGGCAGGCGGGCGAAGCCTTATCTTGGTCGACGTGCACGTGACATTTCTTGGGACTGTACCTTACCCACATAACATGAAATTCATGCATAAAATTGGGCTTTTCTTGCCCAATGGACTGGTTCTTGAAAATCTGATTTTTCATGCATAATTCATATTTTTGCATCATGTTCATTTAATCTAATTCTCAAGTTAACTCAACCATTATCAAACAATTAACATTTACTACTATCATGCAGACTTAGCTCATAATTATACTCATATAACAACAACATTCAAGCAACAATTACTACTTACCTTACAAGTAGTTGACAATCATTAATGTCATTAATTGAATAGCATTTATTGCTTATAAACATAAAGATAAATATGTAACCCACCTTATATCTTGCTTGAATCTTACTTAGGAGTGTTCCTCCTCTTGCTCTTCTCTTCTCTCTTGCTCCACTTCATTAAAAGCCAAAAACCCAAATCACTTAACTTCAATTGAAAATCCATATAACATCTTACATGAAATTAACCCTAGATTCACTAAACCCATTCCATTTCCAAGCTTTCTATCAGATAACCCAAGAAAAAACTAAACATTAAAACCATAGCTTACCTTAAATCTTCCACCAACCAAGTGACTACTTGGCTCAAAATGGAGCTTAACTCTTCCTCTATCTTTTTCCTTCTTGGAATTTCACCAAAATCCTCCTTGAACTCTTGGACAACAAAACCCTAGCACAAGCTTCTTCTTTCTCTTCTTCTTTCTCCTTCCACGCACTCTCCCTCTCTTTTTCTTCTCTCAATTTCGACTATCACCTCTCTTCTTCTACTAACCAACTCTTTTAACTCCTCCTTTTATACTTCCTTCAATCACTTAAGCCCAACAAGCCCAAAGCCCATCTCATTCCTTTCTTTCTTATATCTCTACTAACTCACTTAAGCCCATTCACTTCTTATTCAAGCCCATTTGTCCTTTAAAGCTATTCTCTCCTAACACTAACTTAAGCCCAACTAACATATTTATTCTCATTAATTCTAACCACCTAACTCATTTAATATCATAAACCAATTAATGCTATCCTAATGTAACTTATTAAGACTTCATTTTCCTTTAATCATGCTTAATAACATAAAAAAAATTCAGGGGCTAACATTCACTTATGACTGAAAAAAACTCCTTATCTTTTTTTATCCGAAGTAATGTAATCACAGTCAATAACACTTATTGCTTTGATACCACAAGGGCTACCTGTGGTCAAAGGATAACATCACCATATTATATAACATTATTAGACCACTTGAATTAAGAAAGGATCTTCTTGTTATGACTCCTAAGCTCGTGAAATATTTTATCGATAAATTTTAACAGTCACATCATAAATTTTCAACCTATCTACTATTTAAATAATTTATAAAATAGATCATCCATAAGAGATTAAAATAAACAAAAAATTAAATAGTTGAAATTTGTCGAGAAAACGAAAATTTATTAAAATAATCAGCCTCATCATTACACCCGTAATTAGTCCAAAAATTTAAGCCGTTAGAAATCATGAACTTTTGACATCTTTGAACCGCTGGCCGAAGTACCCAGCCCACAAAAGGATGAGTGCTAATGTCGATGGCTCATGGCGCATCATCAGAACTCACGCTTATGCTTAATAACGAAACTCTTGACTTACCCGCCAAAACGTCTCCGCGGACAACTATTACACATTATCACTTTCTCAGCAATCTCTACCCTCCCACCAAGCCTAGAAGAACTACCCACCAAGATCCTGTCTTTTGCTCATCTTTTCCAGGAATGTTCCAAACTGAACTCTCCGAAACTGGGCAAGCAAGCCCATGCTTGCATGATCGTTTCTGGGGTTTCCCCTATGAAATTCACCTCAAATTGTTTGATTCAATTTTATAT
This sequence comes from Erythroxylum acuminatum, assembly GCA_026284645.1. NCBI lineage: Eukaryota > Viridiplantae > Streptophyta > Magnoliopsida > Malpighiales > Erythroxylaceae > Erythroxylum > Erythroxylum acuminatum. The sequence continues at coordinate 13,142,353 of JANKOD010000008.1, read as the reverse complement.
AAAAACTTCGCATTTGGGTGATGCCAGAAATGTGTTCGATAAAATGATTCTTAGGGACGTTGTTTCTTATAACTCGATGATAGCTGGGTATGCGAGCCACGGCAAGATGGGGATGGCAAGAACATATTTTGATTTGATGCCTGAAAGAGATGTCGTGTCGTGGAATTCCATGATTTCAGGATTTTTGCGAAATGATGAGTGTGGAAAAGCACTTAGTGTTTTCTCGGAGATGGGAAGATCAGGTGTGAAGTTTGATCGAACGACTTTTGCTGTTGTATTGAAGTCGTGTGCAGTTTTGGGTATGTGTGATACTGGGATTCAAATTCATGGTCTTGTAATCCGCATGGGATATGATAATGACGTGTTTGCAACGAGTGCTTTGGTGGATATGTATGCAAAATGTAAGGAATTATACGATTCGCTCTGTGTTTTCAGTGAAATGTCCGAGAAGAATTGGGTTTCTTGGAGCGCCTTGATAGCTGGTTGTGTTCACAATAATCAACACATTGAGGGTTTAGAGTTGTTTAAGGAGATGCAAAAGGAAAGAGTCGGAGTCAGTCAATCTGTCTTTGCTAGTGTTTTCAGGTCTTGTGCAAGGTTGTCTTACATTAGACTGGGTTCTCAGTTGCATGCCCATGCTCTAAAGAGTGACTTTGGATCAGACATCATAGTAGGAACTGCGACATTAGATATGTATGCAAAATGTGGCAGTATGCTTGATGCCCAAAAACTGTTCAACTCGTTGCCAAATCATAGTTTGCAATCTTATAATGCTATCATTACCGGGCTTGCTAGAAGTGACAAAAGTTTAGAAGCTTTACAAGTATTTCGCCTTTTAATGATGTCTGGCCTTGTTTTTGATGAAGTAAGTCTATCTGGGGCGTTTAGTGCTTGTGCATCAATTAAAGGGAGTATAGAGGGCCAACAAGTTCATGGTTTAGCACTCAAGACAACTCTTAGGTCAAATGTTTGTGTGGCAAATGCCATGCTTGATATGTACGGTAAATGTGGAGCTCTACATGAAGCGTTTTGTGTGTTTGATGAGATGGAAACAAGAGATGCTGTCACTTGGAATGCAATTATTTCCGCTCATGAGCAAAATGGAAGTGAAGAGCAAACATTATCCCTTTTTGCATCAATGCTTCGCTCAAGGATGGAGCCGGATGAATACACTTACGGTAGTGTATTGAAGGCTTGTGCAGCTCAGCAGGCCTTGAACACTGGTATGGAGATCCATGACAGAGTCATCAAATCTGGTATGGGTTTGGAGTCTTTTGTAGGAGGTGCTCTTGTTGATATGTACTGCAAGTGTGGGATGATTCAAGAGGCAATAAAAATTCACCACAGAACTCGAGAAAAAACAATGGTTTCCTGGAATGCGATAATTTCTGGATTCTCATTGTTGAAACAAAGTGAGGATGCACAAAAATTTTACTCTCTCATGTTGGAAACGGGTATGGAACCAGACAACTTCACTTATGCAGCAGTTCTCGATACTTGTGCAAATTTGGCAACTATCGGCCTTGGGAAGCAAATTCATGCTCACATCATCAAGCTGGATTTGCAATCCGATGTGTATATCTCGAGCACGCTTGTAGATATGTATTCTAAGTGTGGAAGCATGGAAAATTGCAGGCTAGTGTTTGAGAAAGCACCTAGAAGAGACTTTGTTACATGGAATGCCATGATTTGTGGCTATGCTAACCATGGACTTGGGGAAGAAGCCTTAAAAACATTCGAGAGGATGAAACCTGCAAAAGTAAATCCCAACCATGCAACTTTTGTTTCAGTGCTTAGGGCTTGTGTGCACATGGGGCTTCTTGACAATGGTTTGTATTACTTCGATTCCATGCTAAGTGAGCATGGTTTAAAACCTCAAGCAGAGCACTATGCCTGCATGGTTGATATATTAGGTAGAGCAGGTCGAATTGGACAGGCACTAAAGCTAATTGAAGAGATGCCTTTTGAAGCTGATGCTGTTATCTGGAAAACTTTGCTTGGCGTTTGCAAGATCCAGGGGAATGTAGAGATTGCAGAAAAGGCACTGGCTATGCTTTTGCACCTAGATCCACAGGATTCTTCCGCTTATATTCTTCTATCAAACATTTATGCTGATTCTGGGATGTGGGATAGGGTTGCTGAGCTGAGAAAGATAATGAAGTATAACAACCTAAGGAAGGAGCCAGGTTGCAGCTGGATTGAGGTTAAAGATGAGTTACACACATTTCTGGTTGCAGACAAGTCTCATCCAAGATGTGAAGAGATATATGAAAAGCTTGATGTGCTAATTGGTGAGATTAAATGGGCTGGATATTTACCACATATAGATCTCGTAGTTCCTGATGAGGAAGCAGGAGAATATGATAACCTTGAAGAGCAAGAAACATGCATCTACAAGCACAGTTCTAGCTGTTAACATGGCTGACCAGAGATTTGAGAAGTTAATTTTCAAAAGTTCTTTGTTGATAAAGAATAATTGACAATTTAACAACCAGATACTGAGCAGATTTGGCACGTTTGTTGGAAGCTGAAATCTAGACTGAGTTGGTGTTTTATCAGCAAGAAAGCCTGAAAAGTAAAGGACATTCTAGACGAAGGGCCCTGTTGAAAATTAACGACTTCGTCATTGTTAATACCAAATCAATCAGTCTATAACAGAAGGAAGAGAGAGAGAGAGAGGGGTTCTTCGGGGGAGAAACTTGCTCTGTCTAATCCAATAAAGCGAAGGCGGCAATCATGTAGTGGGGGCAACTGCAATGCTTTTCGCCAATTTCCACAGGTTCCTTCTCGGGCTTCATTTATCTTCCAAAACCCCTAATTCCTTGCATCCCGTTCTGTTTTTATTTGCTTGTTTCTGAAATTGACTGATCAGGAAAGAGTTCTTTTCTATTTAGTAGCTCTTCGATTGTATTAATTGATTGTTCGTTGACATAATCTTTGCTGAGGAGAAGACCAATAGTATTCTTTTGAATTTTGCTATTTGGGTTAAAAGATGAGCAAAAATATGATGAGACAACATTGATTCTAGATGATAGGTCACCAATGGACAAGTTTCTAACCCTCAGAAGCTTAGGAAGGCTGGACAGAGTCGTTGGTGAGGCTAAATAGAAAGAGTAATGAGTGCTTTAAGTCTGGTTATAAGACTGTCCACTCAGGCAAACACCTGGGGAAAGCCAAGCAAAGTCTGGTGTTATAAGACTGTCCACACACCAGGCACATGAAGCAGCTGCCAGATATTTTAATTGGTCAAAAAATATCTGACATTTGATTTTGTTACTTTTTATCAGCCTGAATGAGTTGTTTGAGGATCCATTTTGAGGCAACATTGACCTGTACCTCCTGGAGCATCTATCTCATACAAGCTGTAGCTTAGATCATATGGAATATGAGTAGTGGGGAAAGATGGACAGCACGCGTATGATTTTGTTGTTTCTGAAGATCCATATCATATCATATGTTATGTTATTAGTATTGGATAAAAATTGGAAGCTTAGGCCATTCATCTTTCTTCAATTCACCACTGGAACGCACTATCCAATGAAAAATAAAAAATGAGGTGGAGATTCACCTTACGCAGGAGGAATCATGATTCTTGAGTTCCTTTTTCCATTTTTCTTTTTAATGCCTGCTTCTGCTTCTGCTATGTTTGATTTTGATTTCTGCCTAACTGTGGACAAAGAAAATACATCATTATCATTGATTGCGGAATTTGGATGCCTTAAGAAGGGTATTTTTGGTCTTCATTTCTCTACTTAGCTGCCGCAAAAACTTGTTTTGCTGTAATAGTAGGTTAGATTAGATATGTAGTATCGATTTATACCTGTTTGCTCTTTCTCTCTTCTTTTTTGTTTGTTTAGGGAATTTAAGTACTTCCATTAAAATGAATTTAGGTCATGATAATAGTAATACCTTGGAGAACACGTCATCCATGTGTACTTCAGAATTCAAAACTCATAATGTATAATACTCGTACGTTGTTGGAAAGACGTCAAATTCTACATATTATGTGTACGATTTGGAATTTAGGTAATGTTAAGAGTATGGTTTCCAATAAGAAATGGTGTGTGATCGTGACTTACTAATAATGATAATAAGTAGACAAAATGAAGGGACCCATTGCGGTTTGAAGTAACGTGGCACCAACCGATGACATGTTGCTAAAGAAAACCTTCAATGGCAGGTTTTGTTTTCTTTTGTTTTTTCAAAGCAAGTTGGTTCATTCGTAAAGAAAAAGAAAATCATAAATTCAGAATTCACAACCAAATCTATTATGACGAAGTAAAGGTAGAGTGTGACATATTATTTGAGATAATTTAGAAGTTTTCTTATTTTTACATTTGACAAAATCAACAATGGCATCAAAATTTGCATAAAATATCAAATTAAAAGCGGAGTAAAGAGTCACTTTTCATAATATTTATTAGGATCAATAGTTATTTTTAGGCATTGACCATATTTGAGATGAGATAACTGGAAAAGTTTTTAAGTGATTTGGATTTCTCACTTTAAAAATAGGATATTGCTATTTCCTATTTATGTTCTATTTGTTTCAAAAAGACAAGTACTTCCTATTAATAATCAGAATATGGAAGCGCAGGCGAAATTGGAAATAATTGTAGATCTAACAAGAAAGTAGATATTGTACAAGATTAGCAGGCATCCTAGACTCTAATTGGACATCACAAGACAGACAGACAGACAGGGACAGTCCACGCCTATTATTAATAATTAATGTTATACAAAAACGTGTTGCTTTGCTTTCTCTAATTTGGCCTCTTATCAATCAAAGCTAAGCTCATCACAGGCATAACCAGCATTAGTCTGCCGGGTCTATATTGTCTTCCAAGTTGCTGCCTTTCTTTCATCTTCCCATTTTCGGTTCATTATTGTCAATTGGGTTCCCGTCAAATTTTCATTTTTCCAAACTCGGCTTTGATTCCGTGTTCCGGGTCATCCTTTCTCGCTGTGAATTCTTATATTCGATTTTATGTTGCAGATATAGGGTATCTGGGTTTGATTTCCTTATTTGATGTAGCCTTAAAGATTCTAGCTTTTAATTCTGAATACCTGTCGTCAAATTTGAAGCTTTAATCGTTATTCGGGCTGAATTTAGAGCTTTCATATTGTTCTGGTATATTGGTTCGTTCGCAATCGTTCTGGTACCATTTTCGAGGTATTAATCCTTTTAAATTAACCATCAAGAAGCGGGCTGTTCAATTCTGACAGGTTAGTGCTTTTTTCGTTTATGAATTATTTGTTGTATCTTTGAACTGGATTGCTACTTGATTTGAAGATAATCCTAGGATATGGATCTCAGGTTTTATCTTATAGATGGCTTGTTATCAATCACTTGTTGTTTTAAAGCTCTAAATCCGAGTTTTCACATATTAAGCAGGGCTTTAAAAGGATGACAATTGAAAATATTGCACCAAATAAGGAGAGAAAAGCAAGGAAGGGCAAGCAAGTTAATGAGAAGTCTCCTTTGTTGCCCAATAGGCATGAGGATGCTGGTGTTGATGAGTTTAACGGTGCTTCCTTTACGGGGGCGGTCTTTAATTTGTCCACTACAATAGTTGGTGCAGGGATTATGGCATTGCCCGCCACTATGAAGGTTTTAGGCCTCATTCTTGGAGTTGCTTTGATCATCTTCATGGCCTTCTTGACAGAGGCCTCAATTGAGCTATTGCTTAGGTCTAGCAGGGTAGGGAAGTCTGCTTCCTACGGAGGACTCATGGGAGATGCTTTTGGAAAATATGGCAGGATTTTGCTGCAAGTTGCGGTTTTGGTCAATAACATTGGTGTACTTATTGTGTACATGATCATTATTGGTATGTCATCTTAAATTTCTTGCTGTTTGATGGTTACCTAATCTGACTCTGTCTTCTTGTGAAGCTACCTTTAGTTTATTCGTGTTTCTAATGTCTACTCCAGTTAAAAGTTCTACTAGTTGTTAATGAAAGGACTCAAAATCTGTTTTTTGCTCTCTTGCTTGCTTATTGAAGGTGATGTGTTGTCTGGAACATCTTCAAGTGGAGTTCACCATGCCGGGGTGCTTGAAGGGTGGTTTGGAGAATATTGGTGGAATGGACGCTTCTTTGTCCTTCTTGTAACAACACTTGCTATTTTTTCTCCACTGGCTTGCTTTAAGCGAATTGGTTAGTGCTATATCTCAATTGTTAAGAGTCAAGCTATTTGCTCCAAGTTTTTAATGTTTCCAAACTACAATTTATCATCCAATTACTTTTATACTTTTGCTGCTTCTGATGGTACACAGCCACAGCACTTGACCTCCTTTATTTGCAACTTTGAATTTTTATCTCCTTCAGGGGCCGTATAAATTGTCAAAGCATATCTCTTTCTCTTCATGAGTTCATCCATCTTATAAGGTTTGGTATATAGTATTTCCTTGTTGATTTTTATATGTAGTTCTTCCACATGAAGGTGGATGCTTGTCACATACAGCAACATTTAACATGGATAGTAGTACTTCTGCCGCATATACAATTTAATGCCTTATGTTGTTGATTCTCTTGTGCATCTTTTGTTGTTTGGTTCTCTAACACTGAGATTGACTTTCCCAACTTTTATTTTCAGATTCTTTAAGATACACATCTGCCTTATCAGTTGCGCTGGCAGTTGTATTTCTTGTTATCACAGCGGGAATCACTTTCGCCAAGTTGATAAATGGAAGTATACCAATGCCCAGATTACTACCTAATGTTACAGATTTGACGTCATTCATGAATCTCTTCACTACAGTTCCAGTTCTTGTCACTGCATACATCTGCCACTACAATGGTATGCAATTGTGATCATTTGCTTATATTGGATGTACTAAGTGCATGCATATTTAACCTGCTCAATTGGTGGTTGATAAAAGTGAGATGTCTGTTTGATCAACCATCCAGTTAATGCTGCTAGTTTAATGACATCTTGCAACACCTCCCATCAACATTGAAACAAGAAGCCAACAAAAGCAACCAACATACCTGATTGTTTATCATGAATATGACAAGATTCTACTAAGGTGTTCTTTTTGGTTTTGCAATTAGTTCTGTGGAGAACTTTTGAATGCCTTACTCTGTGTCTGAAAACTTGAATCTTTAAGGATCATTTTATCTTTATTTCCTAATTGCTACAGGCATATTTTGATATTAGAATTTGTATTTCAAAACATTTCTGGTTTATAAACGTTTTCATAATTAAAATTAGCTTTTGGTTGGCTTAAAATTGTAAATTTGCCAGTGCTTATTGAGCAAGTTGCTGATCTTTTGAGCATTTCATGTACAGTTCACAGCATTGACAATGAACTAGATGATTCCACTCAAATAAAACCTGTGGTACGAACAGCACTTGCTTTATGCTCAACTGTCTATATAATGACAAGCATCTTTGGATTCCTTCTTTTTGGTGATGCAACTCTAGATGATGTGCTTGCAAACTTCGATACCAACCTTGGCATTCCTTATAGTTCTCTGCTTAATGATGCTGTTCGTGTTAGTTATGCAGCTCATCTCATGCTAGTATTTCCAATTGTCTTTTACCCATTGCGACTCAACTTGGATGGTCTCCTATTTCCCTCAGCCCGACCTCTGTATCAGGAAAATCTTAGGTTTGCTTTGATCACAGTTGGGCTTATCACTCTGATATTTTTGGGTGCAAACTTTATTCCGAGCATCTGGGATGCTTTTCAATTCACAGGAGCGACAGCAGCAGTTTGTCTTGGATTCATCTTTCCTGCTTCCATTACTCTGAGGTACTCTTACGTTTTGAATTAGAAAATGACATTTCTCATCTAGTTCAATTTATTTGTGTGCTTTAATATTTTCGTGTTGAACCTTGCACCGAATCACTTTGGGTTTGACATGCAAAGTTTATGATGTCATAAATGTGAAAGTAGTACTACTTTTTCACTTACACTAAGTTGTCAAAAAGAGAAAGAAAAAAAAAACAGTTTGAGACAGTTGGTAATTATTTCCTGCTTGGGCATTGTCTTGCGATATTTGTTGTTAATTTTTCTGTTCACTTCGCTAATCTGAAGTGCTCGATTCAGTGGACTCGTTCTGATTATAGTTTCTACTAGAGTTTGCTGATCTAGTTGGACAGACATTTATTGTAGTAACAAGTACAAAATGTCATTTTCATTTGTATTTGTTCCTATTTATATTTTTCCTCAGACCATAACGATTTTGATGACTTCCTATCTAAAATGTGCTCCATTTGTCTTTGATGCTTCAGGGATCGTCACAATATAGCAACAAAGAAGGACAAAGTTTTGTGCATTTTCATGATTGTCCTTGCTGTATTCTCAAACCTGGTGGCCGTCTACAGTGATGCCTATGCACTGTTCAAAAAGAATTCCTCTCCTCGTGAATGATCTGTTGTATTACTACAAGAAAAATGAACAAAAGGATGGCCATCTTTATTGATGGGACCTGACTAAGTTTAGTCTGACCAGAGGATCCAAGTCCTCTGGGAAGGTGTGGCTGGTTGAATAATATGAAAACTTCGACCAGATGATCAATGTATATAGTTCGTTTGCTACAGGAAAATGGAGGCTTCAGTATCTGAAGGACCTCTTGTTATGTGCATTATGGTACTGTTTTGTAATCAGAATTTTGAGTTTGTTGTGTGGATCAGAATGAAATTACAGAAACAAAGGTGAAGCATTGTTGTTTGTGAATCTTCAAAATAACTTATGTTTTCTTAGAGAAATCAATTGTTGGTATATCTAGATGATATCCAATTTGTTTATGAAGCTCTAAAGATATGATTTTATATGGATACGGTAAGTTTTGTGACTGGCTAATGGCATGTGAATGATGTGAACAAGAAAAACGTTGAACAAGTTTTTGCCTTGGAATTTTGTCGTCAAAGTGTTTTGCAAAATCATTGAAGAGAGAAATTTCTTGGATCTTAAGCTACATTTCACTTTAAATCTGAGCACTCCAAGTTGAATAATCATATAATTCTTGTCTGACCAGAGAATCGGCAATTTTTTCCTCCTTTAGTTCTGCCTGTAAACCTCCAAAAGGGATTTCATCAATCGACCAATTTTTGTAAGCACTGATTTTTTCCTGTAATGATTCTGTTCATTAGTAACTATTAATCATATATATTTTGATGTCTTTTATTAGTGGACAAATCTTTTTTATTCTTTTCTTTTTTTTTTCAGAATAAAAATGCAACTAGTGGATTCTTTTTTAGGCAAAATTTAATGCCTTCTATGCACTAACAAAAAGCTCCAAAACATGATAGCAGAGGTCTCCCTTGTTTTCTTGTCTACTCTCTAGCATTCATTTCAGCTCAGCCTCAACTAATTGATTAACATAACATAGCAATAATACAGAAAGCAAGCAAGAGGGGTGTTAAAGAATAAATTTAATGATGCCTATGTACAGGAAACATTCCTTAATCCTTCTTCAGGGTTTCAATTAGTATGTACATGTTTAATAAGCTGGTTGTGTGTGTAGGTTTCCTATACTATACTGGTCACAAATGGCACCAGTCTTCTATAATCCCTTCTCCTTCCTAATGCACAGTTGTCTAAAACTCTGCTAAGGATCAGGCGTGTGTTCTGCAAAGCCACCTCTTTAGTTGGAATCCCCGAGTCTTGTACAGTTAACAATGAGCCTGCTCCCATAACAAATTGCGGTAGTGAGGATCCGTTTCGAGCCTTGAAAGAGGGGTGCGGAGCAAGCATCTTGTTGTCTGCTCCAGCTCCATCATCATATGCCCATGGCTCGTGCTGGAGGCAACCAGGTACCGAGCTGCAGCTATGCAAAAGTGCTTCCAATACACCAAGAGCCTCCCAACACAAAGTACTCTCTACCAGCTGCGACACAATTGCATACATATGTGGACTCTGGGAGGCATCCATGGGAGTGTGCTGTAGTAGTGCCTTGAGCATGAGCAGTATCACGCGTTGGTATTCTACTGGCCCCTTCTCAAGTAGTTGTAGCAAATGCCCAAAAGCTAAAGCTGAGTGCTTTGGGAACCATTCATTGTGTAACAGCGGCGATACACAACCAAGGAGGTTTTCAATGCTTCTGATCTCCCCTTGGGCATAAGCTACAAAAACAGTGCTCAACTCATCCAGTGATTTCGCTCGACACCATACTGCTATGTTTTTCGCAACAAAGCAAGCCTTTTGCCACTGGTGTTGGAGTTGTGAGGTATGTACCATCGTACTGTCCATGCTGAGTTGCAAGCAAAGCCATGGAAGTAAACCTATAATGTGCATCAGGAGCCTTGTCTCCGCATCCCCAAATATGGAGTCACACGAGTGTATTGTAATGTGGGAAAGCACCTCAATAGAGATGTCATGACTAACAGTTGATAGGAGCCCTTTAAGCACAAGAGGCTGCACACCTTTAAAGACCGGTAATTTTCCACTACAAGTTGCAGCCAACGATTCAGTCCTTCGAAAATCTCCAATGTCTGCACTGGTGTGGAGCTTATCACGAGGCATGCTTGAAAGAAGTACATTTTCGGTTGTTCTGTCCCAGAATGATAAACATTCAATCACACGCAAGAATAGCTCAAGCACCTGGCAGTAGACATGAACAAAATCTGTGTGCATCATTGCTATGCAGCCCCAAAATAGTTGAGGATAAAGAATCACTTTTTCTGGCTCCATATTATCCGCCATTACTTGCAATGTCAACAAAATTTCCATGATGAATCCCAAAACTGGAGGAACTGGGTTTCCCAGGCATCGGTGAAGGCATCTGAGGAGTGAAACACAAGTATCAGCTGAGACACTAGGTCGTAGTGCACGGTAAATCTGATGTGAGCGGCATGCAAGGTGTCTTGATGTGCACTCCATAGCCCATTTTAGAGCCACACCACCCCAAGTCTCGCGAAGATCTCCTTGGAAGAAGATAGCATCAACCATGCTCTGGACAAGGGCAGAAAGAAGAGCAGCACTTGGTAGCTCAGTTCTAACAACTGTGGGGTCCTCATTCTCCCACATCATGCTCCCTCGTTTTGACTGGACATACTTGATCAGACTAACAACCTGTTGCTTATTTTCTCCATCACTGTTTTCTACACCATAGAGTTCCAAGTGCCGGCCTGCCAGTGAATACAATAGATTAACCAGCAAATGTTGGCAGTGCTCCAGCACAATATCTTCCGAACTATCCATTGAAACAAATGTGACATGAAAAAGAAGAGGCAAATGCTCCCGAAAATCCTCATCATTTTCATATGCAATTTCTGCCAGTAGAATCAATGCAATATCGGCATGTGTGAGAGAATGTTGTTGATGCCCCTGCAAGGCTGACTGAAGTTCTTTGGCATTAACACCATGTGCACCAACACCAGGATGCACCCCATCATCACCACAGTTTGGTGTGTCAATAAGGTAGTCTACACTGTCCCGAGAAACATGGCGGCTGCGCAAACTTCCCGTTGAACTTCTAACACCCATTAATGGACCTGGCATGTTCACTAACGCTGGAAGGAGCTGACCAATTAACTCTGAAGGCATCGGGTTTAGTGGGCCTGAGACACTTCTCCCTGCCACGCCAGCTGTTCGCCAGCTTAGACTTCCACTTGCATTTCTGAGGGAACCCTCAAGAGAACCCCGGACAAGCAATGGTGACATTTGTGGCTGGGTATCCACAACAGAAGCAATATGGGGAACTGCAGGCCCCTGGGAGAATTCCAGAATAAAATTCGCGTTCGGATCACCCTTGCTTGCACTTGGCCCAACGGGTTCAATGCTATCTTCTAACATCCGTTGAGCCAACTGGTAGACTAAGTGATCGATTGTACGTTGTGGACAAATTCGTGCTAAATATAAGCTTACCCGCTTTGCAACTGAGAAATACGTGGCAAATGCCCCGCTTATTTCAGCAGATGCATTGGAATCACAATCTTCAATCCCTTTCATTATCAAGAAATCCAAAACTGGACTAATGTTCCTGGACTTGCTAGCAATAGTGCTCCATAGCTTTTCAATTTCATCAGGGAATTGATCCCCATGTCGCCATGTCACATAGTAGAGGCTCTTTAATAATCTTTCACTCCATCCTGAATCCTCCAGTTTCCAGAGATTTAGGTTTTCAATCCAAGGAGCCATGCATGTTAAAACCTGATGCTGAGCAATTATATCCACAGCATCAAGTTGCCGCTGCATGATCTCCTCGCAGAGAAGTTGGCTTAGTTCAGGATGATCTCTAGCTAGTTTGCAAGAGAGTTTGTACTGGAATTGTTGATAAGAATCAGGGAGATTACCAACAACAGAAGCTCGATAACCTTCAGGGCCATCATCAGCCCACTCACGAACAGAAAGTGTTTCCAGCATCTGAAGGGCATCATCACGGATTTGCCGATTTGGGTCCACAACTTTGTAGAGGATCAGGCTGAGCAGCCTCTGTATTTCGCATTCTGGTATTTCTTGCCGCATGTAGACCTCCGCCAGCACACTGAAGTAACCATCAGCTATAGCCGGATCAGAGTAGTAGCACTGCAAAAACTCTCAAGTCAAAACCCACATGTACATAGAACATGTTAGGAATAAAAAACAAATGAAAAATAATAAATAATTCCGTTATAAATGCAATGACCACAGGACAGAAACAATAACTAAAGTTTATAAGATCAACTTCATTAGTTAAAGTAAAGAAAGACTGAAAAAAAGAAAAAACCAAGTTAGGAACGTAGTGATGAGAGATAGATTGTATCATTCCATAAGGTACAATGAACTCAAGCCAAAGGAAACAACATCCTTTGTAATTGAGCAACCTTATTAATACCCTGATTGAAAACTCCCATTTATCTTCATGTTTTCTTCCAAAACGATGACAAGTTTGATAGTCATGTATTTAACTTTTCAAGCATTCCTTTTCCAGAGATTTTAGGGAAAAGAAAAGAAAATTACCTGATCAATACAAGCTGGGAAAAGGTCTAAATTGGTAAGAAGAAGGTTCTTCAAAGCCAATTTTGCCAGGGAAATGCGATGATGAACAGCCCTTTGTCTATCACGGCCAGCAGGTCCTCGGCCTCCTTCTCCCGTGTACTTACAATAAGATTGAGTCGACAAAGAGTAACCAAATGGAGCTCTGGGAGCAGGGTCATAAAATAAACTATTGATCCAAGATATTGCTCTCCCACTCATCTTTCTTGCATTGTCATCAAAGCAAGGTCCATACAAAACAGAAGCCATAGCATTCATAGATGCCCACTGAATTGCCTCAATTTGTTCATTGAGTTCTTTATCAAAAGAAATCTTGTCTATAGAATCTTTTGATCGATTGTGCTGAGAAGCCTTGTAACGCTCAACCTCACGCCGGTAGTCACTGACACCATCCAGCCCCCATGTACCACCAGCATCATCACTCCAGGAGAGTAGAAGATCAAATAGTCGCTTTCTAGTTCTGACATCAAATTTCTCAGATTTGGAGTCCACAAATTCTGGTGCTAGAGACCTTAAAACTGAAGCAACCGCATAGCGGAGCGGCAGCATTTCTTGAAAGTTTTCGGGTGGCGCTGAATACATGTGTTTGATTGTTTCATCAATGAATCTGAGATAATGGAGCCTGAACACTGGTTTGCGGCAAAGCATGCCAGGCCAGATATTTTCAGCAACTGTCCGATATATATTTGCAATGTGGACACGCAGTTCTTCGCGGCGTGACTTTTGACTCTGCAAGATATTGCTAAGCCATTTATTTTAGGAATTCAAATTTCACAACAGAAGCCACATTGGTACTTCTTCATACTGCATTTGGATATTGCTAAAAATCATGAGTCGGAGTGAAAACTGGTTTTAGATCAAGTCCTATGGGGACAACGCGGGTTCTTGACTAGCTAGATTCAGTCTTCAGAAAGTAAAACATATGTTAAGTCTTGATACTCAACCATTGCCAAATTGAAAATCTATAATTGTCAAGAAATCATTCAACCTGAACCATTCAATCCGAAAAACTTAAGCTGATGAGTAAAGCCTAGAAATGGATCATATATTCTTCTAACAATGCTAACTTGTTCGCAAGCTTACGTATTCATTCAAAATTGGAACAAAACACTGAACACTAGGATTAGCAATTTCAATGTATATTTTAACAGAGTCAGCCCTCATGTGTCAAGGAGTCAGTCAAAGGGAAAACACTGTACTGTAGATAAAACCAACCTATCTCCATATACGAGACTCTACTGGTGCATTTGACGCTTGATCTTGACGCAATGTCAAATTAAATTTCAAACATGGGTGGTTAATTCTACACTATATCTTGTCAGATGCTTCTGTAAGAGCAACCAATATTTGATAATGTCATTATTCTGTCTACCCATGCAAAGTTTTATGAAGATGTCAAATGGACATCATGCACATGACTTCCGTACTCTCTATTAAGTGGACCAGAAAACATTGTATTAAAAGTGTTTTTCATTGCAAGAATGATTGTTTTCTAGCTAAGCCTGTTTTATTGTATTAACTTCGCCTACAACTTGTTGGAGATCACTACACTCACTCCGAAATTGTCTTGGGATTTGTAATCACAAACTGGTGCATTGCCTCGACATAAATGCAGCAATGAGAAGATGTTGGAAATTAGGAAAACAACTCAGTAATTAATGACAGATTCACACCTTCCACTTGGGCTTTCCCTCAGTTTCAAAAGAAACCTCATCCACAAAAGAAGAAAGCTCGCTGAACATGATTTCACATGCTTCCAGATGTGAGTGACCAAGAGCCATGGTAGCAGCATGCTGCATCATAAATCACAAATCAGGTTAAGCAATCGCTATAACAGTAAAAACCAACGAGTATCAGCATATTAGTAATAACATTTCCTCGTTTCCCTAATTGATTCGTCACTTTGAGGTGTTAGTTAGCCAAATAATAAAAAACAAAAGTAGACTTTGGCTAAATGTTTGTGTTTTCCAAAGTAAACTTACTATGTTTGCCTCAGTTCCAGATTTTAGTGAGGGGAAAATAAGATGGTAAAGCTCTTTAGCAGCTGCTAAGCCACCTGATTCTCTACTATCTGGTGGACAGGAACAGGCAAACATTGCATACATGAGCCACTGGTCCACCTTGTTTTCTGCATCTTGTGATTGATGAGCCTTCCCACCTAACTCCACTGGAGTGATATGAGTCAGACGTTGCACAACCTCCACCCTGCCAATGAACACAGACTCAAATTGAAGCTCATAAATTCTCTTTTATTGCAGAAGTTATTTTAAAAAATGGCTAGATGTCGTGAAGGATTCAACAACAGCGGTGATAGAACTAATGACAATATAATCAGAACATAATTCACATTTTCAACTCCAATTGCTTGTTGTTTACACAATATAAATTGGAACTAAACCTTATGTACTAAAAGCTGTATATGTACTAGAATTGAAATGAGGAGCTAACTTTTTACAGCACCATGCGAGTCCAGGGCATTTTAATTGCAAACTGCAGATGGTTTTTGGGTTTACCAATTCATGAGGATGTGGCATATAGTTAATCATCAGAGGTAATACTTGCCACGAGGGGAGCCACCATTTACATTGAACATGGCAGTTAAAAAGACAACGTAAAACCAGGAAATACCAAATATAACATGAATATGACAGGGGAGATCTACTTACTTTGCTTCCTGAACAGAGCTTGGGCAAAGTTCTGCAGCATGTTTGACTAGTTCACTAAGACACCTAGCCCATCTGTTCTTATCAGGACTCTCAAATACTATGGACTGAAGAGTTACATCAGGAAGAATTGCATCAGATTCTCGTCTCAAATCAAAGGGACGGCCGGAATCCAAATAGCACCTCTGAACAATATCATCCTGGGATACACTCTAAATTTCAGTGTGCTACACAGTGTAAGATCTATTCACATTCACAAGATTGAAGGTCTTATTGAAGTAAAAACAAAAAATATAGTGTTGAAGAGTTTTTCTCACCCCATGTTCTTCTAGGACATCAATTACAAATATCGGTTCTGCTTCAATCCTCAAATTACAGTAGCGTTGCTTATGTAATGTGAGATCTCGTATATCATTCCTTAATGCGCGAACACAGCGCAACAACTCCAATGCTGTGTGCCTAATCTGACTATCCACAGAGCTAAGGAAGATGAGACCAACTGCATCAATCTCCGATGCACGAAACTCAATAACTTCTGAATGGGGGAAAGAAGACTTCCTAAATCCTTCACTCTGTTGTGTCTCATCCTTTGCCTCAACATTTGATTCTAGCCTATCATCAATCAAACAAGCTCTCCAAAATCGCATGAGTTCCAACAAGCGAACCAATGACGTTTGGATGAGAAGAGGGAACTCGTCAGGAAGCCTAAGGATAAAGTTTGCCATCCCCCTTATAGCTGCAAATCGGCGGTGAGGAAGATACCTAACTATTCGGTTCAAAACCTGCACCGCTTCCTCACGGACGCCTGGGTCAATACTTATGCCATGTTGAGGAATAATTTCAGTAATCTTATCACTTCGACCAACTTCTTCTATCAGGTATGGTATACACTTCAGCACTGATCGAAACAGATAACCTTGAGACTTTTCCTTGGTTACAGAATCTAAGCAGCACAAAATTTGCCTTTTAAAGATCAATACATCACAAACCAAAGATTAACAACAGGGCAACATGAACATAGAAAATAAGCAAAAGCTAATTGATGTAGGACAAATAGCCATATTCTGGCAAGTTGATAAGAGAAAAAAAGGAGTGAAAAGTCCTGCAACAATATTACTCTCATTCCACCACCAACAACCTACTACTACTAGGAACAAAGTGCATAATCATAGAATTGCTAAAGTCTCTCCCTGCTTGTTCAAAAGGAAAAATTGGCGTTTCTTTATCTTTAAAATGCTAAATGAATAACTTGATTATATTCAGGTACAGACCAATGCAACCCAGTTGTGATTCATGATCAGTAGCTTGAATGAATTGAACCACATCTACAGATCAACGCAACCCAGTTGTAATTCATGATAAGTAGCTTGAATGAATTGGACAACCACATCTAGGTTGTGATCAAGTTTTCAGGTGTTGTATGCAAATTAGAGACAAGCTTGTTTTTATATAAACCAAGTAACCGTTCTAATTTTGCCAATATCTGATTTCATAAGAATACAATAAAACTAAATCCAAAAGAGGTTGAACTATGTTAAACAAGTAAAGCAACTTCATCATATTCATGCAGGAGTCTAAATCCGAATACAAATAAAGAACAGTAAACTGAAAAATCACTTAAATTTCAAAGTACATGTACCCACTAGATGAAAAGTAATAAGGTCAAAGTTAAAATGAAATACATGTTTCATTTCAGTATGCTTCTTGGTTTTATTGATTCTACAAAGATTTTACCTATCGTTGTCTTTGAAGAAGTCAAAAGAGCTTGATAATAAGTCCTATGGCAAGACCTCAAAATCGACTCAATTGCAGCCTTTACTTTGGGTACATAGTGGCCAATTTCATGCCCTGATACGGAAAAAAGCAAACCAATTTAAATGGTTTAGATATCAAAATGGAGGCACGAACCAATCTCAGAATAAATGACCATGAATTCATTACATTTGACTATTTCCAAGCCGACATGCTCGCCTGAAGGTGACATAACAATGGCAAGTAAACCACGGAGACCAATAACCTTAGCATCACTTGGACTATCTTGCTTCAGCAATTCTAATATCATATGGTTCATGGCAAAATCAAGGTTATGCTCAGCAATTGTCACACAAAACTCGACAAGTTTATCATGTTGGGCATCTTGTGTTATCATTCCTTTCCGCAGTACCGTTAACAGTTGAGAAGTTACACTGTCTAAATAGTCCCATATACGGTTTTGGGGCTGGCTAGCTGCATGAACACTCAAGTAAAACCTTAAAACTCGATGAAGACAGTCCAATGCCATGAAACGATGAGTTTTTTCCTATACATACAAAGCAAATGAAATTGCATGATAGTTCAAATGAAATCCCATATCTGGTTTCGAGCCCTCACTAGTACAATATCGCTAAGTCAGTCCAAAAAAGTATAGACTTCTCTCCTTTGCATTCGACCTCAATGTGAATCATAAATAACTTGAACTTACTCTTAAAAGCTTGTAGAGTTGCTCCATGTGAGGGCTTAAGTTGCTGTGGAATACCAGAGGATCACCAAGACAAAGAAGAAGAGTGACCAGAGGGTACCCGACCTATCAAATTCATTCATGTGATTGAAGATTACAGGAAAATTAAAAATGCAAAAGCTCTTGGTCCGTGGAGATGAGATAGGATGCTACGTAAGTTATTATAGCAGAAAGTCGTTGAAAATCAAATATAAACACCTAAGCAAAAAAAGATATGGACAGGAGATGAAAGCAAAGCTGTCAAATATCAACACCCGAAGTAGTAAAAAGTAGACAGATAGTAGAGAAAAAAGAGGTATCCAAACAGGCTACAAAAAGTAGACAACACTAATATATAGAAAATACAGGATCTGTCAGAGCATTTGACATTTAAGAAATTTTAGGAGCACAGAGTCCAGCCAATAATCTGATGAAAAACTTTTATCTAATTTGATGTTAAGTCTTTGAGTAAACTACTGTGTGCACAGGCATGTAAATATGCATAGATTGGAATAACAGACACAGAACCTAGAGTTCAGTATCTTGCACATAGTTCATCTTGCTACATATCATAGAGAAGAAGATACCGAAAAGTTAACAATCCATGGCCAAGAAGGCAGATGCAAACAATTTTGAGTTGATTGTGTAATCCATATTCAAATTTCTGCATAACATGAGATATAAAAATACACTTAGCAGCACAGACAAAGGAATAGAAGACACTGGGTCCACTTACAGCTATATGCTTGCTTTGTTTGTCCATCCAATACATTAGTTGCCCTCTTATTCGCCCTACAGCTTCATACCAAAGAAAAAGTGCGTTGTCTACACCTGAAGGAGGCCACTGGCTTTTTCCACCATCTGCAAGTGGCGCTAGGATGTTGGAAAGCATGTTACAAAGTGCATGGTGAAGCTCACTTTTGCGTTTGTGTGGAGAACGGTTAAGAGGGTTAGCTTTTGCCATGAAGGAAGCTGATGCATTCAGTCCCCCCTTGGTCTTAACCTGTATCAAATTGAAGCTTAGCCATTTTTCAATGCATTTATCCAGAGAGAAAATTTTAATACACATACCCCGAGCTTCAAGTAACGCATCCCATTAATGATATTCAGTGTTTCACTACGAGCAATGCTAGTGTCAATCCGACGACTGTTTAACTCCATGAAGAATCGCTCAGTTACAGAGCTAAATCTGTGAAATGCAAACGTGCACCTTACAAATTGGTTAAGGTTTCAGTCATATGGCGGCAGCAAGGTTAAATGTGTGCTTCAAACATCAAAATCTATTAGAAAGATTCAAGTATGGATGAGTAAAAGCAAAGAATGCAAGTGGATGTCTGGTTTTGTTTTAAAATACTACCATAGTCAATAATAAAAAATCTGTCGAACTGGTTACCTGATACAGGATAAGGCACCTAAGAGTTGAGCAACTAGGTCCAAAAGCAAACCACGCAGATCAATCAATGAGGGATAATCCACCTGGCTTACCATCCTGAAATGACAACGTATTCAAAAGACGCCAATGAAAAGAAGGGAGTGAACATAACTTATCAACACAACTAATAGAAAAACTAAAATCACTTAAGTTTTGCTATTCAACGCCTGCAATATGTATGTACAGGAGAAGAGAAGATAAGTAGTCAGCAACATCATTAAACTTCCTCAGCCATCTATTGCATGATTACCTGTCAGCATTAATTAGCCAGTCAAAAACAAAATTTTCAAGCCCAGACCATAGCTTCTCTGCACGGAAACAACCATCTTACGAGTATATCCATATTTTGCTTATCATCTTACTGATATATATAAGAGTATCAATTCAGACAGAAAAGCTACTTCACAAATTTATAAACAAACCAGTGAGCCCCTCCTGTGGACAGCACTCCACAAAACGAATGCATGCTGAACAAAAAATACACTCCACTGCCAGCTGATTCCATGCACAAGTTTGTGAAAAATCTGAATCAAACAAACCATGTTTTTCTTGCACAAAAAGAGGTATGCATATTACATGTTTCATGGGAATGAGATATTTCGTGTCTTAGCAGTATAGTCATCCAATAACAAAAGTAAGCAGAGAATTCTGCATGGCAAACTAGTGATTCCTTAATCTTCTTTCTCAACATGCAAATTGGTATTGATCTGCTGAAATATTTTTCTTAAAGTTGGTCCATTTTTAACTGTGGTGAAGCAGTTTAAGCAAACTTTTTGACTCAAGCGGTTAGTCTTGAACGCGGTGGGTAAGTTGTACAAAATTGTTGTTATGTAGGAATCTTCTGAATAAAGACTTTGCTAAGTAGCACTGTTACTACCCTACTTAATAAGTTTTCTCACATCCACACACCAGCAGATGGCCTATGTAATCTGATCTAACTGATTACTATACATGGTGCAACTGTTTGAAAATAAAATTTTGAAATATTTCCATTTAATGGCCGAACAAGATAATTTTCTTCAGAATTCTCATTATTAAGTACTTGGAAAACTTGAGACTTGTATGGTTCTTTAGACAATCTAGAATTTGATTGACTAGAACTGCTAAGTGTTAATAGCCCCAAAAAGGAACAAATGGCTGGCAAATATTCAAAATAACCAAGTCCTGTGGATGTCTGATACATCCAAATAGAGTATTCATGATCTATTAGTTACCTTTCTTTGGAACGTAGATGCATCATTCACACCCTTTGGAGATTCACTGCAATAAATATTCAGTGGAGGGAGATGAAAAAGATGTCAGAGTACAACCAAACTATCAAAAGGCTGCTACTTAATGACATCATAGTCGTGGCATGGATATGCTGTTGCAAATTGCCAAATTCTAACTTTCTCTTCCAAAAAGTGCAAGGGGAATAGAAAACTCGTGCTATTTTTTATGCAGTGCAACCAATTAGACATGAAACTGCTAAAGTTCAAGTATATAAAGATGGACCACGTTGCACCCAAGGCGCCAACTACGCACAAATCTTGGAAGAAACAACAGCATTATCTTAACCACTATAATTAAATAATCATGTTTCTGAGAAAAATGCTCTTCAATAACCTTGCGCCGATACATTCAGGAAAGAGGTTTACGATATCATATAACTTCTGAAAAAATATGCAGCTGCTGAAATACCTTTCCCTCCATTTTAGAAGAGCTTCTAATAGAGGGCCTGGAGTATGTCGGGCAACCATAGCTAAGGAATCCAGCACCTGCTCATACGCTGGGTCCGATGGTCTAAGGTATTGTCCATCCTGAAAGTTCCCTCGTAACAGCGACAACAATTTTGGAACAAAGTAAAAAAGTCAGCCTTGTTGGAAACACCAACTTGAATGGTAAACCGAAGCCTGCTAAAACTCGTAAAATTTTAAGAAAAATGGTTTAACTTCCATAGGAAGAGAAAGAAGAGAAGGACCTGAGCTTGAGCAGTTTCTATTCTCCGCCGAGCAAGCGGGAGAAATCGTTGGAGAAGCGCATCAACGATCAGCTTGGCAGCGCTTCCTGTCTTCATCTTCCTAACAAACCACAACAAGATTCAGAACTTGGAAAAACACACTTCCATGAAACAGTAACAAACGCATACAAGTCCAGTGATCTATTAGAAAATGAGAAATGGCAACATTGTGAATCAGAGTAGGAGGAAAGAAAGAAAGTTGATCGAGCAACAAAAACACCAAAAAGAACTCAAAAAGTAAACATAAAAAACCTGGAAAAAAGGGGAATTAATGGTTTGAAAAATGAAAGCTTGAGCTTGGAGCCATGGTGATGGGTTTTGGCTTGTGTGTGTATAACGTAACAGAGAGTGAAAATGTAAGCAGTGAAGACGCAGCCGGTTCGGTTCTGTTGGTGAATAGAGGAACCATTCTTCTCCTGTTTCAGAAATAAAATAAAAAAGAAAAAGACTTGACAATTGGCTTAGGATCCAACATTGTCTGTTTCCAACTTCCCGTTCGAGTTTTTACTGAAATAAAATAAGGTTTCTCCATGATCTTTGGAGAGATTAATGTTGTCGGCTATTGACCAGAACTTACAAAAGGCCACTGGTTAAAGGTGGAAAGGTTCAACTGTCATTTAAGATCAATACTGTAATGAATTATGCATTCAACAGTAACACATACAATTGAATCGTAGTAGTGGTATCACATTTTGTTATTTCCTCCTCGATACCAAATTCTTTGATGATACATTGGTAAAATAATTAGTCTAATCCAACCACTTATTTTTAAGAAATAATAAAGCTTTTAAGAAAAGGAAAATTAAGAAATTTTAATTTGAAGATTATAAAAACTTGTCTTATTTTTCGTTTCAAGTTAAGACTTTCCATGCTTTTATTAGAGAATAAATTAGGAGAATAAAATTATATAAACAAAGAAAAATATAATGGCTAAAATTGTGATGGTAAATATCGATGATCAAGAGTTCTCATAAAAAAACATATATATATTCAAAACCTATATATATATAGGTATTGAACAAGAAATTCAAAAACCTACATATATAATTCAAAAACCTATATATATATAGGTTTTGAACAAGAAATTCAAAAAAATTTCTTCACTATTAGGAATATATAACTTCACAATTAATAAAACTATCTTTGAGTAGATTTTGTATGTTATACCTTAAGTCATATATTGCATTTCAATCTCCTTTGATCTTATTAAATTCATTGTGTCACAAATATAATCAATTCTCTTATTAAGAGTTGGTAGCTACCTTTAAAGACATAATTTTTCATATGTGCATTACTAATCAAAATGACTTTCCTTTGCTCTAATTTCTCTTGAATTGAATTTTATTTACTTTCTCATAATTGTCTTATAAAATCAAAAATAATCTTCGAATAACATTCTAAAGTAGCAAAGCTTAAACTTAATTCTTAAAAATTAGACAAAAGTCATAAGAATATATTATGAGGTTCACTTAACCTCTAGGGTTTCACACAATGCAAGTTGATATCTTATGACTTACATTAATCCCTTTTATAATCTTTTTGCATACATGGTAAGAGTTATGTGTTACGATATTAACTCTTATAAATTTGGAGTGTAAGTCTACCGTACAAATGTTGGTTCAAACATAATTAATGTTTAATTTAAATTCAATTATCTACTCTTAAATTCATCTTTATAATCTCTCATCTCAAAACTTAAGAAAGCTATAGTGATTCACTCTAAACTAATTCCTTTTGAATTATTATCTAAGTTGATATTCGTAGTTTAAGTTCCTTACTTTAGCTTAATTATCACCTTGATAATAAACTAAAAACTTGTCTCATCTCTAGTTATAAAAAATACTAGAGTTGATTGCCTATGTGAGAATAGCAATCTTTTATTTATCTGACATACTCTTTGATTAAGATGAAAAATATGTCATACAACATAAACATATTTTAAAATCAAATACTATGCAATGTTTATTACTTAATAAACAATGTTAACTGATATTTGTATTTAAACATGAAAATACATTGATTGAACATATATGGAGAAATGTTAATCAATTACATTTTAATATCAAATACTCCTGGTAACTTCACATGCCCATTATATGTATCTTGAGAATGGTTTTGTCATTAGGTCTGCTACCATATCTCATGTAGATATATACTTCATTTTCACTTCTCTTCATGCAACTATATCTTTCACATAATTACAATTGGTATCCATATGTTTGGTTTTATAATGAAATTTATGGTCTTTTGTGTAAGCAATTGTTGCTTGACTATTGTTATGCCCAAAAAGTTCTAAAAAGACCTAGGCTAATATACCCGCAAGTATACAAGATAGTTGTAGCTGATAAACTAGGGTCATCTCTCACTGAGGTGAAATTCATTAACTTAAATTAAGTTTGAACTAGAAAATAAAAATAAAAATAATGCATTCCTAAATATTCTATCCCGATTGTTGAGTAAAAGCTTTTAGGGAAAATTACGAAATTAAATTGAAAAGTAGACGGAATCAATTGAGAGCAAAGACAAATATATTAATCGAAGTGGAAAAACTCTTGAGAATTAATTTTACTAATTTAATCTCCTATGCATGATTAAGGGAAAATGATTGTTGTCTTACTAAAATTAATAGTTAGGTTCTAAATCGATTCGAATAATGAATTAGTCTAACTTTCGTATTCAACAATTTATTATCCGAATTAATAATGAAAACCTGACTACCAATTACTACTTAAGTTAATATATTTCTAGTTCTTAACCTAAGTTTTTATGGTTTCTCAATCCATACTAAACTTCATCTCTCGAATCTTCATTTAGCACTAAAATGACGCAAACTTTGGTCATTCTAGTACATCCATTCAATTCAGAAATCACAACAAAAAATAAGACAACATATTCGTAACCCAATCATGCATATTCAACTGAATAGCTACATTAATTCTCAAGAAAAGAGAACAGCCCATGACGGATATCACCACATTCATCATCATTAAACACTTTAATTGCATGTTACTGTTGTAAGGTTCCGATCATGCATCTCATACATAATATATATCAAATATACGCAACGAAAAAGTAAAACAAAACCTCAAAAGCTAGATCTACTCATTCATATAGATATAGAAAACAAAAACATGAAATGTAAGATGTTTACATACTTTCCCGATGATCTCCTTCGTTCTTTAATCTTTAACGAGTTAGGTTATAATAAACCATAACGATCAACGTAGACCATCTCTAATGAAAGTTCACACGAAGATAGAAGGATGAAACCTCACTAGGAGATGGGTAGAATTCTTTCTTTATGCTAGGAAAGACAAGAACTCTTGTGAGAGTTAGAGAGAAAAGAATGTATGTGTGTGTAAAAAAGAACCTTTCTTTCACTTATGTCTTACACAAGATGCACAAAAATGATGATTATTTTCTGCCCTCTTTGGCCTCCCATAACCATCATCACTAATGGAAAGTAATGGGAAGTTAATGGTCATGAATAATATGCATTAATGGAAGTTATGGGAAATTAATGACCATGAATAACATACATTAATGGAAGTTTTGGGAAGTTAATGACCAAATTGGCAGCCAACAACACTTGTT
>JANKOD010000008.1:13103858-13117164 GCA_026284645.1 Erythroxylum acuminatum | reverse complement strand
TGTATAGATTGGCATGATGATTTGGATATATTGCTTCCGCTGCAAATAAGATTTCTAAAAAGTTTTGAAATCTACCGGTTCTCCAAATATGACATGCTTTCTTTTTCCGGTCCAACATATACTTGGTAATAAATTGAGAGAGTGAATCAAGTTACAAGTGTTAAGGTATGCAATGAGAGTTGGTAGCTTAATATACTTGCAATTATCAAATTAATTAGCAATTAAATAGAGATCTTAATTGTGAAATTAATCATCTTTAAGATTACTTCAAATATAATTGAATAAGTTATGAGTATTTTTGTTAATTGAGAGAATACAATTTTATGAGTATCGAATTCAATTAAGGTTACTTGATTAGATCTTGAGAGAAGGTAATTAAACGTTAGGATATCTGGGATCAAGCATAACTTGAATCAACAAGATAAAGGGAGACAAAATAAGGATAAAATAATTCCTAAGTTTCTAGCTTTGATCACATTCATTCTTATTGGCAGCTCAACAATCCAATTGTTTCGCTTTGATAGTTATTTAAATTTTAGTAATTTATTTCAATTCAAATCAATCTTTAGTACCTTAGATAAAGTTTTATTCAAGCTTTTAGGTGTCTATTAGCCCTCATAGGAGCTATATCTTTTATACCACAAGTTATGATCTGTATACTTGTGATTGTACAGATAAGGAAAAAGATCGATACCTTTGCCGAGTGATAAGACAAGTCTTTATATGAGCCATACGAGAGGTATAAAGAGCTATGGAGCTCTTATCCCTACCATTGTTTAAGGAAATGGTTGATTGTCTAAACCATATATAATTGAATGACCTACAATACGAATATATAAATGGATGCCACTATTAACGAAGCTTTAATGAACAAAAAAGCGGATGAAGTATAAAACATCATAGAGGATTTGGCTTATAATTAATACTAATGGTCAAGTGAGAGAGCCATTCCTAAGAAGATTCTCGGTAAGTATGATTTTGATGCTTTAAAACTTCTTGCTGCTAAATTAGATGCCTTATCCCAAAAATTTGATTTTATAAATGTTAATACTAATAGTGCTACTAATGTGGGTTTTGAAATATGTGGATTTATAGGAAATTTAGCAATTCCATCCAAAGGAATGACCTGTTTTTAAAAAACTATAGTCGAAGAAAACAAGCCAATCTCTGTTATAGAAATATGTTTAACCTTGCACCTCAAAATAGGCAATTACCTAATTTCTAGCCTAGACCATTTAACCCCTTCCCTAAAAATCCAACTTATAATACATTCTAGAAAACTTCTTTACCACTCAAGCTAAATGGAATGAAAAATTCAAGGAGGAGATTGGGAAGCTTAATTCTAAAATAGAATTTGTTACCATAAATAATAAGATGTTTATATCCTAAATTACTCAATATGCTAGTTCCAACATTAGATCATTGATTGATATATTTTAGATATCAATATTGAATTAATTGCATGTGCACGAAGTGACCCTCTTTCCCCTTACTTATTACCCTATATGAAGAATTCCACTCCATGATAATTAATCACAATATTGGTTGGACAATAACTTAAGGTTTCATAGGAAGTGTAAGTAGCTTAACATCTCCAATATTTCTTTTGCTAATGATCTTCTTCTTTTCTATGCTATATGGCTTATCTAATCAATTCTCTTAGCACTTTTAACATGCTATCTAGATTGAGCATTAATAGAGAGAAAACCACCTCATGGTTTTAGTTGATGTTGATCATTCATCACATTGGCTTGATTAGATAATAAGTTTGAGTCTCAAGTCTCCTCCTTTCATTTATCTAGCAATTGTAATTACTACCAAAAGGATTACTTATAGGGGGTGTCAACCTCTTTATGATATTGTAAAAAGAAAAAATGGATATTAAAGCACCAAATGTCTCTCTTTTGTTAGAATGTTACAATTTACATTTATAATAAACAACCTTTATATTTACTATTCCTCTCACTTGGGATGTTCTAAGAAGATGCATAAAGATATTGAAAAACTCCTAAGCAATTTTCTATAAATAGGTGATGCTCATTTAAATTCTTTTACCAAGGTTATTTGGAAGGATGCTTGGTCAAAAATGGAGGTTTGTGAATTCTCTCTATTCTTTAGACGAATAAGGTTCAACTTGTTAAGAGATTATGGAGATTCCTTAATAATAAGGAATCATTATAGGTTACATGGCCCTTTGGACATTACCTAGTGTATAAGAACTTTTTGAATCTAAAGCCTACGAGAGACTCCTTATGAATATACTACAATTGTTGAAATTGAGAGACAATTTACAAAGTGTTATCAGAGTTAGGATTGGGAATGTAGACAATGCCCAATTATGGTTTGACATTTGGAGTGCTCTAGGGCCACTTTTCCTTTTTTGTAATTACTAGAACAAAAGGTTGTTATTCCCTAAAAAAAGCTAATGTCAAATAGTTGATCAATGGTGTAACACCCTTTATATGGAACCTACAACCATCCACACACATAACAACCAAATTCTTGTACACGTCTTCAAGGTATACAATTCTATTCAATGCTATACATATACACATTACAAAAACTCCTTAATGCTTAACATTATCATTTAACAGTAGTAATCCATCTTTACATTACATGGTGATCCAAAAGAAAACATACAATTTTCTTTTTTTATTACATATGCAATCATCTGTAGCTAAAAACACATTCCAAAAGCACTTTTTCTTCTATCTGTTGGTCTTGGTCCTTGCAGAGGTTCCCTGTACCTCACTCCTATGAATTGAACCTACACGGATTAACACTCGTGCTAAGCTTGAAAGCTTAGTAGGAAAAAAAATACTTAGTTTGGATGACCACTCACAGCAGTCATCCCCTAAGCACACACATTCAGAAAAATCAAAATTCATATACCATAAATTCACATTCATGAACTAAACATTGATATTCAATGCTCATGTAAACAATGATGACATGCTTAAGCAAAGTACATAATGCAACATATTATCCATATACCAAAAATGCACATTTGTAAGACAAATATTGATATTCAACGCTCATTGATACAAATTATCAATATAATTGCACATCATTACAATTCATCATTACAACCAATTCAAGTGCTCATCAATACCAATTATTCATGTTATCATGCTGTATTTCTTATTTATGACTTTTAAGTTTCCTTTCTGTGTTAAGCCTGTACATTTTCTGTGAGAGTGGATAACAGGTGTTGTGCATATTAGAAGACATAAACCTGGGAATACCCTCAGGTATCGAATTGTGGATACCTAAAGTATCAAACTGTGGATACTCTAAAGTATCAAACTGTGGATACCCGAAGGCATCAAACTGTAGATACCCAAAGGTATCGAACAATGGACATCGGTGCTGTCAAACTGTAGCAGCTGCCCTGTAACCCTATAGGCATGTGTTATGCCTAAATTTTTTTAAAAAGACCTAGGTTATCCTACTCGCAAGAATACGAGATAGTTATATTGATAACCTAGGGTCGTCTCCCACGGAGGTGAAATTGGTCAACTTAAATTAAGTTTAAAATAAAAATAAAAATAAAAACAATGCATTTCTAAACATTCTATCCCGATTGTTGAGTGAAAGCTTTTAAGGAAAATTATGAAATTAAATTGAAAAGTAGACAAAATCAATTGGAAGAAAAGACAAATAGATTAATCAAAATGGAAAAAATCTTAAGAATTAATTTCACTAATTTAATCTCCTATGCATGATTAAGGGAAAATGTTTAGATTGTTGTCTTACTAAAACTAAAAGTTAGGTTCTAAATCAATTCGAATAACGAAATAGTCTAACTTTCGTATTCAACAAGTTACTATCCGAATTAATAATGAAAACCCGACTACCAATTAACACTTAATATATTTCTAGTTCTTAACCTAAATGTCCATAGTTTCACGATCTGTATTGAACTTCATCTCTCGAATCTTAATTTAACACTAAAATGATGCAAAGTTTGGTCATTCTATTACATCTATTTAGTTTAGAAATCACAGTAATAAATAAGACGACATATCCATAACCCAATCATGCATATTCAACTAAAAAGCTATATTAATTCTTAAGAAAAGAGATCAGCCTATCATATCATGCACACGGTTCATCATACTCTAATACTTCAATCCCATATTATTGTCGACAGAAGTTTGAAAACAACAACCCAATAACTACTTAAATGAACTATAACAAGATAACAAGCAATTGTTGTCAAGCTAATAAGAGTATGAATCAGTTAATACCAATAGAACAGTAAACTCAAAGAAATAAGCAACAAATAAGGAATGAGATAAGCAAACAGAGGGTCAGATAATGAGATATTGAAGGTATTTTGCACTCTCAACTTTCAGCTTTGGCTCTTACCTTTTGCTTTAGATGCTCTCCTCTAGTCGAATGTTTGCTTAAGATCAACTCCAGCTCTCGCTTTCGGCCTCTCTTCTCAACTCCCACTTCTCAACTATTGCTCTCTTCTTCTCCTTCTCAGACTATCTCTACTTCTCGTCTCTTTTTATCTTCTTTTTCTCTATCTCTCTGCACCTCCCCTGTCCGTGTCTCTGTGTGAGCGAACAAATGAAACTGTCAATGAAAAATATCATTCCAGAGCCACCCTCTCATGCCTTTTATAGCCCCACTCTAGGTTTAGGTTTTAGGGTTGTTACCCCGTCAACCTGCACGTGTCAGACTCAAAGTTAGTGTTGACGAATTTGCACAGGGGTGACTAATTAAGTCACCCCCATGACTAGCCACACACGGGGGTGACTAGTTAAGTCACCCCTGTGACTAACATTTAAATTAAATATTAGTCATGTGTCACCACTGTAACTAACATTTAACTTAAATGTTAGTCATGCACGGTGGTGACTTACCAAGTCACCACCATGACTAACATTTAACTTAATTAAATGTTAGTGACTTATCACCACTGTGAGGTGGTAACACTTGTCACCACCTTTTTTTTAATTTTTAATTTCTCTTTTTATGCAACTTTACGTGACTTTCCCTTCAACCTATATGCAAAATTCACAAAAATGATGTAATTAACATTCATGCAATATTCACATCATTTTCACTCAATTGTCTTGCATTTGGATCAAAACATAAAGATTAGTAACCAAAATCAAGATATGAAGGAAATTAAAAGCAATAGAAACTAGACACAACGATTCCCCCACATTTAAACTATGCTTGTCCTCAAGCATAATAAAGAGCACTAAACTATAAAAGAACAAATAATGAAAGCAACAATTTTCCCAAATAATAGTCAAAGATATCAACGATTAATTCAACAATCACAACCTAAGAACTTGAAACTCATAATACTCCAAGAACAAGCAATTCTTCGCATACTTAGTCAAAAATGTGGAGAAGATGATAAGAGATTTTTTATGGGGGAAAGCAAATGATGGTTCTGGGATTCCTAAGGTTAAATGGGCTGGTTTATGTAAACCAAAGGTGAAGGGCGGGCTAGGGATCATCTCTATAAGAGTTGCAAATAATATCTTTCTGATCAAAAGGCTTTGGAGAATGATCTAGGATAGGCATTCATTATGGATGAAATGGTTCCATAGCTACTTTTTGAAAGGGAACAGTATATGGTCCCTTCCTATAAGGCCATCTCATTCTTGGTTCCTTAATCAGATCTTAAGAAAAAGGGAAGAAGTAGAAAATGATGTTTTCTATAAAATTGGAAATGGCTAAACTGCTTTCCTATAGCACGATAATTGGATAGGTTATGGTCCCCTTTCCTCTAACCCCATTGTTGTTTCTGCCTTTTCAGATCGTGACCACAAAGCTAAGGTAGCTAGTCTTATAAATCATAATGAATTGATATAATTTCCAGATTCAATCAGTCATTTAAGACCTCCATACCCTCTTGATCCTAACTTACAGGACTGTTTTCTATGGAAAGAATCTTCTATTGAGCAAAATCTACAAGAAATGGCTCTATCACTCTGATCAAGATTATCCTTAGGCCAAACTTATCTGGTGTAATATTCTCAGGCCAAGTTTTTCTTTCCTACTATGGATGGTGGTAAGGAATAGGGTAGCAACAGTGGACATACTCTAATTTATCTACAATTTGGACCAAAATTGTTGTCTGTGTAGAAGAGGTATTGAAACTAGGGACCACCTATTCTTCCTATGCCCTTTTTCCAATTTCATCTGGAACAGGATTAGAAATTGCCTTTCTTGGCATGGAACATCAAATTCACTCATCAAGGTTACTAAGATTCTAGTAGAAGTGCAAGCTTCCTCTCCACTCTGAAGAGGAAGGTTTTTATCTCTTGCCATATCTACCCTAGAGATATGGAAAGAAAGAAATCATCAAAAATTTTAGAATAAGGAACGTCAACTGATTTAGTGCTACAAACTATCATGT
Organism: Erythroxylum acuminatum; assembly: GCA_026284645.1. Lineage (NCBI taxonomy): Eukaryota > Viridiplantae > Streptophyta > Magnoliopsida > Malpighiales > Erythroxylaceae > Erythroxylum > Erythroxylum acuminatum. The sequence goes on along the minus strand of JANKOD010000008.1, from coordinate 13,110,776 downwards.
AGCGGGGTCATATTGTCATTTGCTATTATGTAGTATCTTTACCATGCTTCTTAACTACTAACTTCCTCCAGTAGTTCTATACTCTATTGTACTTTATTCATTAATTTATTTTTAATTTCTAAAAAAAAGTGTGATAGATATTCACTCCGCTCTCTATCCTCTCAAGCATTCAAAGGTAGTAAATATTCACTCATCATTCATTTCATGTAAGGTATCTACCATAGGCTTGCTTATTAATCTAATCTCCACCACTCATATCAAACACAAACATCAATCCAAAAGTCTTTATTTCGGTTGTAATGGGGTCAGGCTAAGGGTAGGAAGAAAAAGGAAAATTGTAGTTTAAAAACACAGAACTAATTGAGCATTCAAAGTAATGCAAAAAAATGAAAAATAAAAAACTTAATTCTTTCGTCTTACGTAATAAAGTTAGCACTCCCCATTTTTACGTCTCTCCTCTTCTTTCATTTTCTGGTCGTCTTCTCTTTCCTTTGTTTCTTTTCAATTCATTTTTTCTTTTAGATTTTGTTTTTCTTTTTCTTTTTTAATTATTTATTTATTCATTTAAAACAAGGAAATTATGGGAAGAAAAATATAGAGGAGAGAAAATTACTACAACCATACCCATCCCTAACTCAAAAAGCCAACTATAAGCTATGATTCTCTCACACTTGTTGCCTAAACCCGATTATACCTTTTCAAATGCTTAACTTGCCCTTATGGTAGGTGTAATGAAGCGGATACACAATCAAGGTCAAGGCTCATATTTTGGGTTTAGAGAAAGAAACAGATTCATTTAAGCTTAAGGGGGCTCACTATGGTGGCTTTTTAAGCTAATAGGGTAAATCCTGATTGCCTTCATCATTTCAATGTTTGCATAAGGTTAAGTGATCTCAACTAGTATTTGCAAGCAAGTTTTAGAGTTCCTTAATCATAAAAGAACACTCTCAACAAATAATACTCGAAATTGGTGTTTAATAATTCAAAAAGGCTCCAAATCTTACCAAATGAAAAGTGTCATAAATCTATCACAACAAGCTAATGTCCTTCTAACCAAAATCCAAGTTAAATTAGTCTAAACATGCAAGTATACTCATTCACTCATATTATGCATTTCTAATCCCGATTGAGTTCATTTAATGATCATGCATCTCTAAATAATAAACGAGAAAACAAACACATAATAAACAATTAATACTCCCCCCACACTTAAACATCACATTATTCCTAATATGACACAAAAAAGTAAAAGAGGGGTCTAAGACAAAAGAAAATAATTTACATGAATGAGGACAAACATTAAATACTAAAAGAAATTAAACTGCATGCAGTACGGACAATAAAAAGAATAAGGAAAGGAATACAATACGAAAGTGTGGTGGTAGCTGTGTCGATGCGGTATGAAGCATGGCGTCCGAAATTGAGTGGAGACATTGCGAGGAAGACAAACAGAAGAGATTGAAAAGAAGGCCTGTGCATACAAAGCAAATAGATTACGTCAAGTTTCACTAAAAGAAATAACAAACAACTAAATTGAAAGACAAAACTGAAATGATATGGGTTGCCTCCCATTTAGCGCTTCTTTAATGTCTTTTAACTGGAAACCTTAACTGTTACATTCAAGGTGGATCATCTAAAGTGATTGATTCCCCCGTTGCCTTCTCTTCATGGGTCTTCTTCTCCAAAAATTTTCCAACCTCTATCGCAGTTGCATCATCCAACAATTGACAGCACTTATCAATCTCCCTCACCAAGCTCAACTTCTTTTCTTTTTCTTCCTGCAACATAAAATCAAAGTCTGCAGGATTAAACTGATCAACACAAGAGCATTCTTCATAAATAATAGTTGTATAAACAGGTTCAACATTAAAGATTGAGAATTCTACTATTTCTCCTAAAATAGTTATGCTCAGCTTTTCGTTCTTCACGTCAATCAAGGTATTAATATTGACCATAAAAAGCCTCCCTAGGAGTATGGTGTGCTCCTTCCGTTGCTGTTTAACCTCCCCCATGTCTAAGACCACAAAGTCCACAGAAACAATCAATCCGCCAACCTTCACCAATACATCTTCCATTATTCCTTTTGAATAATGAATTGACCTATCAACTAATTGTAGGCACATGTTGGTTGGTTTTAATTGTTCTAGATCTAGTTTCTCATAACTAAATTAAGGCCTAAGGTTTATACTCTCCCCAAGGTCAAGCATACCCTTAACCTCATCACCATTACCTATTGATACTTGCACAAGAAAACTCCCTAGATCCTTCAATTTGGGGGGTAATTGTTGTTGTAGCACCGCACTTGGAACCTCTGAAACTATCACCTTCTTGTTTGGCAAAACTTTCGTTTCTTGGTGCTTAGTTCCTTGAAGAATTTCACATAAGTTAGAATGTTTCTGATCACATTAACAAAGGCAGGTTAATATTAACTTTGGAAAACATATGATAAAGATAAAAAAATTGCTTATCTTATTTCGATTCCTTAAGGTGGCTCAAATTTTGGATTGGAGGTTTATAACTATGGTAAGTTTTAAATTTTTGATTATCTATAGGGAATGAGATTTTCTGGTGAATACCTTCACAACTAAAGTAATAATAGTATGGATTTATGTAAGGAGGAAAATATAATATGAGATATTGTATGTATAATGACTTACCTTCTATAGTTTCAATGAAATCGATTAACAAGAATTCATATTAGATATGTAATGCTAAGTTTTTGAAAGAGTCAAAGTTTTGTTGATCTCTTTGAGCAATTTACTAGCACTAAAAAAATTAAACACAACTTTTGTAACTAACTCACTAGTTGTATCCCAAGTCCTCTGGCAAAAAAAAGACATTTTAGGCCATCAAGCCTTGGAGCTTTGTTAGAGTTAAGGCTAAAATCAAAAACTCCAACATCTAGAGTTAAGAACGATTTAGACAATGAAGAAGCTCGGTCTTGGTTGATAAAGACGAAAGATTAAAATGCCTGATTGAGAAGATACCTAGGCTTGGGGAGCCTAAGATTTCCTTAAAGAAGTTGATAGCATGATTAAGAAATTGGTCTTGTTCCTAAAGGATTTTCCTTTGTTGAGTCTTTAATAAGTTAAATATGATGTAGTTCCTTAGAATGAGGATAGAGTTATAGCAAAACTGTGTTCTTATAACCATCATTCAACCTCTACACTCTCGACTTTTGCTTTAGTAAGGAGCTATAATTTTTCAATGCCTCAATATAAGAGATAGAGTAATTTTTTCTTTCATAAGAGTTTAAGGGTTTTAATAAATCCCCCACAACAGTTCATCTTGGACCATATCTAAAACTTCCTTTAACATTTTGTGTAGCCATAAATCCTATTTTGTATTAATTAAGATATATTAACTTTTTTTATACTATTTCACTGTAAATAAAAGATCGTATCAAAGATCCATTTTGATCTTGAAATTATATGGAAATAATGGAAACAACAATCCTAGTCAGTCACTATCTCTATATTTGGTTTACTTATAAGTTTTAATGGGTATGCGTTATGTACTGCTTTTGGGCAACCTTATCAATAATTAAGAGATTCATTCAGGAACATGGTTACTAGTTGAAGTAATGAGCCTCCCGCTATTAAGACTATTCAAGAAAAAGATATATAGCTATATAGTTTATTAGTGTCTTTCCAAATGTTATATGCATTGTAGTTGAAGTTAAAGGCAGAAACAAATGAGACTTCTATTTGAGTGTTTTAAGGTAAAAAGTTCATATTAAAGTAGGTCAGTTAGTTGGAGCAAAGGTTCTAAGTTATTGAGGAAATCTTAGTATTATAGGAATGTACAATTCTTTCATTATGATGAGTTAAATGATTACTTACTATCTCAACCAATCTTTAAGAAAAAATTGAAGACCCTTTTCAAGCAGACTAACAATAGATGATTACTTGCTTTTACGGTATTCACTAATTATTTTTTGTTCCTAAATTTTGTTAAGGTTTCTGACATTTGGCGTCATGATAACCTGAATGGAGAGTAAGCATTTTCAGTAAGGTAGAAAGAAGTATATCACTTTCAACAGTTATCCGGTTATCATACACAAAAATGACGTACGGGCTTGTGTATGGCTCACGTAGGTATCGTGTGTATGTAAATTCTGTAGCCACGATATTAATTGGTGGCTGTCAAGCGTGGAGAAATTTGAAATACTGAGATCATTATTGAATTGTGGAAATTGACTTTGGAGCAATACAGTCTCCTTAAAGGGACCTTCATAGACCCACATGAACACGTTGCATGTACGCCAACTGGCCTTGGTTGTCTCTCATCTCGACACGGCTCGCGTTTGAAAGCCGACTTAGCGATGAGGAGCTGGTGGAGATTTGAGTCAAGTGATTGGGAAGGTGCCGTCGATTCCAGGGCCTTCCAAGCAAACTGCTTAAAGATTCCAACCATACATTTAATTCCATTGACAACCTTTTTATTTTTATCTTTTTTCAGTTTCAGCTTGAGTTGGGTAGATCTCTTACGGAAGGTAAAGCTCTGACTTCAAGTTTTAAACTGTTACATAGATAAAGGCGGTTCAAACCTGCAACCTCACTTAAGCCAAAAGAGTCCCTTACCAACGAACTGCCGTCCTGAGATTACAACCTTTTCATTGTATTGTCTTTGAAGCTTTCTAGAGGCTAATTTGTGCGTATACACATACATACTAGGACGTGTGATATCAAAATATATAATAGATCATCTCATTAAAAATTAAATGTAAAATATAAGAGAATGCTGGACTTTTAACAAGATAATTAATTCATGTAATATATTTTCAAATCATTTAATATTAATTATTTTAAATGATCGACTTAATTTTCCATTTTCTTTATATTAAAAATTATATTTTATTTATTAAATTAATTATCTCTTTTGCAAAATTACAAAATTTATATCAATTTAGAACATAAACCATAATTAAAAAAAAACATGTCATCATTTGTCAATTCATCCAAATTTATTTATATTATTAAATTCCAAAATTAAACCTCAAATTAATTAGAACAGTATGAGACTTAGAATAGTCTTACTTAGATAAGATTAAAACAAAAATTTTAATATATGGATAAACTGTTACAACAGATTTAATTTCTTTATTCTATTTATTTTACTATATTTTGGTAAATAGTAATTAATACATAATATCTAATTTACTAGTAGATTATATGATTATAATCATACAAAAATCAGTAACAATTAATGCATACACCTTATTATGCAATTCTATATAATATTGAACATTCAGTTTATAAATTTTAGTCATTTAGGTTTTTCTATAAATTTATATCTTAATTGTTTTATTTATATCTTATTAGTTGCACAATCACAATCATGTGGTTTATAATTAAATTCAAAGCATATTATAAAGTAATTATAAAAAGCTTTCAATAGTTTAACTTAGAACGTTGGTATTGTCCAATTTAACCTTTATAGAAAATATGTTCATAGTTTTTGTAACTTTTTATCTTTTTACATTAGTTTTGTATGGACATTAAATAAAATAAAATTTTAAGCTTTAATTCGTAATTTTAAGCAAAGTATCAAAACTAGTCCGAACTCTACTTTCGAGCACGCTAATAGATGAACTATCATTTAGTATGAAATATAGCCCGATACCACTCCTTGTTACTATTAATTAATGTGACATTACTTATCACATGTATTAAGATTCAAGCCACAGAAATAATATTTTTGTAAAAATATAAAAAGAAGGATATGTATATTGTAACCATTTTCAAGCTCTCACAAAATAAAGAGTCTAGGTGTGTTGACTTTGACTTTTTTTACTTATCATGTCTATTATTTTTTATTATTATTTTACTTACTAAAGAACGTGACATGATATGACATATAAAATAGGCCTCCAACTATGAAAATGGAAAAAGGAGAGCAATTTTAAAGAAGCGAAAAAAACTCAAAGTTTTTCATAAAATTTATAGGCAAATCTTGCCTTCCAAACCTAAGCCTATCAATAATAATTCGATCATTTCATTAATTTAATGCTCTTAGTGTTGATCCTTGTTTAATGCATCAATACAAAGTCAAAGATTTGTATGACAAATTTGATTATAGTTAAATTCCTTTTTTGAGGTGAGAATTGGAGAGTTTGTTGTGGGTATTTCTTTGTGGGTATGTTAGTGTATTGAGGGATTAGGTGAGAGGAAAAATTGTATGATTGTAAGGATTTTTCACATAGTAGATTTTCTTCTTGTTGCCCATTGTTTTTTTCTCCGGTTTGGGAGTTTCCACGTAAATTCTCTTATGTTATTATTATTTCTTTATTTTCTGATATTTTTGTCTATCAAATATTCTTGGGTGTGGGTTCGGGAGGTCTAAATTTTCAACAATTGGTATTAAAGCCAAGGTGTGTTTTTCTTGAAATTCTAAGTATGCTGTGTGGTTGTAGTTTTGACTGATCTTCCACATCAGAAAAGATTTTCTTGAGAAAGGTTCATTTAGTGCGGTGGAGCTTTGATGTGGTAGTGTGAAAGTACATGTCTAGGAAAGTTTTGGCTAAGAAAAGACTTGGTATTTAAGTGTGTCCTTTGTGACCCAACTCTTTTTCCTAGGAACTTACCTGATGTACTATTCATTTCTACGGTAAAATTCATTAAGGCAGAAGAGCACAGGAAAAATGTCAGGAAATAAGGCTTCAAATCCTCTTAGATTTGAGGTGGAGAAATTCGACAGGAGAATCAATTTTATCTTGTGGCAAGTGCAAGTCAGGGACATTTTGATTCAGTCGGGGTTACACAAGACATTGAAAGATAGACAAATCCTTGGTATCAGCACTACTACTAGTGATACTGGCAAAACGGCTAGTACGGACAGTTCTAGTATGAGCGATGAAGATTGGGAGGATCTGGATTTGAGAGCAGCAAGTGGGATACGATTGTGTTTGGCTAAGAA
>JANKOD010000008.1:13092076-13103758 GCA_026284645.1 Erythroxylum acuminatum | reverse complement strand
TAATGACCATGAATATCATACATTAATGGAAGTTTTGGGAAGTTAATGACCAAATTGACAGCCAACAACACTTGGTTCTAATCCGTTCATTGCAACTTTTTCTACCATGATTACATCGCGATACAATCCCAAAACACTCTTTTATATCTTAAATCACCATTCAAGATCATTTTACTCATCCTCCGGATCTCCTATGTGTGTGACCCATTCAATTCCTGGTTATGTTGGTCACTTAAATTAACACTTAATTCAAGTAAGTTAAGAGCAGTATCTAGCAATACGTCATGACCCCCAATTGACCGGAAAGTCAGTAATTTGACTACGAACCCTTCCATATGCAATGTTGCCATGCAATTCGTCCATTTACCATCTATACCCCACTTAGTTAAGAGTATGATCAAAGTGTCAGCTCCTACTAGACTAACTACGTCACATCTAGTCTAAGTGATATTAGATCTTATCCTGAGGATCTCATTACTTTATGTATCATTGAAGATTCTCTTCATGACATATATCTGCTATGGCCAGAGACTCCTGAGTAATGAACCTGACAAGAGGCCATGGGTATCATCTCCTTCTATCAGGAGTGGTGAATCCTTTATTGTCTACTTAATTACCTCCAAATACCTCAAAATGTACCCAATCACCATCCTATGAGTAACCCCTGAAAGGCATCGATGAATGGAATCAAAGCATATGATCAGTATTTGAGATATCCTTGAGCACCTCAAGTCAAAGGATACTTGCATTATTGCTATGATGAGACTATCATTAACACTGGAATAGAATATCTATATGATTGTCTCATAATAGGTCAATTCAATGTACTTACTACCCTTAGTAAGCATCCACATGTTAACTCTAAACAACTCATGTCTACAGCTTATGAGATCTACTGCTTGATCCAATAAAGGAATATAACATTTGCTAGTCTATCTGGATTAATGATATCTCATCTCATTAATCCTATGACTAGGAAAGTTTAGATACTAACATAATTACATATGATAGGAATCTCATTATCATGACTTCATCATGATTTCCTCTATGTTATGTCTTGTATCAAGGACTTCATTAATCAATTTAAGATCAACGTCAAATCCACAAATGTATGAACATCGAAATAACAAAAAATGCCTTTATCAATCATAAAATGATTTGTACAATAAGTGCTAAACGTGATTGCCTTTAGAGCACTTCTTTAACAACTGTCAACGAAAGTATTAAAGCAATACTGAAATAATGAATACCGAATGGATTATCAAAAGAAACAAATAACAGTCAGCCAAACTAATAAGAGTATAAGTCAGTTAATAACAGATAGTGAAATGAAAGAAACAAAGCAACAAATAAGAAATAGAATAGGCAAACAAATCATTGGATGAAAAGTTGTGGAGATCTCCAATCCCTCTCAAGCTTCCAACTTTGGCTCTCGCCTTCTGCTTCAGCTTCTTCCCCAAACGAATGTTTGCTCAAGTTAAATGGGATTAAGCTCTAGCTCTTGCTTTCAACATCTCTCAAGCTTCCACCACTTTTCTGTTTTGCTCTTCGTCCTGACTCACTCTGTTTCTCTCTTCTATTTTTCTTCTTATCCTTTATCTCTCTACGCCTCCCGTGTTTATGTCTCTGTATGAGTGAACCATTGAAACAGTGAATGAAAGATGATTCTCTTTAGCCGCCACCCCTTCTTACTTTTATTAGCCTCTGTTTAGATTTAAGTTTGTGCGCCTTAACGTTGTGAGCTGCCACGTATTAAAGCCAGAATTAATGTCAAAACTTCTCACGAGCATGCATGGGGAGTCATGGGTGTGACCTCTTTTGTCACATTGTATCACCATCATGCATGATTAATGCACGAGGGTGACAAGGGAGTCATAGTGAAAAGTAGTTGTCAAATTAAATTAAGTTTGAATTAAAAAATAAAAATAAAAACAATGCACTCCTAAACATTATATCCCAGTTGTTGAATGAAAGCTTTTAGAGAAAATTACGAAATTAAATTGAAAAGTAGACGGAATCAATTGAGAGCAAAGGCAAATAAATTAATCGAAGTGGAAAAACTCTTAAGAATTAATTTCACTAATTTAATCTCCTATGCATGATTAAGAAAAAATGATTGGATTGTTGTCTTACTAAAATTAATAGTTATGTTTTAAATTGATTCAAATAATGAACTAGTCTAATTTTCGTATTCAATAAGTTATTGTCCAAATTAATAATGAAAACCTGATTACTAATGACCACTTAAGTTAATATATTTCTAGTTCTTAACCTAAGTATCCATGGTTTCTCGATCCGTATTAAACTTCCTCTTTCAAATCTTCATTTAACATTAAAATGATGCAAAGTTTGGCCATTTTATTACATCCTTTCAGTTTAGAAACCACAACAATAAATAAGACAACATATCTGTAACTCAGTCATGCATATTCAACTAAATAGCTATATTAATTCTCAAGAAAAGATATCATCTCATCACGGATATCACCACATTCATCATCATTAAACACTTTAATCGCATATTACTGTCAACAAAAGTATTAAAGAAATAATAAAACAATGAATACCTAATGGATTATCAAAAGAAACAAATAACAGTCAGCTAAACTAATAAGAGTATAAGTTAGTTAGTAACAGATAGTAAAATGAAAGAAACAAAGCAACAAATGAGAAATAGAATAGGCAAATAAATCATCAGATGAAGAGTTATGGAGATCTCCAATCCTTCTCAAGCTTCCATCTTTGGCTCTTACCTTCTGCTTCAGCTTATTCTCCATATGAATGTTTGCTCAAGTTTAATGGGATTCAGCTCCAACTCTCGCTTTCGGCCTCTCCCAAACTTCCACCTCTCTACTGTTTTGCTCTTCGTCCCGATTCACTTTGTTTCCTTTCTCTGTGTCTCTCTTCTGTTTATCTTCTTCTTCTCTATCTCTCTGCGCCTCCTATGTCTGTGTCTCTATGTGAGTGAACCAATGAAACCGTAAATGAAAGATGATTCTCTTCAGCCGCCAGCCCCTCTTACTTTTATTAACCTCTATTTAGGTTTAGGGTTGCGTGCTTTAACGTCATGAGCTACCACGTATTAAAGCCAAAATTAATGTTAAAACTTCTCACAAGCATGCATGGGGAGCCACAGGTGTGACCTGTTTTGTCACACTTATGCATGGGGAGTCACGAGTGTAACTTGGTAAGTCACCACCATGTAAGGTGGTGATTTTATGCAAAAATTACATGACTTTGATGTTTTAACGCAAACTTCACAAAATGACCCAATTAATATTCATGCAATATTCACACAATTTTCACTCAATTAATATCACATTTGGATCAAAACACAAGGATTTGTAACCAAAATCAAGATGTAAAGGCCATTAAAAATAATAGAAATTAGTCACAACAACTATCATAATTGATTGTTACTAGATCAATCTTACTTTAAGTGACCCCTAACTAACCAAGGATCATCTAAGCCATATAACTTCTTATATTGCTGCTGAAAATGTTATAAATTCAGCTTCTATTGTGGGTAAAGCAACACTTGCTTGTTTCTTTCTTTTCTATAATATAACATCATTGTTAAGAAAGAAAACAAATCCAGAGGAAGATTTTCTCTCATTTAAATCTCCTTCCTAATACATATTTAAATACCCTTGTATATGTAGATTGTTACCTTAATAACACAATGCATAGTCAATAATACCCTTTAGATACCTTAATATTCTCTTCACTACTTTCCAATTTGCTTATCTTGGATTTGACTGATATATGTTTACCATTCCTACAACATAGCAAATATATGGCCATATACACATTATGATATATATGAGACTTACTAGAATACATAATTTTCTTCAGTTATTCCCTTTGTTATGGCGTAATTGGACAAAAATTCTTGCTAAGAACTTCACCTTTAATAATAGGATTATATATTGGTTTACAACCTTGCATATGAAATTGTTCTAAAATCTTTTGAATATAAGTCACTTGAGAAAGTGACAATAATCTTTTTGAACGATCTCTTGAAATCTTAACTCCAAGAATATTTGTAGCTTCACCCATGTATTTCATCTCAATTCATATCACAACCAATCTTTGATTTTCTTAATAAATTCACAATCATTACAAGCCATCAAAATGTCATCCACATATAAAGATAAAATCACAAAGTTATCTTTAGATCTCTTAATATATACGTAATGGTCTTTATCAAGCATATGAAAGCCATATGAATGATTAAGTTATGAAAATAAATGTACCACTACCTAGAAGACTGCTTCAAAACATAAATGATTTCAATAACTGACACACTTTTTATTGTTAGCCTATCTTAATGAACCTATGGGTATTTCTTCTTTTAATTCTCCATTTAGAAAATAAGCCTTTACATGTAATATCCCATTTCCATAGTAAGGGTTAGAACCCTAGATTTTTGTATATGAGAAATAGCAATGAGAGATTAGGAAATGCACTTCATGCTTATGTATAATATTTTTTTTTTTTTGAAACGTATGCTTATGTATAATATAGTATACGTACATGTAAATTTGATTATTTCACATATTACAATGAATTGTTCATGCACTCATTTGACATTTTTCGAGTATAAATGATTATTTTAATGTGATTATGATATGGATAGTGAATATTTTTCCTTAAAAATTGATCTGGTGAATTAAATTATTGATTTAGAATTTTTGGTGAAATTTGAGAATTTTCTGAAATTATGGGTATTTTTGGACTAGGAAAAATGTCAAGTGATATAACAATTGATAAATAGCACTAGAAATAAATGTCAAATGGCAGTGGAAATTAGTGATAAGTGACATTAAGATTTAATGACAAGTGTCATTGAAAATTTAGAGACAAATGGACTAGCTTTTTAAAAGAGCTAATTGGAGACCACAATAAAATGACAAGTGGCAAGTGACAAGTGTCACAACACTTGCCACTCACCACTCACGATTTTATTTACCTAAATTAATGACCATCTCATGGTCTTTCACTTGTCATTTTTTATATATGCTTCTTTCCTTCATCTTCTTCATTTTCTTCATCTTCCTCTCCTCCTCACGACACTCTCTTCTCTAAGCCTCAAAGTTGAACCTTGCTTTCTTCCATCACTAACCACTCCAAATAATTACTTGTCTTCACTTTGGTGATGAAAACCTAACCCATTCCACCTTAAAAGTTGATGATTGTATATGTTGGAGGAGCTAGGGTTTCTTGGAGACTCTTGAAGAAGCTTTAGGTAAATCAAGTAACATATTAATCTTCATGGCTTTGTTAAATGAAGCGTATATGATGATGGTAAGTGGTAAATGATCATGATAGAGTTGAAATACATGTAACGTTGATGTTGCAATAAATAGATGTATGTTTTGTTTTAATGTATTAATGGTATTTATGAGTTGTTTTAAGGGAGGATTGAGAGGCTAATTGGTAATGAAGAGTGATAATAGAATGATGAAGACCTTAATAGTCATAAATGTTCTGTTTCATATAAATGATAAATCAAAGATCATGTCTTGCCTTTGTATATTGATGAGCGATATTTCATAAGTTATGGTTGAGATAATTTTTGGAGATAGAAAGATCATTATGATGATGTACAAAGAGTGCAGAAATTTCATGAAGAGATGATATGCAGATGTTCTGTTTTAATGCTTAATCGCATAAATTTTTGGGTAGTTATTATATGGTTGAACTAAAATGAGGCTACAACTAAAGAAAGGAAGCAATGTGGTGTCTTGAAATGGGAAGAATTAAGGTTATAGTTAGAAGTGAAATGAAAGTGAAAATGAAGTTGAACATATGCACAAAGTTTATGAAGAATGTATATATATGTTCTGTTTTAGTGTTCATGATCAATCATGGACTATAATTTGTTTATAGATGATATTTAGTTGAAATAGAGTTAAGAATAATGGGGAAATGATGAGTAATTAAACTAGAAATGATAGACCAAGCATAAGGTGTTGAATGTAGTAAGTAAAAGTAAAAAATCTGGAAAATAAGGATGCAATTGGATAGATTTTGGGGCAAGAGGCACAACTTTTGCTGTGGATCTCGGATTGAAGTCATTTAAGTATTCTTTTGAAGAGGACTTTGAGTTCTACAACTTCTATGAGGACCCCAAGGAGAGATTTTGTTGTCTAAAGGGTCAAATTTTCACATTTATGTAAGTGACCCGTGAAGGTCCGCCCATTTGACATAATGTCCCTTCAAATGGACATAAACAGGGTTGAAAAGCTAGAAAACCTGTGAAGGTCCAGCTAGTGGACATGAAGTCCGCCCAACAGACATTCACTGTCTATTTGGACTTAAATTAGGCTTAAATGGAGCTTGAATTGAACCTAAAATGATGCTTGGATTAAGTGATTAAATGTGTGATTTGTTTAAAGTGATAATGGAGGTTATAACGTAGTGAATGAATTGATGATATTCAAGTACCAAAGGCATGAGTATAATGGGAATCAAGATGTTCATATGATTATAGTTATGATTCAAAGGAGTTGAGTAATATGTATTAAGTAAATATAAATGAGAATTGGGTATTATGAGAGCATATAATGTTAGAAAAGAAATGACGAGAAATTGAGTTATGATATTAGAATCAACAAGTGTTCTTGAGGTATAAACCTAAAAATAACCTAGACATATACAAAGGATAAGGATTGAATGGTGAACTTAGAATGATCATGTACAAATAAAGTGTAAACCTAAGCTCAATTAGACGTTTATGATTTATGAAATGTGAATGAACATAAGATGTGAATTTAGGTAATATACATGGGATTGTCATTGAGCATGCATTATACACACAACTCATATGCATATGTATGTGATTGATTATTTATAAGATTGTGCAATTACTAATGTGTGTGCAATGTGTATTGCATAATGTTGATGTGGAGGATAAAATGTCTGCATCTAGACGTTTCTGAATAATAGAAGTTAATACTAATCTGAAGTGTATTGTGAGTCGACCTAGATGGTCTTACTTTAAATGATTGTTTTGTTTAAATTCTGTATTGAATGATTATGTGAATGTGATTGTACTGATTCTAGATATTGAATGTTCGAGGCGTTTGATGCATGAATAATATTGCAAGTGTTCATTGACTATAAATTGGACTAGCTATGTGTTTTCTCAACTTAAATGTTGAATGTCGGACCAAGTTTCGATGACATGTGAAAGTGAATGTGTAGAGTGAAATAAAGTGACTGATTAATCTTATATGAATAGACTAGCTATGTGTTTTCTCAACTTAAATGTTGAATGTCAGACCAAGGTCCGATGACATGTGAACGTGAATGTGTAGAGTGAAATAAAGTGACTGATTAATCTTATATGAATGATGCATTTCATTACATGAATGCATGGCAATATAAAGGTTGTTGTGACCCGAGTAGCCACCGAGAAAGAGCTTAAAGCTCAGAAAGTGAAAAAAAGAGCTTAAAGCTCACAAAGTGATTAAGAGCCAAAGGCTCACTATGTACAATGATCCTTATATTCCCAACGGATAAGGGATAATTATTAATGAGCCCGGTATCCACAATGGATACGGGACAGTTATGGGCACTCAGTCACAACAATAATAAAAGAAAGTGAGTCTCATGAGCATTGCATATACATTTAATATGTATGTTTGAGCGATTGAAATGTATTGTTGAATTGTGCTGAATGAGAAATGTGAAGATTGTAAATAAAAGAGTTTTGTGATGCTACTTCTTGATAATTAAAATGATGTGAATTATGTGATTATATGAATTGACGTGTTATATGATTGGGTGAGCCGTCGAGGATGGTCCACTCACTGAGTTCACAAAACTCACCCTAAAATTGCAACATTATTTTTCAGGCTTAGAGAAGATCTCCAATTAGACAAATTGGAGTCTAGCCACTGCATTCGAGTAAGAGATAGAGGTCATGATCAGTTCGCCTCCACATTTGTATTTCTTTATTTTTGTATCAAATTGTGTATTCTGTAATTATTGTATAATGTGTATTTGAATAATTCTGTTTGTAATAACTTTCTAAATTGGAAATGTTTGTAAATGAGATTGATCAATGAGTGTAGTAACACTTGCGAATGAAAATGCTTACAATTAAAGTAGGCTCGATTTGTTTATTGATTTTTTGCATATGCATGTGATATGTCAAAAAATTTTGTAATGAGTTTGATTGATTGATTGTTCTAGCATGCCACCCTCGTAGAGTATGTTCTCGTATACCATCGGTATGTTCAAGGATATGCCCTATGAGAGTGGGGTGCTACATTACATCCATTTGATGTAATTCAATATTCAAGCTGGCTATTATAGCTAAGATTAAACTAATTGAAGCAAACACTCGCAACAGGTCAAAATGTTACGTCATAATTGACTCCCTCTTAATGTATATATCCTTTTTCCATAAGGCGTGCTTTGTATCTTTCAATATTACCATCAAGATTTCATTTTATTTTGAGAACCCTTTTGTTTTTAATAGCTTTGCGCCTATTATAAAGGTCAACTAAGTCTTATACTTAGTTCGAGCTTAAAAAAGTCATTTCTTCTTTCATTGCTTGCATCCATTCTTTTTTAGTAGGACCATTAAGAGTCTCATGTACATTCCTTGGCTTGTTATCTTCTTGTAGGATTATCATATGAATTTCTCTTTCTATTTCAAAACAATGTTAGGGAATCATGTAATGATTACTTCAAAATTATTGTGATTTATAAGAAATAAATTCATCAACATCTTGATTACTTCTACTCGGATCAGGTATGGAACCTAAACTTTTAGTGGACTATAATCTTAACTGTCATTAAGTTAATTCTTCAAGTTCTAGACTACTCCCACTTAGATAAAGTCCTTTTTTTATGATTCCCAGTAATAAAATCATTCTAATCAAAAGTTATAAATAAAAATAGGTCTTTTCATATGTCACTATGCTTTGGAAAGACGTATTCTAAAAATGTGATATCTCGTGATTCAAATTCAATTATACCTTCATTGCCTCGTTCACCTATGAACACATACCCTTTTTAGTGTGTTAAGTATGCAACAAAGATACTTTTTTTTTTCGTTTTAGGCCTAGTTTCCCATACTTATGAGAGAGATCATAAACATAGGTAGTACAAACTCATGGTCTTGGATGTTCTATGCTAGATTTTCTTCCTATCAATAACTCATATGAAGTGTTCATAACTTTCTTTTTGGTTACTTGATTAGGTAAACAAGTGATTGTAAGCAATGCATCACCCCAATAGGTGGTTGGTATATTTGCTTATGCCATAATGGATCTAATCATTTCCAGTAGTGTTCTATTATATCTTTTTGTAATGCTAATTTGCTATAAGGTTCGAGGAATGGTTAATTTTCTTTCTTTCCTTTTTCATCACACAACATCTTGAACTTATCAGACAAGTTTTCTTATCCTCAATCATTTCTTAATGCTTTTATTTTCTTGTCTAATTGATTCTTTACCAAATTCATATACTTTATGATACAATTTAATGCTCCAAATTTGTGAGAAACGAAATAGACATGACCATAATAAGTATAGTCATCTATAAAAGTGATGAAGTATACAAACCTATATCATGCCCTTATATTCATTACACCTTAGATTTTTGGATGAATTAATTGTAATGGACTAGAAGCTAATGTTTCCTTTCCAAATGGCTTTTGTGATATTTTACTAGCCAAACAATGTTCACAAGTAGGTAAATCTGCTTGATGTAAATCACCTAAGAAGCATTCTTTAACTAATCGACTTAGTTGATTTTAACCAATATGACTTAGTTTTGCATGCCATAAAACTGCATCATTATAGGAATTATTAGATGATATAAACAAAGAATAACTTATATTACTATTTGAATACACAATACCCAGACCAATTAAACCATCTAATATAAAACCATAACCATAAGAAATATGTTGAAGATATAAATCCATACTATCACTGTGGAAATTTACATCAAAATCAATACTAATCAAAACCAGTAGAAAGATAAGATTTTGTCAAATCTTTGGAGTATACAACACTTCATGTAGAATTAGGATCGATCACCTCACATGTCTAATTTTTAGGTTCTTATCCCTCATATAACAACCCTTAAGTTGTCTCATACATAAATCCATTGTGCTTTATATAAGATTTTTCATAATTACACAAAGGCATCTTTTTCCTTCAATGTATGGTTGGTTGATCCCGAATCTACAATCTACAAGGGATGGGATTCAGGTAGAAAAACATAATAAAAGACATTCACATAATAATTGTCTACTTTTTGGGCTCACTATATTCATGAGTAGAATGACCCTTATTGCTACAATTAAAGCACTTGACCCTTTTCATATTTTTCTTTTTAAAATGACGTTTTCCTTTTCTATGGTAGTTCTATTTTACCTTCTTTGAGTCCTAAGCATAATGGGTAAATTTGTTACCCTTTTTCTATTTAGATCCACCATGATGATTACACTTTCCATTCACATCTTTATATGAGCTAGAACCAACTACATATACCTCAGAGGACATCTAAGAGGCTTCAAGTTGTTCTTCTTCTAGTATGAGATGCCTCATAGCATCTTCCATTATCTTGATACTCTTATTGTAAGTTAGATGCATCTTTATGTGCTTCCAACTCTGAGGTTATGAATTGATCATAACTTGTCCTTACTTATTGTCCATCTAATAATTTATGACCAACATCATGCATCTCACTTGTCATGTTTGTAATATGCCTCAAATGCTTTTACATTAGTTGATCCAACTATTTCTTATATGTGTCGAACTTGACAGTGATTGACCTCACATTGGTAACTAAGATGCCTCCAAAACATATAGCTAAAGTAGACTACATTTCCTTAGCAGTTTTATGTTTGTGGAACTCATGCATAATGTCATTATCCATACTACTCAGTAACGTAAGACGAGCTAATGAGTTCTTTTTCTTCCATGTTTTATAAGCATCACGATCCTATTTACATTAGGTTGTATTGGCTTCCTCAAGAACATCTATGGTTGTGTTTAATAGTTCGAGATCCTCCTGATCTTCCATTATATATACATTCTAAATCTCATAATTATTGTCATATAACTTCTTACCCTTTTTGAGTTCAACAACAATAATTCTTTGATATAATAGCCATAATAGAAACTCAAAGTTTTTACAGAAAGAAAATACATACACATTATTTTCATGTCATATATACATATATTGAATAATCAAATTTCAATTGTCTATGAAATCTAAAGAGTACATATGTTCTTAATCATCATTCATATGATAATTAAATACCAATTTTCATACTTAAAAAGATTTTTCAAACATAAAAATTCATATAGCATATATTCTAATAAAACTGAATAATATCAAACTTGACAGACATTAATTAAAAAAAAATATGTTGTTCATTACAACTTAGTTCAATTGTTAGCCCCAGAATTTTTTCTTATAATTAAGCATGATTAGCTTAATTAAGTAAATTATGTTAGCATTAATTAAGTTGTTATTAAGTAAGTAAGATAACATTAATGAGTTAGGTGTTGTGAATAAATGTGATTGATGTGTTAGGTAAGTTTGGGCTTAATGAAATAAATAAGAAATGGGCTTAAGTGGAGAATGGAAAAGGCTTATGGGCTTAAGTTATAAGAAGGAAGGAAAGGAATGAAGTTGGGCTTGGGCTTG
>JANKOD010000008.1:13064222-13086270 GCA_026284645.1 Erythroxylum acuminatum | reverse complement strand
CATAATATATTATTAACAAATCATAATGTTAATACATGAATCACAAATGTCCATTGGCCTAGGGCACACTACTAACATCAACACCATTTACGTATGCAACAATCCACAAGCATGAAAATGTACACCTTTTATGCATGCATCTAGTTACAAACATTAAAACCTCAACAAAAATCATTTACACTATTATAAAACATAAAGCGTCACTTACTTGATTCACACTTCAATTCCTTCAGCAGAAATTCCAGAAATGGGGAGAGCAAATAATGGGTTTTGATGATGGAAAAGCAAGAAGGAAGATGATGTTTTCGGTGAAATCAAAGAAAGGAGCTACAAAAACCTTTTTTCCTAATGCCTAGATGTTTCATTAGTGCTTTAACACGTCTCCATTGCATGTCTTCCACTTGTCCACTAGATAAGCTACCATTTGTCTCTTAGCTATAGGTTCATATGTAACACATGATTTTATCCATTTGTCACTCCAATTTGTCAATTAATTTCTAATACAACTGTCACACTTATATTTGTCTCTTATTTCAATATTTTTCCTAATCTAAAACACCTCAAATTTTCGATAAATTTCATAAAATTCACCGAAATTTCGAAATAATAACTATTAACACCAAATTCATTTTTAAAGCAAATAACTCACAATTCACATTTTAATCACATTTATAAATCAATCATACCCGGAAAATGTCAATGAATGCATGTACAATTATTTGTATATATCAAAATTTATATGCACATATCACCGAATACTCAATTATGCAAAGCATACGATGCACTGAAATTCCTTAATTTTCTAACCCCTAACATGGGGTGTTACACACTCCATTAGATTGGAACATTGAAAGTCAATCTCTGATTATAGTCCTTGTATATATTATAGTATTTCTTAATGGTTCCACCCCTTATTGTATCAAAATCACACATTATTGGAGGTCATATACTTCTGATAATTTAGATCCATCAAAGTATATTGTAGCAATAAAATCCTAATCCTACTTGGATATTGATAATCGAATGAAATTCCTAACTAAGGAGGCTTCTATTGAGTTAATCAACCACCCTTTCACAATGTTATTCTGAATTTGTTGTTTTTGAAAGGATGGACGCATTTTTGGTGGCTGCACAAAATCTCCATTAATATATCTCATTTTATTTTTGCCTAAGATGTAGATCTTAATAACCTAGGACCAAAAGACATAGTTGGAAGCATCTAACTTGATGTTTATTGACATTGTTATAGAATCAATAGTTGGTAATTGTAATGAGGTTTGGGTTCGCAAAATGAATTCTATTATTTTGATTGTCAGATTGTCAAGTATGGATTTGGTTGAGGTGTTTTTTTGGATAAATCAATAAATTTTATACAAATACAAAAATGTTATGTACGGAACTAGAGATTTTCAACAGAAATCTTTTACCAACCAAAAGGAAAAAGGTAGTGCAAAATCTTAAGCACTACCACCAACACTCCTCCACTAACTTCCTACCAAGAAACCTTATAAATCGAGCTCAGCGACCCAGTAATATAAATTCAGTAGCAAACATTCCAGCAACACAACAATTCAACATTCCTATACCAAACCCAAACAAACCAAAGTCACAATCAGATTGACTAAAAATGAAGCTTGAAAGTCCTATTTTACTTGCCCACTGTCATGGTTGTCTTCATCTCGCAAGCCATTATTAATAGAGCTTCTGTAGGAAATGATTCACCTACCATTTCCCACCAAAGCTCTATGATTTCTGAAGTGATGTATGAGTGAAAAATGTCTGCAACCCCTCTTTTTCCAGCAAAGAAGTTATATGTGTAGTTACTTGTGCACATACCAAACTTGAAATAGCAAACATGTAAAACAATGGTTAGTGTATAATTTCTACCTCTAATTACCTTCCCATAGTGTTTGAGCTGAGATTTTCCAGAACTTGGAAGATTACTCTGGAGTGTAAGCTCTCCGCATCCATGGCTACATCCTTGAATGTTCTTGAATTTCTTTCAGTCCAAATGTTATAAACGGTAGTGGAAAGTAAGATAGGGAAAAGGTTACTGTGAGAGGGTCTTTGGTTAAACCAATTGAGGATGGATTGAAGGCATGTATTGTGATGGATGCATATTTAGAAGTGGTTGAGGCAATGTTACCATACTGATTTAGAGAAGGAGCATTCAAGGAACAAATGGTCATTAGACTCATTGCCCGAGTTACACAAGGAATAGTGGTTAGGGGTATGGAGATAAAGAAGTTTATCCCTTGTTTGTAGCTTTTTAAGGACAGCCAGCCACAACATGAAAGAACACCTAGGGCTGTTGTTTTTAAACCAAACCAAATTATGCCAAGAAACAGCCTGTGTTGAAAGTCTTAAGAATTTATCCGCTGAACCATTGGTGTACTTTTTTAAGGGCTAGGCAACCATTCCAAATAATCCAGTGTGGAGCTATTTGGTTGGTATGTTAGAGGTTCAAGGTTACCAATGCACAGTATAGGTATTTCTTGCTAGCTCCACTCATTATTCCTGATAACTTCAGAAACTTTTACGGTTATAGGTAGTCCAGATCCATTGATCTCCCTCGGTGTACAGAAGTTCTTCAAGATTCCCCTAGGATGCCAAGGATTCTGTCATAAGAGAGTAGAGTATCCATTCCCTATCGTAAATTTGAATTGGTTCCCCAGTTTATCCCTCACAGATAAGATTTTCCTCCAACTCCAAGAGCTATTATTAGTAGGTTTGGCATTCCAAAAAATTTTCCTTCTCAATATGGTCATATGTACCAACTTAACCCACAAAGCCTTACTATTAGAAAACAAATACCAGATCTGCTTCCCTAACAATGCAAAATTCCAAGTTGGCAAATGTTTAATCCCTAAACCTCCCTCCCTTTTCGGTCTATTAATATCACTCTATTTTACCTTAGCATGAGAATTGATAGCCACCTTCCCAGCCCACAAAAAATTGCTAAGTTTAGATTTTATCTCCTTATGGATGGAAGAAGGGAGAATGAAGTGTGTAACCCAATACATTTGAAAAGAAGAAAGAACAAATAGCACCAATTGTAGTCAACCAACATAGGAAAGGTTTTTGTGAGTTCATTTGTTAATCCTAGCATCAAACTTATCCAATAATGGTAAACACTCCCTCTTCGATAACCTCCCTATTATAAGAGGTACTTGTTGGGAAAAGATCCTTTCTTAAGCCTAGACATGACTTCCATTTGATGGGTTAAGTGATCCATATCATGAGATAGGAAAAACTGACTCTTGGAAGGATTCATATCCATTCCTGAAAATCTAGGGAAAGTACTCAGACAATTTAACAAAGTTTGAGCTGCACCCATATCTGCATGACAGAACAACAATTGGTCGTCAATAAACAAGAGATGAGTGAGCTTAAGGGCTTTGCACCTCCAATGGTATTTAAAAGAAGGACTTCGGACTATGCAATCATTCAAACTCCTAAAGAAGACTTCCATACAAATAATGAAAAGGAGAGGAAATAAAGGATCTCCTTATCTTAGGCCAGACTTTCCTCTAAAAAATTTGGAAGGAGAACCATTGATCATAATCGAATAAGAAGGGGAGGAAATACACTCTTGGATCCATTTAATAAACTTTAGAGGTAGACCTATAGCTTCTAAAGTATTCAGGAGGAAATTTCAGTGAATGGAATCATAAGCTTTTTGGAGGTCCACTTTGAAAGCATATCGCTTCTGATTATTAGAGAGGTGGTAATTCTTGAAAATTTCCTGGGCCAATAGGATGTTATCCCCTATTCGATGATTCTTAATGAACGCGCTTTGGTCAGGACTGACAATATGGGGAAGAGTCTCTCTAATTCTATTTGCAATGATTTTAGCAATCACCTTATAAAGCATGTTGCAATAAGAAATAGGCCTGTAAGCTAACATTGTGGAAGGGTGTCCTTTTTTTGGAATTAGTGTAATAAAAGTGCAATTTAGCTCTTTGAGAAGTTTTCCATGTTGGAAAAAATCTTGGATGGCCCTAGTGACTTCCTCTCCAATAATGTGCCAGGGTTGTTTAAAGAAAAATCCATTAAACCCATTCAGACTAGGAGCCTTTATAGGATTGAAAGAATTGAAAACCTCTCTAATCTCTTGAGCTAAAACTTCAACAATAAGAGAGTTATAAAGATTTTCAGGCAAGGAATGAGGAAAAAGCTTGTCCAAAAAAACCTTAAAAGATTGAAGAGTCTTGTTACTCCCAATGGAACCTTGAAAGAATTCAACAAACTAATCTTAAATCTCTTCTTGACCCACTATCCTGTTCCCATTACCCACTTCTAAAGAATGAATGTTATTTTTGTTTCGGTTAGCTATGAGTGAGTTATGGAAAAATTTAGTGTTCCTATCCCCTTCCTTTAGCCATTTAATCCTGGAAGCCTATTTAAAGAAAGATTCTTGGTCTTCTAAAGCTCTAACTAACTCATTTATGGCCTCAGCTTCCTTAGCAAGCAGCAGAGTTGACTTAGGTAAAAGTCTCAATTGATTCTGAATGGAATTAAGATTTACTTGAAAATTCTTAACTCTAGCATTCTCATCTCCAACCTAGCTTTGAGGGCTTTTTTAACCAGCTTGAGCATTGACATTACACGAAACATAAGAGTACCCTGAATTTGAGATGACCAAGCTTCCTCAACTGATTGAAGAAAATTGGGCTGAGAGGAAAGAAAATTGGAGAACCTAAATGGAGAAGCTCTTTTCAGCTTGGATGCCTTAAAACTAACCACTATTGGAAAATGGTCTGAAATGTTTGGGTAGTAAATAACACTATAAGATCTAGGGAAACAAGAGCTCCATGTTGAGTTAATGATCTATCTAACTTCCTAGCAATAAAGAAATCTCCACTTTGTTTGTTGTTCCAAGTAAAACTTGGACCACTAGAATTCAGATCATACAAAGCATTTCCTTCAACACATTGCCTAAAGTCACTCATCCCCTTTAGGGCTGAGGGACTTATAGGAGCTGCCTCATTCAGGAACAAGATAGCATTAAAGTCCCCCGCAATAATCCAAGATAGATTTCCAATCTAAAGGTTGAGATTTGACAAATCAGTCCAAAGGTTCTTCCTATGGTTTAGATTATTGGATCCATAAACACAAGTCACTAAGAAAGAAGGAGCACTAGTCTTGGGGGTCAACTCTAAGTGAATGAGCTGATCATTAGATCTTAGGATGTTGCACAAAAAATTATCCGAATTCCAAGCTATCACAATCCTAGCATTAGAAGCAGAATCTACATTATTGAAAGAAGTCCAACTAGGAAACAAGGAGGAACATACATTATTCAAAAAAGAAGGAGACCTAATCCTAGATTCAAGCAAATAAACAAAAGAAATAGACAATCTCTTAAGACATGCACGAACGGCTAATTGTTTTTTAGGGTTGTTTAGACCCTTAACATTCCAAAAAACTAAATCCATATTCCAACAACCAGAAACATCTCCTACTTTTGTTTTCTTCTAGGTTTCCTACTTTTCCTCGGTGTAAATTCCCCCTCTGTCCCCCCCCCCCAAAATACCAGGACTATGGGGAACCGATTTAGAAATAAGCGAGGAAGGATTAGTACCTACTTAAAGTATAGCAGGAGCCGTCGAATCCTCCAGGTTTCCACTCAAGTCATCTTGTTCCTGTTGTTCCTGACATGATGGAGAAGGACTACCAGTAGTACTTGAAGGTTGCTCAGCATATTGCTACATCCCCATATTATGATCCATCTGGAGAGGTCCTAGGGCCTTACTGTGCTCTTGAGGTTCTGATGTTCTATTCTCCTTATCCTTTTGAGTTATCTTATCTAAGGTTAATTCCATCTCCACTCCTTACTACTCTAGGCTGTTATTTATCACCATCCTCATTGTATGTAGCTAGTTGAAAGGAGGTAGGCCAACTCCTTTTATAGCTCTAACTCTATACACTTCCTTACATACATTATCCGAGTCATCCTAGCAGTTTGAGAGTCCATGAGCATCAGGTGTCCCATAGAACTTGCAATTCTTCCCAATCCTTCCGTATTCCAGTACTCTACTGGAATATTATAAAACCTAGCCCACACTGGGGCACACCTCATAGCCTTCTGTTCCCCCAATTCAAACTCCTCTTTTTCAGAAATAAGGGCTTGCCTTGGATGTGCCAAGGACCCTTTTCCAACACAGAATTCACTCCTATTTCTGAATCAAGCTTAAACAAGAAGTTGTTAGAGCTTGTAATCAGTATCTCCTTTAGCCCAAACTCAGCTCATGATTTAGTTAACGCTCTTTGTACTACGTCTCTTACCTAGGAAAAAGCCTATCAGTGATAACCTGAAGGTTACAGCTCCTTACTTAGCTAACTCTGGAGGGGGTATGACAAAAATTTGATTCTCCTGTATCTCCGGGGGGTAGTAGGTTAAAGATTTGTCTGCTGAGTTTTTGGAGAAGCCATTTGAAACCACTGACTTCCAAGATCTGGAAGTACCCTTAATTTCCAGAGCTTTGTCAGAAGCTTTTAGGACCGACTCCTGCTGCGAATCGTCTGCTCCTTCAACTACCAGGGATTTGGTTTCGGTATGGGTATGTTGAATGTATGTGCATAAGGGTGTTTTTTGAAGTGGTTTTGTTGTCGAGGAGGTGAAGATGGTGTTTGGGTCAGTGTTTTGATTGAGGATTCGATTAAGGTTTTCAGTGGTAGATTTTGGATGGGAATGAGGGTCATGGATAGGTAAAGATGAAATAGGGGATTGGGGTAGGGTAAGAGAAGAAGATGAAGCCATGGAAAGGGATCTAACTGACCTTCAATCTCAGAAGTTCTAGAACGATCTGTCGCCCTATCGCACTCTCTCAGTCGCTCTCACATCGCACTCGTAATTTTACTAATTCCATTAATAGAGTCTACTGAGGTGTTTATTGAAATGTCAAATTTGTAAGGTATACTATCCCTTTTTAAGTTAGTTCATAGGAAACCTAAGACCATGCTTTGGTACCATGACAAATAATAATATATTACAATTCATTCTCGTATCATTCATTTAGTTTATTTTTTATAGATACATAAACAACCAGAGATTATAGGAAGTTATACTAGATATACAATATCTACGAATATCTTATTTTGAATTCAGGGATTTCTACAAATGTAATTTTTATAAACAAATAATTTTAGTGACTCATACTAATAGATAATCTTGTTAAATTTAATGAATTTATTCACATATTTTTAAAGCTAAAGATGTCAAGTCAATCTTTATATTGCAATAAGTGATTTTTTATATAAAAATCTTTGTTTCCAATGCAACGTTCAACATTTACAACATGATAATATGTTTTATGCTTCTATGCAAGTTGTTCAAGGCATTACAATTTTCTTAGCTAATTTTTTGTTTTAAGGACCATTATGACATAGCATCAAAGACAAGGCTATATCATTCATACTTATTTTGTTCTCTAATATTAGTTTAATTGAAATTAATACATTCTCTTTATCCATGCAATTTTTAATTTGAAAATTTGGAATACACATGAAAAATCTTTAGAAATATTAAAACTTGGGCAATTACATGAAATCCTTTTCTAGTAATGTTGTTTTCAAAATAGATTTTAATTATAATTTGATCAAAAGTTTACAATTAGTAAAATGTATTCTATTTTAATATTTCTATAATTATATTATAGTTAAATAAAATATTTACATGGTCAATAAATTTATTGTATAATCATTACTAGAAATTCTATCATCTTTTTTTTTTTAGGGTACTAATTTTAAATTATATAGGTATTATAGTAAAATTATAATTATAAAGATGAATTTGGGCTTGGACGGAGACAAAATGGTGATATCGGAGCCGAAGTCTGTAAAAAGCACGTGATATCGGACACTGCATCGCCTCAACGCTGCCTTCTTCTTCTTCTTCTCTCTGATAGTAAGAGCCTCTCTAAAAGCCTTAATGGAACCTCCGCCTACTGAAAGCCCTAACGAACCCTCCACCATGGGCCCTCCACCTCCTAAAAACCCTAATAATAACAACACTGCACCGCCACCTGACAAATCAGAACCAGAAAAAGAGCAGCGGCCCTCTTCGGTTCCCTACACAATTCCTGAGTGGAGTGGACCTCCTTGCCACCAATTCTCTCTTGAGGTTCTCAAAGACGGTTCCATTATCGATCAATTGAACGTGTAAGCAAACATTTCTCTTTTCAATACCATCCTCTTCTTGTTTATGCTTTCTCACTGATCCTATTCATTTCCATGGAATCAATCTTTCAGTTTTGAGAAGGGGGCTTACATGTTTGGACGCATTGATCTCTGCGACTTTGTTCTTGACCACCCTACAATCTCTCGCTTCCATGCTGGTATCCTTTACTTTTAATTTCATGATTAACTATGTCTTCCTGCTGCAAACTCTTTAAAATTTTTCTTGTATCCATCCAAAATTGCTTTCACTAGAATTGGAATCCTTTTCTGAACTGAAAATATGCTGTTTTTGTGCGCCCAATTGTTTCATTTTTACCCAGTTCTTCAGTTCAAACGAAGTGGACAAGCATACATTTATGACCTGGGCAGCACCCACGGTACCTTCATCAACAAGCATCAGGTATAATATTCTCAACATTTAATCGCGAAGGAATTTTGAATGTCTTGTATAACCTCATCTCATCAATGAATGCTGTATTTAGTCCTATTTCATATCATTTTCAAATCTTGAAGTAAGATTGTAATTTTGATAATCTGGAGAACGAGTAGTTTGCTAACAACTCTGGACAATTGCTGGCCAAGATATCCCAGTAACTTAATCAGCAAATCAGGATAACTTCCTCTTGTTTGGGTTAGTGACTTTTGTAACGATCTGAAATTATCTCGTACTACTTCCATTATTAAACAAGTATATTGCTGATGAACAACACTTTGTGTTTTCTCAAAAGAAAATTCATGAAGTTGACTATTTTAAAAAAATGTCAGGAGCAGATTTTTTCAGTTGTAACTTTTGTTTAGTACTTTTGATCACCTTCTTGCAACATGTTAATCCTTTTCTGATTTTTGTTTTATCAGGTGGATAAAAGGGCATATGTGGAGCTGCATGTTGGTGATGTTATTCGGTTTGGCCAGTTAGTACCTATACCACCCTCTTTATAGTTTGACATTCTACCAACATCTATTTGCTTCCCTAACCATGCAATTCTGTAATTACTTTTTTCTTGCTGGTTGTGGAGATCATCTATGATCATAGACAGGTTAGTATAGAGATGAATGGAAGTAATTCATGTTACACTCTCATGAATTATCTTTTTTCTGGGGCCAATCATGGAGCAACCTTTGATGGGTTAATTGGCATGTGAATAGGGTTTATTATTGCTGCAGTAGAAATCTCTTAGGTTATATCTAAAAATGTTTGTGTTAATAGATGCTAGAAAATATTTTGAAAAATAGGGACTTTCAAACACTGGGTCAGTTCAGGTGACATATTGTGCAGAATAAGACTCTGCATCGCTAACTACATTTTGTTCATCTATTCCTCAACATCCTAACTTCATATTTGTACGCTGAACTCTTATAGAAAGATCCGGTTCTGTGATTTGTTCATTTGTATCCTTATGTGATTGTCCTTCTATCAAATGGGTGCTTCATCTTATTATCATTCTGAATGGGTCAGCTTATATTCATTATTATTATATCTTCTCTGTTTTGGTTTTATGTCTTCTTCTCCTCTATGATCATTGTAAGATGTCTATTTCTTTCTGATAATCACCTTTTCCTTTCTCACAGTTCATCTCGATTATACATCTTTCAGGGACCAGCCGACTTAATGCCACCGGTATGACTGCTTTCATTAGACATACGCATCTGGATAACATAGTGCTGGATTGGTTTCGTTTGGGATATTTGATTGTGTATTCTTTATGTCTATAGACCTACTTTGAAATTTACTATTTTACTCCAGTGTATTGGAGCTTTATCTCTTATCCTTCTCTAGATGCCAATAGTCCTATGGTTTCTTAAAAATTCTCAATTCACTTGGTTGTGCCACGTCATTTGAGGTAGAAGTTTAGCATTAGTGTAGAAAGTCAAATTAAAAAAATACTGATGGTACACTTTTTCTCTCATGCATTTATGTATTCTAGAACAATGCAAGTTATTCGATCTTACTTGACCAATTTGTGAATTCATTTCCTATGTCTTATCATGTTGATTTTTGTTGTAGGAAATTGATGCAAAAATTGTTAGAGATGCTAAGATCCAGCAACAGATGATTGATCGTGAAGCTTCACTTCAGAGGGCGAGAATGGACACATCTCTTGCTAATGGTGTCTCATGGGGTATGGGAGAAGATGCCATTGAAGAAGATGAGGTTGATCTTATGACAATTTTTTATGTGATTTTACAGAAGTTCTGACATATGTTTGTTGCTATTGCGGATTCTGTTGACATTAAACAGCCATTGTTGGTGTTTTATAAAAAATGTGGCATGTCTGGATTACATGCATGGTACACTCTTTAAGAACAATTTTAACACGATGTCTAATGCAAAAGATCCCATGGACTGCACTGAACTGTTGTTGCATATCAATATCACACTTAATGCAAGGAAATTTAATAAGTCTAACTCTGTTTTTTTGGGTGACTTTTTTTGAAAAAGAAAACACGAACTGTTTTTTATGCAATGAATCCAATGATTGTCTGTTGCATGTGTTTAGGATGAAGTTGATGAGGTGACTTGGCAAACTTACAAAGGGCAGCTCACAGAAAAGCAGGAGAAAACACGTGATAAAGTACTAAAGCGAACTGAAAAGGCAGGTGTTTTTCATATTTTATCTTCCTTAACTATTAGGAGTGTCTATTATTTTGATGGTATCATATAAAATTTTCTGGTGATTCATAGCTTTTTATTTTAATTTCTGTATCGTATGCGACCAGTGGTCCTTCTAAATGCTCAAATCTTTTTCTTACTCAAAAGCTTTTCACTTTAGATTGCCCATATGAGGAAAGAGATAGATGCCATCCGAGCGAAAGAGATTTCTCAAGGTGGATTGACGCAAGGCCAACAAACTCAGATTGCTCGCAATGAGCAAAGAATAACACAGGTAACCATGCGTACAGAAATCCAAGCTGACCT
Organism: Erythroxylum acuminatum; assembly: GCA_026284645.1. Lineage (NCBI taxonomy): Eukaryota > Viridiplantae > Streptophyta > Magnoliopsida > Malpighiales > Erythroxylaceae > Erythroxylum > Erythroxylum acuminatum. The sequence goes on along the minus strand of JANKOD010000008.1, from coordinate 13,075,172 downwards.
CCTTGCTATCTTTATCAGCTTTTCTTTTGTTTTTCATCTTTTGCAGTGCTTGCCAGTTCAAATTTTTAGTTCTGTTTTTTCCTGTTTTGATCAGCTCATGGAGGAATTAGAAAATTTGGAAGAGACACTTAATGAAAGTATACGGGAAAGTATTGGTGCACGTGCAGGGAATAGAAGATCTCGTGGTAATGTGAAAGGAACAGCTGAAGATGATGATGATGACATTTTGAGGTACTTTACCTTTGGAGGATTTTTTGATGGTTATGATGAAGTGAAGATTCATAGCTTACCTTTACCTTTTATTCAGTGATGATGATGAGTTTTATGACCGGACAAAAAAGCCTACAATCAAAAAAGGAGGTGAGCCTCAGTCAATTGAAACCGCTGATACTCTTCTTGATAAGAGAGATACCATCTTGAAAGAAATGGAAGACAAAAGGGAATTGCTTTCAATTGAGAAGACGAAAATGCCAACAGAAACAGGACCTGAAGCTGAAGCTGGAGATGCACTTGATGCTTATATGTCTGGATTGTCATCTCAGCTAGGTAAGACATTGAAGGATCCAAAGATACAACCTGAATCTCTTTTACTTGTTTTCTTTTATTGTTTTTATTACTTTTTTGGGTTTACTATGATTGCTCCTGCCATCTTGCTTCCGATACTGATGTTCAATATTTCTTGTCAGTGCAAGATAAAACCACACAGCTTGACAAGGAGTTATCTGCTCTTCAAGCTGAATTGGACAGGATATTATTCCTCCTGAAGTTTGCAGACCCATCAGGAGAAGCTGCAAGAAAAAGGGAATTGAATGTGCTAGAACTGAAACGTGATAAAGTTGGAGCACCTCCCGCAGCCAGCAAAAAGAGAATTGCTACAGAATCTCCCAAAAATAACGAGTCGAGTAAGCAATTGAGTCTCACCATGCAGAAAAATGGGACTGCAGATGCTGGGACTGACACAGTTGAACCAAAGGATAATTCAGAAGCTGACAAGACGATCAATGATACTCCTGTTTGTAAATCTGTTTATACGGCTGTAAAGCCACAATGGCTAGGTGCTGTGGAGGACAGGGAAGTGAAAGAAACAGCACGACAAGAAGTTTCAAATTTAGATGAATCTGATCAGTTTGTGGATTACAAAGACAGGCAGAAAATCCTGCAAGAAGATAGCGATGTCCAGGTTAAGATGGATTCTACAATTGAAAGTGCTCCTGCTGGTCTCATAATAAGGAAGCGGAAGGAAACTGAGATACCTAAAACTAGTGATAACGAAGATCCTGATCAGTCCAAATCTTCCATGGAAACTAAGTTTTCTGCAGAAGATGCTGTGGCATTATTGCTGAAACACACGAAAGGATTACATGCAGATGAAGAAGGAGAAAAATATGATGACCAGAAGATGTTCGAAGGAAGTCAACCTAACAAAAGGCCAAAAAGAGTGCTTGGCCCTGAGAAACCTTCATTTCTAAAAAGCAGTCCAGAATACGATTCATGGGTGCCTCCTGAAGGTAAAAGTTGTCAAATCTAGAAACCAAAAATGGTTGTTGAAACTGATAGCTTAGTGAAAAAGCCATACTATAGACTCCAACGCATTTTGACATGACTTAAATGTTGCATGCAGGGCAATCAGGTGATGGGCGAACCTCTCTGAATGATAGATATGGATATTGAATGAAAGCTTGTGGTCCATGTATTTTCATACAGCCTATCATCCATCACAAGGATGGTTGGGTGGCCTTTGAATCATACTTTTGAATCCGATGACTTCACGTTCAATGCCTACAATGAGGTGACATTGTATTTGTATTAAAAAGTTGTTTGTTCAGGGGTATCCACTGTACGGATGGAAGATTTAGAAAGAACGTCCTGTCCAGTAGCCGTTTTCACAGATCATTGATCGCCAATGAGATGAGTAAAATTATGTACAGTGATTAAGATATGTCGGTGATGAGATGACGCATACTTGTCGTTATATAGGGAGCTATAATTTATAGAATCATCTCCTCAGCTTATATGGAGCATTCTAGGCCTGGACTTGTCATTAGTATTCGTTGCTGCTTCCAAGACTCGACAGCCATGTTAAACTTGTTCCGCTTTGAAAAGGAAAATCCAAGTGAAACAGAAACAATTGGATGTAAGCAACTTCAGTAAACCAGTCTTCATCTAAGTGTTTGTATCTCTTCAGCTATTGCTAAATGTTTTCTTCTTTACAGTATTCACTCTTATCTAATCGCAACCTATCATTGTGTCAAGCAATGCTTTCTTTAGACTCGATTATTTCACGTTTGGGATATAGATACGTTTCTTTCTTTTAGTTCACTCATAAAAAAAAATCTGAAACATTATCTTAAATACACACACACACTCCTTTTATTAGTGTTTTTTTCAATTTTTGGTTCCGTTAAGTTTTTCAATTATATATATATATATATTGCTAGTTAATATAAATGATTATAGATTTTTTTAAAATATTTGAATAAATCATCAAAAGATCAAATTGCCCTTACCTGTATAAATAAGAAGTTCCATTGAAAAGTTGCACCAAGAAATAAATCATCAAACCCAAACGAGTGCTTTTGGATAAAGAGAAAAGAAGATATTAATAGAACAAGAGCTATTTTGCACCAACTTTGAACATTATTAAGTACCTGATTAGCATTGTAACAAGTTCAACTGAACTAAGCAAGCATGATCCAATAGTACAGGGCAATGTAAATTGCTGGAAACTAAAATGTTGGCATTCATAAGCTATGTACACAGGAGTGGAAAAGAAGGTGGAGAAATTTTCTGGTTAAATTAATTTCCTATTTCTCTGTGGAAGATACAGTGTAACCAAGAAAAAACCACCAACTAAACAAATAATGGGAGTGGAATAATTGAATGGACCTTTCTACTTCCTCAGATTGCTGTTGCCGTGGGCCTGAAACAATCGATGTTGCATAATCTTACCGACCTTATCATGCCACCAAAGCTGCCATCAGTTCACTCAACAGTTAGACGAAAATAGCATGTTCCTTCACTAGACAGTAAATATGGAGGAAACAAAGAGAGTTAATTGAATTCAAGAGAAAGAAAGGGTCAACAAGTTACCGATCGATGCTATTCCTTGCCTTCTCAGGCGGCTCTGAATTGTTGCACTCTTTCTCTGAATGAGAATCATTTTTTCTTGGTTTCTCTGTCCTATCCACACTGGTTCTTGATTTGTCTCTGCGATCTGTGCTTAGCCTAGGGATTTCCCTTTGCTTAGTACTTGTCTTAAATTTCTCCCTCTGTTCCTTGCCTAATCTAGTCTCTTGAAAATCTGAGCTCTTACGTGGATTCTGAAATAGATCTGGAGTTTCCCCAGATACTTTTTCCAGACGGGATGATTTCTCAATGGCTGATATGAACTTTTTGAGATGTTTTATGTATTGTGGGTAAAGTTCCAGGTTACAGTGGTTCCCTCCCTTTACCCATAGTGGTTCATACTTCTCCTTGCAGAGATCCCAAAGCTGCTTGCCATGAGACCAATCTACAACATCATCTGCGCTTCCCTGTATGCAACAAGGCAAACGCAAATCAAGGCAACCAAGCACATAAGTTCACTAATCAAAGACTGTCATTGTTACATGCCCTATTAGTAAATGAGTATTTCATACTCAAATCAAGTTGGACCACCAATCATAGTGGTCACTGACTTCGTTGAATCATAAATTTATACATACTTTTCATGCATATGACACCACTTAAAACAATCAAAACCTCACTAGCAGGTGTGATAGGGTCATATATTGTCCTTTAACTCTGTCTCCTGTACTAAGAAAGGGTTAAATACCAATTATAGCATCACTGAATATGATATTAGGTTAAGGCCTCAGGTTGATGCATAAATATTGATCTCTTCTCTTCTTCTTTTTTTCCTTCTGATATTGATGCATAAATGTGGTTGATATTAGGCTAAACAGCTGGCAATATGTTTAGGATCATTGAACCTAGCAATTACCCACACTCTACATAATGTTTACAAGTAGCAGGGAATGTGAAATAGTCTATTCAGCACTCTTATCAAATTGGAATGAAAAGGACTGGCAAGAAGAAAGATAACCGATAGACAACGGAAAGAAATCTAGCACAATATGAAGATTTGTACATAAGAACTCAGTTTCCTGCCAGTTTAATTCCCAGCTTTCTTTCATCCATTCTAATGCACAGAAGTTCTCCCACTTATACTGAAAAAGCAAGAGTTCATAAACAATTGGGGATACTTTGTGCAAAAAACACCGATTACACCTTAATGCCATCTATGTCAGCAACACTATTCATTCCAGCCTGAATAGAGAGGTTCAGACTGCCCACTGATCCGCCAATACAATGGAAGCGATAAGATTAATAACCATCTTTGGTCCTCCAACTGCAGATTAAATTTAGGTGAAGCAGCACACATTTCCCAAATGATAAGTTTTGAACCAAGATAAGGGGGAAGTTGACTCAAACCAGAAGATAATTGTAGAACATTTGTAGAAATGGAAATTATTATTCAACCAAGTCATGCATCTGGTGCTGATCACAAACACACACAAACTCACAGACTCTAACCATAGTTGGCACTATTTTAGATCACCTGATTCGTTTTGTGAGAAGGATTAGATTTTTACCAACCACATAGGAAAGATAGGAAGCAACATGCTAAAACGTCATTACGTGTAAATATACATATAGAATTTGACCATTATTCTCAAACTACCAAAATACTTACATGAATAACCAGTACTGGACAACTGACAGACGGTATCTTATCAACATTCTGTGCCATATAACCACACCAAGTCAGAATATCATTGACGAAAAAGCAGTATGAAACAATACAATTTATTATTCATCTGTAATCACCTTATAGATGTCAAACCAATACGTTTTTTTCACAGGATACATGACACGCAGGCCAGATGCTATTGGGCTGTGAAGAACTACAGCCCTTAATCTCTGTAATTGAGCCGCTAAATCTACAGTTGGTCCACTCCCAACTGATTGCCCATACAAGATTATATTTTCTTCCTTCACCCCATATTTCTCTTCAAGGCACCTATAGGCAGCTTCTATATCAGCATAAGTATTCTGCTCAGTTGGCTGTCCAAAAAGACAATTTAAATTCAGCAATCCATTTGTTTATTGAATATGACGCTGCATCTTGTTTCAAACATGATTCTGACATAACTCATAAGAAAAATCAGAAGAACTAGCAGCTGTTTTCCTCACCAAGAGATTCGTATTGTCATAGAAAGGGAGAGTTTAGCACGACAGAAACTAAGGAAATTTATTGTTTTCAAACAGTAAACAAAGCCTGTCAAATTTAATGAACCAACCTCCATATTCCGTAGAGAGAAATCACAATACTACAAATTTCTCAAACCTCATCTACCTGCAAGCATTTGCTGCATACAGTACCGCTTCAAGCTTTTCAGCTAAAAATTTGCATATAATGTCCAGATTCAAAATAGTAGAAACAAAAAAAGAGGAAAAACTTCAAAATCATTTACATCTACTACGAAATCCCAACAACGACAATACTAGACCTCTCCAGCTGAATTTAGCATCAACCAAGTAAATAAAGAAGAATCAATCAAAGGTGATACCTTCCCACTTGACTGCCCATAACCACTGTAGTCATACCTGAATACATGAATCAACAATCATTTCAAAGTTAAAACAAAAATTGGATTCGCACAAGAAGCAATTAAAGATAACAACAAAAACGTTAACAAACCAACCCCATCAAATTAACTCTGAGATGCAAACTGAGTTCGCAGAACAGATCACACATCTGACCCAGATCAGCTGCGTTGCCATGAGAGTAAAGCAGAGTCAGCGAGGCTGCTGGGTTCTTGAAGTACACCGCTACCACCTGATTCCCTCTCTTCGTGTCCAGTTTCAAAACGTCGACGTTGTCCCTCAACCCCATCGCAATCCCGGACACCGACATCCTAAGCTTCCCAGTAACCTGATCCACCGCCACCTCATACGACGGCGGGCTCGGAGGAAAAAATGCTAACTTTGCGGCCATCGAAGACGTAACCGCCCCCATTCGTGCACGCCAATCACACCCCCTCACAAGTAGATCAAAACTTTGAACGATTAACAAGTAGCCCAATATCAAATTCCTCTACTTTTCAGTGGAATCACCCCCAAGTGCAGCTCGGATCACATAAAGTAACCCTGGGCATCTGAGAAATGAAGTTTGCGTCGAAGGAGTTGGAAGAAAGCGTCAGCAGCCCAATTCTCCCAAAGAATTGTTAGTTGATGGGTGAAGTGTTTGGACTTTGGGTGGGAAACAAATGAGAGGAAGTGGAGGAAATTCCGGCGAGAGGAGCACGTGGAATATGAATTATTTATACAAAGAAGAGAATTTCTTATCCTTTTGATAAATTTGTTCTCCTTCTGTGTTTTGTTTTGGTGGTAGTGAGTGTAAAGGACAGGGGTTGGAATTTAGCGTATGCTGTCTGATGAGGTCTATGCATTTGCCAGCTTACATACATACGTTTAAAAACAATAGGAGACAGACAGGGTTTAATGTCACCAATTACGTCTTTTGATGTTTTTCTCTTTGTCCATTGTTTTCAACGACTAGCATTTGTAAGAGTATATTTTCCAACTCAATAAGTATTTACGACATTCGTTGAAAAGTGAAAACATCAAAGTTGAGATAGAAAGAACCTATCATACGAATATCACCAACATTTTGAGGTTAATAGCAATTCAAAGTTCTAACATGGATTGTAAGAACAATTCAAACAACTCATGGACGTGTTTTACCAACAACAACAAGAAGAGGAGTAGTGTAGTGACATCCCTAGGAGACCATCTATAGCAAAATCTCCTAAGACCAACGATCGACAACGTGGTCAAGCTTAGAGAGCCACAGACTAAAAACAAATCGTTGAGAAATCAAGTGGTTAGTAAATTTAAGTGAATACGACACCTAATACATACCAAGAATATCTTTCCAAATTTTTAAGTGGACTGCATAGGTCACCTAGTAAAACAAGTGATAAATTACGATGATATGGGTGAATTTTTTTGATGGATCTAGTGAAAGAAAAGGTAGTAGGTAAAAGTTATGATCAAAGGAAAGTTTGATATAGAAATCAAATATATGTAAAGATACAACTTTCAAACATCAAATAATAAGTCAGAGTATGAATCTTTATCATATATGGTTAAAATGACTTCCCACTTACCACTGAGTGTGGTATATGTGAAATCGGATCTTTTAAATCAAGTATTGAGAATTTAAGTCTAAAAAGAAAATCATGTAAAAGTAAAAGGCTATTGTGGGTGTAACCCCCATTTTATGGATGTTCACTTGATTAATTCCACTAAATCTAAACTCTGGAGGTCTTAATTGTCTCACTGGATCAAAAAGAGTGTATGTTATAAATCTTATCCTTTTGAAGATTTGAAAGGCAACTGTTGGATAAGATAAAAACACTCAACAACATAAGTGTTTTAGAGTTCAAATGTGTGTGTGCGCGCGCGCGCGCGCTCGCGTGTGCATGTACATATCAATTTATACTCTTTGGACTCAAAAGGTGGAACGCCCACCCTAGGGCCCCCACACTTCGGCCCGACATTGTGTGAGGGAGGTAAATCACGGTCTAATCCCAGCCAGCTTTTCGGAAAGGCGACCCAGTGCTCGATGCGCACAAGGAGTCATCACATTGGATGAACTCCCACACTGCCGCTGCCGAGACTCGAACCCAAGACCTTAGACTCACTTTTCTTCCTAATGACCAACTGGGCTACCCGTGCGGGCATATCAATTTATACTCAATTCTAGAGTTAGTTGTCATAAGTCTTTTAAGAGAGCTCTAAAGAATGCTAACAGAGTTAAATTAGCTATAATTGTCTTGTGGGGAGTTCTTAAGTTAGACAACTATAACCCTTAATCATTTGTATCCTACTATTTAATTTATTAGATTTTATTATCAATTTGTCCCACCGTTTTAGCTTCACACTAGAGTGTTTTCCACATTAAAATCTTATATTCATAATTTTTCAATCGTCTTCATCGTGTGAATAGTTTGTTTGGTTTAGTGATCTCAAAGATCTTGTGAGCCATTATTACTTAAAACCCTGACAAAGGCAATACATCTCTAAGTGAGTTAGGGTATGACTATAGATATAAAACTAATACCTCTTAAGGAAAATGTTTTAACTAATCAAATATCAAAAGAGGAACCTAGAGGGCACAAAAGAGCATTCTTCTAAGAAGAAAGGCTAAATCTTGAATACATAGTAGTATATATGAATAACATCAAGTAATAAGAGGATGAGTGAATAAGAGAGATATGAGAATATATGTACTATGAGAAAAATTAAGAGGATACTAAAGAGGCCAAGAGGTTTATATGAAATGGTGAAAGGTATACACTTATAAATGAAAAACTTTGTTATAGATCTTTAATTTTAACTTACTTGCATTATGTGGCCTTATCTGAAATACCACGAATTTTAAGAGACTACTTTGAAGAGAGATGTGTCATACCAAGGGGCCTCTCTATTATTCTATAACTTACTTATAAAATGATATTATTTGCTAAAGCTAAGAAAGGAATTCAAGATTATGTGAAGAAGTGCAACAAATATCATTGACACTCAAACTTACACCATAAGCCTAATACTATTTGCATAGTGAGGGATAAACATTTTAGGACCTTTTCTACTTGCAATACACCAAATTAAATTTATTTTTACATGCATTCAATCATTTTACTAAGTAGGTAGAGACTAAAGTATATATAATAATAACAACCATAATCGTAAAGCAATTCTTGATAGTTAACACAATTAGTCATTATGGTGTTCTTTTAGCTATTATTAAAAATAAGGACACATAATTCAATAGCAAAGGATTCTCGCAATTCTATAAACAAATAAGAATCAACTTGACTGAAGTCACGAACGAGGCCATCCTCCAATGTACGTGTACTAAAGTTAAGAAGTTTGAAGGAACTTGGGTAGATCATATTCATTCCATCCTTTTGCCTATTACACTATGTCCAAAACTTATATTGGGAAGTCATCTTTCGACATGGCTTTTAGAGTAAAGGCCCTAATCTTAACAGAACAAAAACAAAGAGATAGCTTGAACTGAAATGGTTTAGACCATTTATTATTAGAGAAGTTACAAGACTAGAAACTGCAAGTTGTCTTATCTTAGTAGATGAGAAATTTCATGGATATGGTATAAGCAACACTTGTGTTCACACTATTAATAAAGTTCTTATCATGTTTTCAAATCTTTATCTTAAAAGATACTATAATGCATATCTAGACCATACATTAAAGATGTTTTTGCTTTAAGGCGAAATGCACTTGTAAGACATAAGTAATTGTACACCTAAGACGTTTTCACTCTAAGACAAAACACATTCATAAAGTGTAAATCAATTTAGCAATTATGCACCTAATGCATTTTTTTCTCTAAGGTGAAACATACTCATAACGTATAAATCTGTTTAGCAATTATACACTGAAATGTATTTTTGCTTAAAGGAAAAATACACTAATAAGATGTAAACCTATCTAGCTATCATGCACCAAAGATGTTCTACGTTAAGGCAAAGCACACTCATAAGACATATATCTATCTAACGATCATGCACCTATGACATTTTTTCTCTAAAGTGAAATTCACTCCTAAATTGTATATCTATCTGTCGATCGCATATGTAAGACATTTTCACCTTAAGGAGAGATGCATTTACAAGATGCAAACTTTTAGTGAATGATCACCTAAGATGTTCTCACAGTAAAATAAAATACACTCATAAGATGCAAGCATGCTAACCAATCATGTGCATAAAATGATTTTTTTCCAAGATATAACATACCTATAAGGCATAAATTTACTTATTAAATTATTTCATATATTTAACGAAGGTATTACTCTACTTGAAATAATAATTGTCCATATGTTTTGAACTTAAGAAAAAAAATCTACATATACTAAGAAAGATGAAAGACCATGTGGCAAAAATAGAAATGGTTTATATTGGTACTAAGAAAAAAAAGTCAAAAATTACAAGGGGAAACAAATAAAATAATAATCTAACTGGCTAAAGGGAGATTTACAAACTTAGACATAGACATCCATAAGATGACCAAAAGGCATACTCCAAAAACATTCAATAACAACTCTAGACATTATTTAATGAGCCATACCTTTTTATCCATACTAACCTAAAGATTGATCACCAACCTATCAAATGGCGACTAGAAGTTTGATGTTAGTAGAAGAGGGATAACCTTTCCATATTAGGTTTTTCACCCAATTCCTTTAAAAGATCAATGAAATCATCAATAGAGAGAATTAGGTACAAACTTAAACTTAGATGCATGATTAGGAGTAGACAAATCATTGATTTTAACTCATCAATATGTATGTTTGAATGCTTGGACTTTATGAGCTATTTGGATTTTTAAAGCCATTAATAGAAAACATGAATATGTTGTTTCAATTTTAAGTCTCAAAAGAGTTTCTCTTTAGAAAATCATAGAATACGTCCATTTTATACTCCTTTATAAGATACTTAAATCATTTTGGCAATGTAGACACTTAACTTATCATAGTCTACAGTTAGACTATGTATCTACTTATCAAAGCTTTCACAATCTTGTTGTTATATATCTCTCTCTATATATGGATCTGTATTATAAGTTGTTAGTGATGACAGACCTAACGTTATAACAAAATATTGAGAGAAGTTTATTACTCTAATGATGTTGACCTTAATATGCCTAGCAATATATTCATGGAGTTTCTCTTTAAGAGATTATAGTCTTCTTGCAGGATTAGGCTTTGACACAATTACACATGATCATTGATAGGCTCTGCAAGTGCACAGATTTAGTTGCAGTAATCAAGTGTCGATCCACAAGGACTAGGTCAAATTACTAAATTTATACCTCCTA
>JANKOD010000008.1:13023311-13045021 GCA_026284645.1 Erythroxylum acuminatum | reverse complement strand
TAAGGAATGTATTTTACCTTTGCTTTCAAGTGGGTGTTTTTCTTTCATGAGTGCTTTTTAGGATATTTAACATTCATATGCATTCTTCTTCTTCTAGGGCCCGATGTATGTAAGGAATATCCTTATCAACTAACTATAACTAGATCAATTTACGTCTACCATTGAATTTATGCTTCTAGCGAGGGATTGAATTGCAAATGTAATATCCATTGCAGGTGCATGATCCTGTTGAGAATCAGAAGATTGTGCATCTTTAGTTGACATTTAGTTAAACATTAGGGACCAGATGTTTTCCTTTCTGACTGACTTTAACTAGATTTCTTTGACTCTGTTTCTGAATCTTTTCTTCTAGCCAGGAATTGAATTGCAAATGTAATATCCATGGCAGGTGCATGATCCTGTTGAGGATCAAAAGCTGTGTGTATTCTTAATTGAGAAGGCAATGGCAAAGCTCACACCTCAGATAGAAAAGATACTTGGCATATTTGATTTAAGGGGCTTTAAGACAGCAAAATGCTGATATTAACTTCCTGACGTTTTTGGTAACTTTCAAGTCTTATGCTCAATCTGCATGAATAGATGAGAAACTTTCGTTTTTGCTTTGGTTTTTGCTTGCTTTATGGTGTATGTACTCTCAAAATTTTTGTTGAACTTATCGCATGGAAGTGCTCAGCTTGTCAAGTCGTAGAATAGAATGTTTTTATGTCTGCTGAAAGAAAAGATTGTACATTGTCAGTTCCTCATGTTTTACCAATTTGGCTCTCAGTTTGTTTGTTTTTTTCCCTCTCATACGGGGATACATTCATATGGTTTTCTTCAAGCTTAACATCAAGGTTCATGTGTAGGAATTACGGAAACAAAGTGGATCATTCTTAAGAGCCAGTTCATATGGAGCAGGTTTTCCTGGAGATTTGAGTTGCGGTCCATTTGAACGTAGTAGCCATCCAAGATTATCAGCATGAAATAAGAAGAGGGTACTAACAAACTCTTTTCCTCTTTCAAGACCAAGGCAAAGAGTTTTTCTCATTTGTAACTGAAGCAGATTTTAGAAAACAGTTCCTTTTGTACCTGAAAGCCATCTGATTAGATGATAATAAATTACTACCCAATTACTGAAACTAAAATGGAACTAATAATGGCAATGGCAAAGAGTCATGGTGATTTTAACCAGAAAAAGATATTCCTTAAGAAATTGAGATCCTTGTAATCATCTTTATTAGCATAAATAATTTTATTATAAAATAAAATATAGTTAAAATTAATAAAAGTATTTTTTATTTTTATGTTGCGAAATAGTTTACTGTATCAAATTCTTTTTAAAAAGCTATTTTTTTAATTGACAGTCAAATAGTCAACTGGTTTTTTAAAAAAACTCTCATCGGAAAAGCATGCACTTACAGTAGTACTCACGCGTGGCCCACCAATGAAACAATGGAACATTCCGTGTACAAAGTTACAAAATGTTTAGGTCCTTCCAAAACTACTGCGGAGCCGGAGAGGCTTCAACCTTCCAATTGCTTGTGGGATTTTTGTAGTTGTACCGGCTAAAGATCGTATCTTTGTGCATTTTTTAATTGTTATAATCTCATAAACCTAACCCCACATTCCTTTACCCGACCCACGATTATGTTGTACTGGTCACCGTCAAGGCTTCAACATTGTAGCCCCCTGGAAAGGGCTTGCTTTGATGCTTTTCTTTTTCATTTCTCTTCAGCCTCTACAGCATCTTCAACTTCAACTGGCCCATCGTTGTCTTATCTTGACTCTTAACGTTGAACAAGTCACAACAGGAGAAGGGTTATGATTTAACATGCTTTGTTTGTGCTGGTGTTGATCGCTGGTTCTTGAGGTCTGTTTCCTGGGGTGTATACGTATCTTCAATAATCTTCTCTTTTCTTTACTTAATTTTCCGGTCAACTTTTGGTGGTTCCAACTTTCTTATTCGTGTTCCCGTGGAGGTTTGAATTTACTACTTATACTTTTCTAAGGTTTCATTTCGGAAGATTTGATGATCGGATACAACTTGGGTTTTCTGGGGGTGATGTTTTTGGTGAATACACCTGTTAGGTGATCATTGCGAGATGTGTTAAAGGATCCATGCTATCTAGCTCGCATGTGAGAACAGAAAACTTTTGCTAGCATATAGTAGATCAGCAGATTTTACGTTCATAAGCCTTTGCGTTGAAAAGGAATTAATTTTGAATTCTTTCTCAAAGTAAGAATTTGGATATGTGATCATTTTATTATTGTCTCTGGCTGTTGCTGATCAATGAACTCAGGCATCCATTCTGCTACAAGCCCTTGTGGCAAGGAAATCTGAGCAAATTAGAAAAGTAGTAGGAAAATTAATACCTATGTTCTTTTGCTTAAGTTTGGCTGATACTTATGAATCCCCTCTTCAATGTTTGTTTAACATAATCTGTCCAGTCAATATTTTTTTAAATATTTCCGTTTATTTACTCAGCAATCTCTGAGTAATCATCTAAAATCACTGGAGCTGCATATATTAAGATGTAAAGTTGCTTGTTCAGCCTGTTACTCTCCTGGTTCGTTGGTTACATGCCCAAAATTTACCAGTATCTTGCATTGTTGGTTATGTTAGTTTTCCTTGATTAGTTCTAGTTAACCATTCGAATAAGTGAAGTGGAGATAAAGTTGTTTTATGATGGACAATTCCATTTCTTCTTGCACATGTTTTTCTGCTAATGTTTAACAATACAGTGAAATGGAGATAAAGATGTTTTATGATGGACAATTCCATTTCTTCTTGCACATGTCTTTCTCCTAATGTCAACTAAATTATGTTATGTCAATGCCTAATGCCTAATGCCTAATGCCCAAAATTTGACATCTATTTAAGATGGCTGTGATCATTCATACCTCACATGTTGGTGTTAATATACATTGCCTTAAATGTTTTCAGGAAATAATTTATCTCTAAATGATGTTCTATCTCTTGTTTGTAACAGTGATCCTGCAACAATTTTGATCTGTAAAATGTTTGCAACACACAAGTTGCAAAAAGGACAAAACAATGACACAAAAACTTGATTTGATTGTTCTTGGAGTATCTGTTGGTTTGTCCCTTGGTATCTTGATTGCTACACTAGTATTTCTTGGTCTAAGGTGGTACAAGAAGCATGCTCGTCTCAGACGATGTGCAAATGAGCGTAGTTTTGGATCACTTCCCGTACGCATGAATGGCATCGATGCAAACACTGATCTTAGTGCAGCTATTGGAAGTCCTGTGACACACAAACCAGACCATACTCAGAGAAGCGCTCAACCTTCTCGTTGGAGTTATCAAAGTAAAGATCGACCTGCTTCCTTTTCTGGCGTCACTAGATATTCTTACAAGTATGTACTCCTCTAAATTGCAACAGATTTTTGTTTCTCAAACATGTCAAAATATTTGATGTTACCATGAATGTGGAATTTTGGGGATACTACTGGCATTACACAAGTCAAATTGCAAGTAAATATGCTAGAAATCTGTTTTTATCTTGGCATTAGTTAGACGTGAATATGGAAAGTGGAGAAAAGAAGCAAAAGTAGTCTTAGATGGATTCAGGTGGATTATAACTTTCTTGTGAATTCAGTTTGCATTATTTAGTTCTGTTCAATAGGTCAAATTTCCTCAAAATGTAGCAATGAAATAGTTGGCATTTTTGAAGAAGGTATTTGGCCTTTGATTTTGCAGAGAATTAGACAGCTCTCTCAAGTTTCTTAAAGGAAGTTAAATTGATAAATCTTGTATATTCACGAAACTGTTGCTTGGATTACAAATCTGATATTCTGACTTGTCTGTTTGCTACAAATTTTTTAATGAATGTAAATGAACATATTAAGAAGCTCGTGAATGAATTTGTCAAGCAATTCATCCTGTGACTTGTTGCTTTATCAGGGATATTCAGAAGGCTACACAAAATTTTACAACCACTTTGGGAGAAGGTTCTTTTGGGCCTGTGTATAAAGCAGTGGTGCCTACAGGAGAAATAGTAGCTGTAAAGGTGCTTGCTTCCAATTCAAGACAAGGGGAGAAAGAGTTCCAGACAGAGGTAATGGCTCCATCACTAATACTGATACTGTGAGAGGGAACTTAATCCTCACAGGATGAAGTGTAAGTGAGAAAGATGCATGCGGCTAGAGCTATCCACACTGGCTTGCCAATTCTTTCTGAAAAATTAGAAAGACCACCAAGTCTCTTTATTCAAAAGATTCAAGAGTGTGAATTGAATACAAATTTTTGTCCATGTACGATCTTTTGTGCCGTGACTGCTCTGAAGATCACCTTTATTTTCTGTGCGAAACATATATAAATTTTTCTTAAAATCCTATAAATGTAATGATGTTTAAAAATTAATGGACTAAATTGACGAAAAAGTTCTACCTTAAAACACTTCACATTTAGAAACATTTGACACAATAACTTAAAATTTGTTGAATGATATAACAAATGTTGTGTCTTTGAACACTGTCAAATTCCATCATTCGTTTTATAAATGCTATTTTTAAAACCCAGTTTGCTACTTATCCATATCACAAATGTCTTCCCTTTGCCTGTGTTTTTTCAGGTATCTCTTCTGGGGAGGCTGCATCACAGGAATCTAGTTAATTTGGTAGGATATTCTGTAGATAGGGGACAACATATGTTGATCTATGAGTTCATGTGTAATGGAAGTCTGGCAAACCTTCTTTATAGTAAGTTAAGAAGCTCACTTTTGGAATATTATTCATGGTGAGAGTTTATATGCATAAGGGTGCATATTTTTCTTTAAAGGAACATTATTTAGTAAATGCTGCCATTATATTTCACAATCCACTTCTTGACATTTTGAATTGAACTTACATCTCATGTAGCTGTAAACTTTTTAGCAAAGAGCATAATATCTTTTGACCAATGTGGTTATCACCCTTCATGCAGAATTTATATTCAATGTAAGCTTATTTTATGACACCTCAAAAAATCATTCCTTCTCTTTGTTGACTTCACTAATCAATTGGTTACAATTTCCTTTCCCAAATATATTAGATTGGTATTAAAGAAGCAATGTTGATGATTATGAGGTTACCTTTTGCATCACACTCGCCAGTTACAATCCAGCATCAAACTTTTGCATGTAAAACTGTAATCAAGAGAAAACCTTCAGTCAAACATAGTCAGATCGATTTTTTTGCCAGAAGTGGCTGTCAGCTGAACAGTGTGAATGTTGAATTTAGATATATATCTCTATTTAGGTGATCATGGTATTGTTCCAATTTATTATGTTACAGTTTCATGAAAATTCATGTAAAGGGGAAGTTGGTTCATCCTTATGAACTTTTTGGATGATTAACCTTTGTTCAGAAACTTGTTATTATTTTGTTTCTTCTAGAGGTAATGCATTTATTTACAATTCCTTCATAATGAACACCATGTTGTACATTCACCAGATCAAAAGGAACAAAGCTTAAGTTGGGAAGAAAGGCTCCAAATTGCCCTGGACATTGCACATGGGATTGAATACCTTCACGAAGGAGTAAGTTAACTGCATATACATTTGTTTTCCCTTTGTCACTCGTGTTGTATGCATCTTGATCTTTCTCTGGTAGAATTCTTTTTTTGTTAATTCCATTGAAATTCTATTTTTTCTTACTGATGCAGGCAGTTCCATCGGTCATCCATCGAGATTTAAAGTCTGCTAATATATTGTTGGACCAGTCAATGAGGGCTAAGGTAAACTTGGGATGTTAAATATGAAATATAGTTCCTCAAGACAGATGAGTAATGAACGTTCACTGCTCTTTAAGGGGGTAGCTTTTCTTCAACATTAAAAATATATAAAAAAAGGAAAGCTTTTTAATGTTTTTAAGTCTTCAACTGTCCTTCTCTGTAATCATGACATTAGGTTGCCGATTTTGGACTTTCAAAGGAAGAGGTCTTCGATGATCAGAATTCTAGCCTGAAAGGTACTTACGGCTACATAGACCCAGTGTACATATCCACAAACCAGTTCACCAAAAAGAGTGACATCTATAGTCTTGGTGTTATCATCTTTGAACTCATTACAGCGATCCACCCACAGCAAAACCTAATAGAATATGTTAATCTCGTAAGTCTTGTACCTTTCCTGATAACTTTGTTCTTCCATTACTCTGTTTCTTTGATCTAAAACCTCCTCTTTTCTTGGATGAACAGGCTGCCATGAGTTCAGATGGTATTGATGAAATACTAGACAAAGAACTACTTGGACAATGCAACATTGAGGAAGTGAGGGAGCTGGCTAGAATTGGTCATAAATGCTTGCATAAATTCCAAAGGAAGCGACCTTCAATTGGGGAAGTTTCACAGGCTATGGTGAAGATGAAACACCGGCAACTTGCCAGAAATAACACCATGTCTTTTGCAAGTCAAGATATGTCACAAGTTGTAAGCAAAATAGAGGACCAGCAGGTAGAGTTGAGTGAACTGACAAGCAGAGAGTTTAAATGATCAAAAGACTTTACGTTTTCTGTTTCTTCTTATAGATTGCCAGCTAATACCGATGATACAAGAGTACAGGAAAATTAAAGCAGTAGCCCCTTTCCTTGTGAAATCAAATATACAGTAGCGTAGGATCACAAATTAATTCTGTTTTAGCATTTCTGAAGTTTTGAAATGGGAAAAGTCGATTCTTGTTGTCAATGAAATCAAGATTTTTTCTTCTGAACAATCACTTCAGGTGTTTTAGGTAGTTCCAAGAATGAACATCATCAACTAAGAAGCAAGCAAAGACAATGTTGAGCTAAAGACATTTGCTTGAGGGCTGATCCTGGTTTTGGTTTAACCATGAGGTTGATGTATAGAATGTGAACAGCATTTACAAGTAAACATTACTAGTAAAAAACGAGAATCATTTGAAAGAAGGGGAATGAGGTTGCCAACGAGGGTCATAGAAATATAATAAAAATTAAAAATCCTTTATGTCTAATTAAATGCAGAGCAGGCACTGATGGCCATCGTCTTCAACCATATTGTACGCGTAGGCACGTAACTGTTAGGAACTGCAGCTGCTGACGTGATCAGTTTCTTTGGAAATTCTCTTATCTGTTTGATTGGTCTGGTCTGATCCAAGACACCTTCTACATTTCCTAATACTTGCCACTTATATACAAGTATGATTATTTTCAGCAACAGCATAAGGGTATCATGAGTAGACTCTGCTTGCCTGGTTTTCCTATATACTGGGCTGTATTGATTGCTGGCTGTCCGCTTGGAAAAGGACAGAGGGTTTGGCCTTAAAAGGCTTTGATATATGTGGCAGCTTTTGACCTTTATAAAAAGAGCCCTTTGAGCTTGGTTTCTATACTTTCTGTAAAGATGGAATGCCCATCAAAGAGTTTGTGCTTATATCTTTTCCTTTAATCATCCTAACAAATTCATGACAAACAATGATTTTGTGGATAATCTAATACTGTCTTTCACATTTTGTAGGTGGCAATTGGATATTTGCTGCACATTATGTGGTCTTGTGGACTTAGGTAATTACAAGTGCTTGTTACCACACAAGTCCCCAAATGTGTCATTTTCGTGATTTTCGCATGTGGGTTGATTCCACCTCAATGTGGTCCAACATTCTACTGCTTGTCTTTATGCGTAAATATACCTTTCCCAATCACATGCAAGATAGTAAAATGGCGTTTTGTAGAGTAGTCTAAAAGTTCCAAACAAGTCTGGACTCTGGATTCATCTTGCATGAGATGGAAGTACTCAAAACGTACAGGGAACTTATTTACCATAAGGAAAAGCCATCTAAAAGGAACTTGTCTTTAATAACCATTTATCTTAATATTCATGTCATGGATCGTTACAATCAATCACAATAATCAAAGAATAAGTGCGAAAATAACAAACACACACAGATTTACGTAGTTTACCAATGTTTTTAACTACGTCCACGGGGGGTTAGGGTTTTATTTCACCGTGAATGTTTTCAACATAAGTTCACTAGGATAATAGAACGTATATAAAATACAAAAGACATAACTGTCCTCTAATAATTGATCCAAATGTATTATCAGGCTCCGTATCTTAATAATTGGGCTCCATATCTCAACATGGAAACCATATAAGGGTCTATGAATAAAATTTTATGGAAACCATACAAGTGTCTATGAACATAAAATCATCATAACATTAGGAGGATTTGTCTAAGAGAGCAAACACTTCCAAAATGATTTAATTCAAATCCAATCCAAACTCATGTTCTAGTAATTTTTATTTCTTTATTTTGTCTCATTTATATTAGGGTTAATTACAGAAAAAAAAAAAAAACTCAAACTTTAGTCAATTTTGCAATTATAACCCAAATTTTAAACAATGACAATTAAATACTCAAAATTTTTAATTTTTTTCAATTTTAATCCGACGTTATTATTTCTGTTAACATTGCTAATTCGGCTTGTCACATAAAACAGAAATCTTCAACACTTATACACATTAGACCTAATTAAGTTTAACTAAACTACGCTATTTGAAATTAAAATTCCTAAATCAAACCCTACTATGCTGGTGCGAGACAACAACGATATTTTATCATGCTGGAGCGAGATGGCAACGACACAATTTCTAATAATACGAATAAAATCTTAATTTGTCACCCTAAACTTTTTCTTTCTGTGCGAGAACGAACTGATTTAAGATTTTCAATTCTAACGATTTAGCTAGCAAATTTGATTTAGAGATTTCAATTCTAAAAAAATGTAGTTTATTTAAACTTAATTAAGCTTGACGTGTATAAGTATTTAGGGTTTCTTAATTAAAAGGTAAGAAGACTTAACATTCTCCTACGGATTTAACAAATTGAGTACTTTTGAATCTTTCCCTATATTTCGGCTGAATCTTTATTTGATGTTGTTGTTGTACAAATATATAAAAATTGATGTCGAGGTAACAAATTTTGATGTTATTATGGATCATATACGACCTCCCAAATATCCAATCATTAAATTTTCTTTAAATAGCAAATTGGACATTGAAAATAGAAGACATGTTGAATATTGGAAGACGCTTTAGGTAATGCGGTCACATGGTATATGGTGTCGGGGGACTAGACTACTCATGTTGTACTGTTTCTTTTTCACAGAAATTGGGTGTATTTTGATTAGCTCCCATGCTTCCATCCCCATGTGACTTTGCCATTCTTTAATCAAATATGCATCAAATAAACCATAAAATGTGTATTTCCTTTGTTCGGTCTTAAATCAGGGTATCTACCGATAGATACATTATCTGCTGAAGATTTTCATGTAGTGTATTTAAGGTTATAATGCGATGTTTTAGTAGGAGGAAGACATAGAATGAGTCTTGATTAGATAAGGTAAAGCGACTGCGGTGGCTCAAAGCCGCTGCTGTCCAAGTTGTTTTGACTAGAGCCATTACTGGTCCCTTTCTCATCCTCATCATTCAGATACAAATTATAATGATCTTCAGAGAACACTGCCACCTATCTAAATCCTTCCGTTTTCAGTTTCAATTCCATCTATGCCCACGGGACCATCCTACCATTAACATATCAGTAACATTGTTTTCATAAAAAAAAAAAAAAAATGAATTCGTTCCCAATCATGTGAAGAGGACAACAGAACAGCCAGCCAGCCACTGCCTCAGCCTCGTGTCATGTCACTTAATTGTTCATAAATCTAATGCCAAACATGGGAATCTAATCTTTTGCTTCAACTCGATACCAACGTGACTGTGCTTCTCACGCGCCGAAACTGGGAGTGGTCGGGTTAGACAATATCGCATAGAACATAACATGCCCGATTTCTCCGGCTCCAAACACTCTCTGTAGCTTACAGACATTACTTCACACGCGTCACACCTTACCTCTGACGCTTGACTTTCATTCGCATACCCCACTTCTCAGTCATCTCTTCTTCTTCAAAGCTTCTTTGAAGGGGGCGAAAAAAAATCCTGGGAGAAACGAGGAGAGGGACTGGCGAGAGAGGGTGAGGTGCAGTGTTCTGTGTTCGGTACGGAGAAAGCTGAAGTTTTGGTGGTGTGGTTTAGTGAAAGGAGAAGGAAAGATGGTGATGAAGTCTAAAATGAAATGGATTGGCTTAGTGGGCCTGGTTTTGTCTGTCTTCTCCCTCTCTGTACATTTCTTGCTTGCTAGATTCACAGATGGAGGTGTTTATGACTACCAGTCTTCAATCACACTCTTTTCTTGGAGACCCGTCTTCGAAAATCCTGACTTTGCCAAAAATGTATCTTCTATGATTCTTTTTCTTTTAAAGTTCCTGTCTTTCTTGTCACTTCTTTGATGGGTTTGGATTGTTATTGCTTGCTTGCTCTTCAGCAATGTCTTTCTATCGGTGTTCTGTGAATGGAGCAGTTAGTTTTGTTCTGGTAAAATACTGTTTGATTTTACGTTGATTTGGTTAATTTGCAGGGATCTGAAGATCCCTTAGGACAAAAACCCCTGTTAAATCAACGTGTTTGTTCTTTGAAATTTGCAAGTCTCATAGTCTATGACGTTTTCTTTCCTTATGTTAGATCTATCTCTTTAGAAATGACTTTGATCAGTACCCATCAAATTCGCATTTGCACCTTTTATTGGCGAAAGCACGTTTTTGTCTTCGCTGTTGGTGCTGGTGTTTTCTGCTTATTGATTCTCAGGATTATGCTCTTTATCTGTGGTGCAGAGTCCACTCTATAGACGACTTTGGGGTCCAGTAAGAAGTCTTGAATCTTTGCATCCAGATGCAAATCCCAGAGGATATTATGCTGGTTAGTTCTGGTCTGATTGTTGTTGTTAGCGACGACCAATTTTATTCATTATAGTCAAGAAATACGGTAGTTTTTCTTTGTCATTTCATGTCCATAGGACCTTATATTACTAATTTTGTTGCCACGCAACTGGATTGAAGTCCTTGGTGTGTTTCATCTGTGATTTTGTTAAATTCCTTAAAGATTTTAAGTCAGAACTTTTATGTGATGTCAAAGCATATCATCCGTATGTTTTTCGATGTACAACATATGCCAACACTCTTTAGAAAGAAAAGAATTTTTTTTTCTGTAGTAGTTTCTTTCACCAGTAAAATTGGTTTATTACGTATTTATATTGCTCCACAAAGCTCTTTCATCACTATTATTATTCTAGTTATTTCATTGAATTTTTCAACTCCTGCAGTATTTTTGTTGTCAGTGTTTCTATATGTGACAAGCTTATCTTGCAATGTATTTAGAGTTAAACCATGTGGTTCTTCTTATCAAGCTGTTTAGGACAGTTTGGTGTGATAAGAAAATAGAATAGTTCTTCTCAAACTCTGCATGCCTATATTAATATGCTCTCTCTCTCTCAGCTCTTAAAATTATGATTGATGACTTGATGTAAATTTGAGTATTCTGCCTTAATATGCATGTAATAGAGCCCGTTGCACCATCAAATGGGTATGTCTTTGCCAGGATACGAGGTGGTTTCCATGAAATCAGGAATTCGGTGAGGATGACTGACTTATGAAGTATACCTATCATTCTTTAGTTTATTAAGGTTAGCCTACTTAAGTTTTAATGCCATCTTTTCACATTTCAGATATGTGATGTAGTTGTGGTTACTCGATTTCTTAATGCCACTTTAGTTATTCCTGAGATACAATCAACAACAAGCAGCAAAGGCATCAGGTGCTTAAGAACTGTTTTGTTATAGTTTCAGTCAGTATAGTAGTTTGATCAGTTACAGGGTAACATAAGGATAGCCTTTCATTTCAATAACTAGTTGTATATGTTTGTTGCAGCTCTCAGTTCAAGAGTTTTGCATACCTCTACAATGAGGATCAATTTATGGCAGCTTTAACAAAAGATGTTAACATTGTGAAGACTCTTCCGAAAAATCTTAAAGGTGCTAGGAGAAAAAAGGAGGTTCCTTCATACAGAGTGCCTCGTTCAGCTTCACTGTACTTTTATTTGCATAATGTCCTTCCAGTACTCAGTAAACATTCAGTGGTTGAGCTTGTCATTTCTGATGGCGGATGTTTGCAGGTCATGAAAGCGTGATGCTTAAAGTTTGAACTTTTTTCATTTAGTGCTGAAGTTTACATTTACATTTAATTTCTGACGGATCTTTTGATCAGTAGTTTTCCCTTACTAGATGGTTTTATGATTCAACTCATATAAGCTGAAGGTTTTTATATTTTTAAAGGGAGACATAGTCCTTATAGGGCATCATGTTTCTGTCTTTTTAAAAATAGGCTTTAATTTAAGATTTTCAGAAATGTATGTTACCATTCGTTTACTGGTATCTTACTTATTTCTAGATTTCCATTTATCTTGGGATACCTGAGGCATGCCACAGTGTGACCACTAGTTAGACGGGGTATTAGTTATAGATGATGCGTTACTACAAGCAGCTCAGTCCTTTCTTACTTTCTTTCAATAGCATATTTTGGTGTGGATTTTCCCTATTGTGCTTGAATGAAGTTTGGCTAGTCATCCTATAGAAAGGGTGCTTACTTTTCTCGTGTTCCAAATATGTGAATATTATTTGCTTAATGTGCCATATTGAGTTTCACAAGCACCAATTCCTTAATATTTTCCAAGTAAGAAACAGTGCAATTATTCTGGGCTGAGAGCTATGTTTCTGCAATTTAAGTTTCTAACTTGTATCAATAACTTGGTTCAAAACTCTGATTCAGGCAACACTTCCACCTGATTTTGAAGAATATCAAAGGCTGAGGTGCAGAGTGGCTTTTCATGCTTTACGGTTTCGACAGGAGGTTCAGGAACTTGCAATGAGAGTCTTACAAAGGTCAACAACTGGCTATCAGTGAATAGTGCTAAATAGTGTTTTTGCATTTTCCGTCTTATAGCTGGGTTCTCATATTACTTTAGATTACGGGCTCCTGGTCGACCGTTTATAGCATTTGATCCTGGGATGTCGAGAGATGCTTTGGCATTTTATGGTTGTGCTGAACTCTTCCAGGTATCTTCCCAAACCCAGAAGTCATGATTGTTGATTTGATTTGCAAACTTTAATAGAAGAGAAAAGGGATAAGAAACACTTACCTAGGCATTGATTTTGGACGCATCTTGGAGCTCTTTATAAGGATGTGCATGCGGAACTCATTCAACACAAGCGAGCGTGGATGATAAAACGTGGGATTGTCAAGGGAAAGCTCTTTACTAATTCAATGAAGCAACGGCTAAATGGTCGGTGTCCGTTAATGCCAGAAGAGGTAAGATAATGTGAATGCCAAGACTTTGTTGGCACGATGCTGTCGTAGTTAAGGATAAGTTTTTCAATTTGGCAATGGGCTCAATGATAGAACTGTAACTTTTGAGTTCTATGCTTCTAAGAACGAGCTATTCCATGATTTTAGTAAAACTCTATGCTGAAAATAGTGGTGTGGACATTCTATTTAATTTAATTGAGGTTGTTGTTTGCTTGTTGGATGGATTTGCTGGATGATCCCAACGCATCAAAAAGTTTGATCAATTATTCCATGTAACAGTTAAATGTATGATAGAAAAATGTGGTGCACCATTGAGCTAACTAAACTGTTTTTTGTCTACAGATCGGTATTCTTCTTTGTGCATATGGATACTCATGGGACACTATTATATATGTTTCCGGGGGAGAAGTTTTTGGTGGCCAAAGGACATTAATCCCTCTTCATGCAATGTTCGAGAATGTCGTTGATAGGACTTCCTTGAGTGCAGGATGGGAGCTCGGTCAAATTTATGGTCGAGAGGTTAACCTTGTCAACAACTATCCAAGGGCACCACCTTCCACTGGACAGGAGAAGAAGCTTGTAGCATGGAAGGATGCAGGCCCCCGACCACGTCCACTTCCACCTCCTCCACCTAGGCCCAAATATCCATACAATATTGAAGGCTGGTGGGGTTGGGTCGCTGAGAGTGATAATGAACCTGAGAGTACAGTTATGGAGTTGAGGACTAATGCACATAAGTTACTATGGGAAGCGATTGACTACATAGTATGTGTTGAAGCTGATGTTTTCATTCCGGGGTTTGATCGTGATGGAACAGGAAATCCCAATTTTGCCAGCTTGGTAATGGGCCATAGGCTGTATCAGTCAGCTGCATTGAAAACCTTTTTACCCGATAGGTAATTCTCAGCATCTGCATAATTGTGCATGCAAGTTCATAAATAACCATGATGCTGCTGGAGCTTCTTTTTCATTAGCCTTTCTCTAGTACAAATTATTGCTTAATTAACATGATAAAATGATTGCTGCTGCATAAACAGTAACTGATCCCGTGACACGTTAAATATAGCTTCCTGGTGCTATGTTGCAGAATATTAGTCTTTTTCTATTGACCTTTTATTTAAACTTATTGAAAATTTTACATCCTTCTTTCTTCTTATCTAAAGGAAGGAAGTTGTCAAGTTTTTAGAAGAAAACCGTGAGCACCTATACCAGGCAAACCGTACCTGGTTGACATCCATACGCAGGCATATGACAAGAAGTTTACTTGATGGAATAAAAAAAGCATCTGCAAAATCTAAGCCATTGTCTTTTCTCTCACATCCAATCCCAGAGTGTTCATGCTTGAGACATGACTTTGCCAAAACATCAGTGAATGCCTCAAGCTCTTCGACTCAGGCACAGGTTGAAGCTGTTCTTGGAGTTTCACACCGTTGTCCTGCATGGATGGACAGTGAAATAACCTCAAGATCAAAGGACAAGGAAGTTGAAGAGGATCTTGATGAAGATCTCTCCTCATCTGCTGGCTTGTTCTTTAGAAATAGGATTGAAAACCATGAAGCTGTTGGTGTGGAAACAAACAAGGAAGAAGCTAATATGGAGGAGCAAGAAGAACTTGAGGGTGCAGAAAAATAGTACCATGATATTACACACCAGTACCGGATTTTCATAATGTTCATGACCCTCGAATACATGGAAGAAGAAAAGTTGTATCAGCACTGACAAAGAATGCATCAGATTCTGAACTTGCCAGTCTACGAGGGTAGGAAATTGGGATTAGTGGCAGAACAGCCAAATGGTTAAGCTCTAAGGTTAGCCATCCATAATTCTGATCCACAGGATCTGTTATGAAGCCTAACCAACCAATTTTTGTGTAGAACAGAACTGCCAGTGGATAACTCATAATCTAATGTTTCCTTTGTAGCATACCCTTGTTTTCTTAGGCATATATTTGTGATTGTTTGTACTTGATGTAATATAAAACATAGTCACATTTTAACCCGTGGTTGGCTATATTGATTCCTTTTTGTTCTTGTATATCTATTCTCACAAACTTAATATACTCTCCTATGGGTAAATCTACGGCTTCCTACTCTTGTTGTTCTGAATATGTTATTGGTAAGTCTTTGTTCTTGTAATAAACATTATCCAGCGAAAAGCATTTCAAATTAAAGGTCTTTGATTCCTTGTACCCATTTAGATATGGATAAAGATCGGTCTTTGAGACCCATTGTTTTGGGGTTTTGGGATTTATAGACCAGAAGAAATGGCAAATTTTGACCTCTGAGTTCTTCTCAAGCGTTTGCAGCAAGCTGCTGTTGCGCACGGGTTTTCACCGTTGCAGGTCGTGAGCAGATTCATCGCGTGCCAATTATGTTGTCTTTGCTTGATGGAAAGGCGAAGACTGATATGCAGATAAGAAATCCTCGTCTCTGAGTAGATCAACATCTCAATCGTCTAAACCTGCGCTGCTTCTGGATAACAAGAGCGACTCTTTGGCAAAATTGAAGATATATAGTTCAAGATCAATTCCTTCTTCCCTATCGAGTTGTTATTCAGTACCCACTTTCCTCCCTCTCGAAAATTAGCAATTGTAGTTCATATTCTTCCCTTGCAGAAATCCACCAACCGCACCATTATTTGACGAGTACGCACATAAAGAGAACCTGTTGTTGGAAATTTTTGTCATTTCTCATAAAGTATCACAACGTTGAATTGCAATTATGGTTTTTCAATAACTTATCAGCTAAGTTACGTAATATAATTTAGATAAAGATAATAAAGTTGTCCAATAAATGATCTAAGTTAATGAGTCAAAGTCCAAAAGAAAAATGTATCTCGATCAAGGTGAACCGGACCCATATCAGGCTTATAATGGAGAAGCTCATTATAGATGATATATAAAGAGTTTAAGTTCTCCTGCAATTGCCCATGAGATTCGTGAACGTAAAATTACTCTAACCCATTCAGAAGTTTAAGTTTTCAGAAAACTGTAGAAAGGCTTTAACACGTCCCGGTGAGTAGTTCTTATGAAAGCGACGGTTGATTCGCACTCGTTTTAGCTTCGGAAATCTCATTTGAAGTTATGGAACTGAAATCAGGTATTTTCTGTCTTTCTTCATTTATTTCTCTTTTTTGTTCGACTCGGGATACGTAACTAAGATCTCGTTATGTATTACACGTGGTATCAGAGTCGTGACATGATCAAGTAGTTAAAAACGAAAAATTTTCAATTTTTTATAAGGTTTTAGGAGAGTTAACTTCCGTTTTTAGGTTTTTTCTTACTTATTGATACATGAAAGTAGTATACATGTATTTAACCTTAAAAAATAGGGTGAAAACTAGCTTGGGAGCTCAAAAAAACTGGCCCAAAACTCTATGAAAATCGCCCCAAACATAGGCAACCGACGGAGACTGTCGAGCGCGTGTAGCGCTTGCACAGTGCACGTAGACGGTCGAATCGGCGACGCTTGTGGAGCATGCAATGCACGCGCCACACACCCACAATAACTGTCCAGGGGCGGTTTGTCTGGTACGTCAGCGATTGACACGTGTGCGGATGAGGGCAAGCGTGCCAATTGATAAGCCCACGTGGGCGCGCGTCTAGCACGTGCATACAGGTCGAATGGCGCATCACCATTGCATGCGACTCTCGTTCCACGCGCATGCTGATGTCAATGCTACAGTAAACTAAAAAAACCAAAAAAAAGATTTCCCATGTGAGTGCTCTGGGATGTTTTTGGTCAGTTTTCAAGTCCGAAAAATTCATAAAGTGGAATTTTCTATTTTATGGATTAATTACATTGGTAATTTCACTCAGAAAAAGGAATTAAGACATTTTAAAGCCGCTTTTTTGAGTGAATTTTCATGCAACAAACATGCCATGAGGGAGATACATGAGGTTTTCATATTTCGAGTGATCATGTTCAGTGTTCAGTGACACACGATAGTCGCTTTAATGAGATTTTTCGTTATGAAAGTCTCAAATAAAGTCTTCAGCACGAGTATATGAAGATGAGACTGTGCATTCAGGTTTTGCATTTATTGATGTTACATTTTCACGTACGATATTCCCATAAAGAATGTGAGGATAACATAAAGATGTATCCCTTGTATTTGTGGACCTTTTGGGTACTAATGAGGATGTAGTTATCAAAGTGACCTTTCAAGTCAATATTTTGAAATGTTTTGCTTGCATTTTGGGAGATGTCTCTGGTCTTATGTTTGGTTATTATGCCCAAAGGTGGTTGTGTCATAAGAGTTGATCATTTGTACTCTAATCACTTTTATATGGAAGTCTAATTGCATATATTATGTATTTAACCCAATGGTGCTTCATAACATGTGTGATTAGATTCTCGGTACAGATATTATTTAATGGCTTTGAATATCACTGTTATCCTGCATTTATGTTGATCTTTGCATTATTATTTTGCAATCACCTTCAGTCAACAATATCAATGTCACTATTGAAACCTTAATTGGTTTCAATTCGAAGAAGTGGATAGAGGATGTATTGAATGCTATAGAGATTAAAGAAATTGATATGACCATAGGTACGGATAGGCTATCTCCACCTAGATTCAGGAGCTCGAGAGCTCATAAAGTAGCTTATGTAGCCTAAGATCGATCTAACAAATTATGTTTAATAAATATTGAGAGATCCATACTTGACAACCTGCTAAGTGGAATTCCGGACACAGATATAGCGAAGGATTTCTTAATAATGTCTCCAGAGTTATACGGTCTCACCTAATGCTGAGACAAGTGTCTTGATGAAAGAATTGTTCTTTATGAGGTATACTAGAGAAAGGGGAGTGATGGAGTATATATTAAGAATGATTCATCTCCACAGTAGAATGAAGATGTTAAAAATTCCTCTTTCTAATGTCTTGATAGTTCACCAGACTCTAAGTACACTCCCCCAAAAGTTTAGTAATCTGGTGATGACATATTACTTGCTGGATGAGGAATGAGACTGCAATGCTTTAATTGCCCATTGTGTTGTTGAGGAGGAGAAACTTACGACTGCTGCTCCTACAACCCTCGAACCAACTAAAGGAAAGGCAAAGATAAAGTTCGCTAAGTTCAAAGGTAAAAAGTCTAAATCTTCTCCATATGCTGATGCTGGTCAATCCTGTGCTGGTAAAGGTCCTGTAGACATAAAGAAGCCAGTAGTATAAGGCCTGGAAGGAAAGACAAAAATCATCAGGTAACTCCTTGGCTTATCAATTCATGAATCCAATTATGCTACAGCCACATCCAACTTTTGATGGTTAAATGGTGGAGCATCTAATTAAGTTGCCTCCACAATGCAGGGATTCATATATAGGAGAAAGCCAACTAAAGAAGACGAGAGACTGATGGTTATCAATAATGAAGAAGCGGATGTAATATCTATAAGGAATGTATGTTCTGAACTTTTATACAAGGTTCGTTTTGGTTGTACATGACACATTTTATATTTAATCTTTTTATCAATTTTAGACAAAGAAAGAGATAGTTTTGTATTTAATTCTTCTGTTGTACAGTTGTCATTTAATACAAAACATATTGGTAAAACTTTCTTGTCATATGGTTTATATATAAAATGCGTCTTACCCTGAATTAGATATGTTTATTCGTATCTTGCCAAACAAGTCATAAAAGAGAGCCTTAATAAAGAATAAGTCATATATGTTATGGTATAAAAATTAAGCCACATTTTCAGAGCTAGGGTTGAGAGATTGATTAAGGAAAACTTTCTCATAACTCTGGATTTTGATGATCTGGAAACATATATTAACTGTTGCAAAGGTAAGTTGACTCAAATAAGGAAAAAGGGTTCAACTCGTGTTTTTGGCTTGTTGGGCTGATACATACAGATATCGAAAGTCCTTATATAGTTACATTATGCAATTCTAGATGTGACATTTTTTATGATTATTCCCATTACAATTTATGTGTTCTTGCTTAAAGACTGAAGGTTAAGAATCAATTGGAAAAATTTATCAAGATAGTCAGGTCTGACAATGAAGGAGAGTATCAAGGCAAACATGGTATTTTAAAATGTGAAAAGTTCCATTTTCCAGATATATGAAATCGGTTGAAATGGTGACTCAGTTCACTATGTCAAGTAGTCCTTAGCAAAATAGTGTGTTACCGAAAGACATAACTACACCTTAAAGGACATATAGAAGTCAATGCAAAACAGGACTAATATACCTGATTATCTAGAAGGGTAAAAACCCAGCCTTGAACACATTCGTGTATGAGGTTTCCCTACTAAGGTTGTATAATCCTTATAAAGACAAATTGCATACTCGTTCCGCTCATTACTATTTAGTTAGATATCTCGACCACTTAAAAAAAAGCTACAGATTTTGCTGTAAAGAAGGAAGGATCAAAATAGTGGAATAAAAAATAGCTAAATTTATGGAATACAGTGTCTATGATGATGGTGGGCCCTTTGACCCTTCGGTTGATAGTAGGTCGAATACTACAGTTATTATCTGCCACTCATATAGCCAAATTCAGTGGATCCAGGTCCAAGTACCATGGTTGTACAGAACAAGAACTCATACCTGTACACATAGAGGTTCTTGGGGGGCACAAGATCTAATGCAGTTGCGTAGATCCACTAGAATGAGACAACCTTTTATCTCATCTGATTATATAGTCTATTTGGTAAATAGGAATATGGTGTTAGAAATGTGCGGATCTAGTTACTTTTACAAAAGCTATTTTTGGACCCAATGCAGATTTGTGGTGGGATGCAATGAATGATGAGATACAAGCCATGAAGCATAGTAAGGTTTGGGATTTAATTGATTTGCAGCAGAACTGTAAACCGTCAGTTGTAAATAAATTTGAAAGAGCAAAAGGATTTAGGATAAAGTGTAACGATTTAGGGCTAGCTCAGTTGTCAGAGGTTTCATTCAGAGAGAAAGGTTTGGTTTTAAGTTACCTTCTCTCCTGTATCTTTTAAGGATACATTTTGAGTGATTATGACAATTGTAGCTCATGATGAGATAAAGTTACATTAGATGGCTGTCAAAACTGTTTTCTTGAATAAAGACCTTTATGAAGAGATCTATATGAAACAACTTGACGTATTTCAGGATCAAGATGGAACTGACATGATTTGTATATTAAGCAGATCAATATATGGTTTATATAAAACTTCCCAAAAGTGATACCTTATAATTGATGAGATGTGACCTCTTTCGGTTTCATGGAAAATAAAATTGACTAATGCTTGTACTACAAGGTCAAAGGTAACAAAGTTATCTTCCTATTATTGTGTGGATAATATATTGCTCACATTAAATGATTTGACCATGTTGCATGAGGTTGAGCAACTTTTGGCCAAGCATTTCAATATGAAGGACCTTAGTGATGGATCTTTTGTCCTAGGTATGCAAAATTACCAGGACATATCTCAACACTCTTTAGGTCTCTCTTAGAGTGCATATATTAAGCGAGTGCTACAAAGGTTTAATATGACAAAATTTAAACCTGTTGTAGCACCAATCTCTTATAGTGAGACATTATCTTTGACATAGTATTCAAAGAATAAAGTAATGAGAGAGACTATAAGGAATGTTTCGTGTTCTAGTGAAATTGGTAGCCTAATGTATGCTCAGATGTGCTCTAGGCTTGACATTACATTTACTGTTGGACTGTTGGTTTGCTATCCAGCTAACTCAGGAGTAGACCACTGGAATGCAGTTAAACGAGTACTGAGATACTTAAAGAGAACTAAGGATTATATGTTGACATATAGAAAAGTCAATAGTCTAAACCTCGTAGGGAATCCAAATTCAAATTTAAGTTATGTGCCCAGAAGATAGCAAGTCTACATCATAATAAGGTTTTAAGTTTGCAAATGGTACAATGTCATGGAAGAGCGTCAAGTATACATGTGTGACTTCCTCGACTATGCATGCAGAGTGCATGCTATGTGGCTACTACATAAACGGTTAAGCTCAGAAACTTGATTTTTGAGTTGTTTGTGGTTGATTCAGTGGCTAAACCCATTCAGTTGTATTGTGATAATCTTACTGCTGTGTTGCTTAAGAACAACAAAAGCAATATCACAAGGTCTTAGCATTTGGAGGTCAAATATTTGACCATAAAGGAGTTGATACGAAAATCTGACATTAAGGTTTGGAGCATTTAAGAACTGAGGAGATGTTAACCGATCTTTTAACTAATGGACTTCGTCCACATGTTTGTGAGAAACATGTATACAGTATGGGTGCTTTGAAGTCCTTTAACACTGTTAGTTAATGATCGTTATATTTGTTCCATATATATTTATACATTTATACATTTTGTTTTATTATGATAGTATGATGGTTCATCAATAAAGATGATCATTGTTTATCCTTAGTAATACGTGTTATCGTACATTGTCATAATATGTATGAAAGCCTTATGATCTGCGTCAATCTTAAGCATTTTTGTAACGCCCCATTTTAGGGGTTAGAATATTAAAGAAATTCAGTACGTTTTATGATTTCTATTTGGATCTTGGCATG
>JANKOD010000008.1:13007816-13023211 GCA_026284645.1 Erythroxylum acuminatum | reverse complement strand
GATGTTGTGTGTAAACTAGTCTGATTTGATTGTACTGTATTGGGTGGCATCCACATATCCTCCCAGGGGGTATTTGGGTGTTACAATTTTAAAGGTCATTAGGCATATATATATATTTAATCTTAAGGTTATGTCAGTTAAAGACATACAGTTTAGTATGAATATTCATGAATTTTGATATGATATAGGGAGATATAAGTTTTAATCTCATAAAAGTGCTCTAATGCAATTTAGCATTCAGTTGGAGAACATAAAGGTTTTCTCTAATGAAGTTTAGCATTTGGTAAGATGAAACAAGCTTTTTTCTAATGGTGTTTAGCATTCGGTGAGAGAAAACATGATTTCTCTAATTCAGTTTAGCATATGCAGTATAGCATAAGGTTTAGAGAAATCGAGACCTACAAACGAAGATTATACAATTTAGATCATACAAGTATTATCTTAGTTTGCCACAGTTCATTTTCTTATTCATATTAGTGAGGTATTAGATATGCGTGATTGTATTAGATCTGTGTCATATATGACACATGCATTTAATACTTTTCGACATTGAAATCCTTGCGAGACGAAATGATAGACTTTTGTTGTCTTTAGATCAAATGTTCTATTTTAAATCTAGTCGACTAACACAGTAGCATAACTTAACTGATATGTTAAATTGTTTTAAATTTGAGTCAACACTACAATTAAGTATTGTCTAAGGGGGAGAATGTTGGATATTTTTGACATTTTCCATAAAGTTGTACAACATTTAATTGCAATTTTGGTTTTTTAATAATTTATCGGTTAAGTTACATAATTTAATTCGAATAAAGATAATAAAGTGACCTAATAAATGATCTAAGTCAATGGGCTGAAGTCCAGGAGGAAAATAGATTCCGATTAGTGTAGACCTGACTTATATTGAACCTGTGATGGGAAAGCCCAATATAAATGTTGTATACATTATGATCTCTTTTGTTGCTCATGTCATTCGTGAACGTAAAGTTACTCTGACCTATTCAAAGATTTATGTTTTGAGAAAACTGGAGAAAAGTTTTAATGCATCTAGGTGAACAGTTTTTGTGAAGGTTACGGTGAATTCGCGCTCGTTTCAACTTTAGAAAGCTCATTTGAAGTTATAGAATTGAAATCATATATTTTGAGCAATTCTTTGTTTATTTCTCTTTCACGTTCAATCCGAAATATATAACTAAAGTCTCATTAAGTATTACACCTATGACCTTCATAATTAAGATGCAACGGTTGTCCTCCTCTTTGGCTTCTTTAAGATGCTTGAAGAAGCTGTGAATTATAAACATTTAAAAAAGATTACTTGTTGAACGACAAGGACAAACGCGGGAAGTGAAGAGAGAGAGTCCCTCCCTAGGCCTAATGGCTTATGGCTATTGGCTAGCTAAGCTAACGCTTTACTAAATAAATAGAAAGGTCCATTTTAAAAAGTGAAAAATCAATTAGTTTATTTGCACTTGTAATTTTTTTAAAATATTCCTCTAGGGTATCAGAAGTCCAACACACATTCATTCTTTCACACCCTCTGTCCTTTCCTTTCCCGCCGGACCTCTATTCCCGCCTCCGCCTCCACCCACGCCACCGTCTACTGCTACACACACACATATATATATCTATATATATATTCTGCTAGTTGATTTGGTTGATTTGGCTTGTGGTGATAACTAATTCGAGGGAAAATGGTGAAATCAGCGGCTGCCAAGTCTCACCTCGATGAAGAAGACGAAGCCGACGGTTACGACTCCTCTTCCTACAGAGGTACAACCAACCACATGCTTTATCTGTCCACATTTTTCAAAATCTATATCTTCTTTCTTGTTTTCTTTGCTTTCGGAAACAAAAAGCAGTAATTTGGTTTAGTTGTTTTTATGACGAGTTAGGTGAAGTAGCTAAGGGAGATGGTAAAAGCAGTGAACAGAAGGTCAACCTTCACCGCTCCAAGCATTCAGAAACCGAGCAGCGCAGAAGGAGCAAAATCAATGAGAGGTCAGTATTTCGACATTTTTGTTTGAGGCTTATGTTGTGGTGATGATTAAGGGGTGTACTTAAATGATTAAAACTTATAACCACTGGTTGAAAAGCATCGTAAAAATGAGAGCTCTGCATTATTTGCTGATGAGAATAAGGTATTTAGTATTTAGTGTTGCTTATGTGAAAATCTTGTGCTCTATTTTGAAAAGAGCTAAGGGAATTATGTGTCTGATTTGTTTGTCACTTTTAGATGCTCCTGAGTGCCAGTCAGGTTCTTTTTGTTCTTCAGTGTTCTTTTGTCTACCTAGTCTTTTGATGTGTGATGTCGGAACAACTGTGTTTATGAGACAGGTTTCAGATTTTGAGAGATCTTATACCTCAGAATGATCAAAAGAAAGACAAAGCTTCATTCTTGTTAGAGGTGCATGTCTCATTTTTTGTTTTTGCCTTCTCACTTTCATGTGCACGAGGACACACTCACATTATCAATTATATATCTTTGTTACCATGTCACTTAAATGGGTTCTCTTGTACAACTTATGCAGGTCATAGAGTACATTCAGTTTTTACAGGAAAAATTGCAGATGTATGAAGGATCATATCAAGGTTGGAGTCGTGAGCCAGCTAAGTTGGTGCCTTGGGTAAGAATTCTCTTCTGTGCGCGCGACTCTACTGTTGCATGATTGACCATGATATATACAGTGCTTTGGATTCCTTTTCTTTGACATTTGTTGTTCTTTTGAGCTTTATACACATGTCCATGCCATGTGGATCTTCTTTTCATGTTTTGCCAAAAAGTTCTGATATTTGATACATGTTCTAAAACTACTCCACTGGCTAAGATTTTGGAATCTTGTGGATGCTTCAATACTCTGGGATGTAGACGATGAATAGTTGGTTTTGAGAAGGGATTTCAACCCCTAGTATACCCCATATTGGTGCGATTAGCAGCTATATGAATTATTTACATTTTGATTCTGTTAAAGTTCATAAATTACCTTCTTGTTTGTGATTTTCATTTGACATGAAGTTCCACTCTTGTAAATTGCCTTGGATGTATTGGTTCTTAACTAGGAAACAAATAACTTGACGACAGCCTACTGTTCTTCAATGTTATAGTATTTGCTTTGAAAAGTTTTGTTAAAAATGCTTTGGTAGTCACTAGTAGACAAAGATGATGGCATCTAGGAATCTTGATATGGATTTTGAATGTGGGACCGTGGGCTGTTTGACAGCATTTACATAGTGAAACATAGTAACACATAAACAAGGCGTTGATGACATGATATGCTTTTTCCTGATTCTATTGGAACCATGTGTATTTGTTTGCTTTGACGGGTAAGGAATTTGGTGCCTTTTTTCTCAAGTAAAAGTGGATGCTGATGTCAATTTTCTTTGTTTATGCATTTTGCATGAAAATTGATTCCTGACATTTAAGGCATGACTTGGGTGTTCTAGAGGTTTTTTTGCTTAGGAGCTTCCTTAATGTCTTGTCTTGGGTTTGAACCAGAAAAATCATTATACACCTGCAGAAAGTTTGATGGATCATCCTCAAAGCCTGAAGAACGGTTCTGCTCATGAGAATAGTGCATTACTTACAAATGTACAGGACTCTATCGAATCTGGCCTAGGAACTGGTCCTATACTCAAAGCACTAGATCATCCCCCAGGATCAACAACTCCATCTGATCCCTTTAACTTGCAGGCACAGTCAAATCTGTTCACTGCTATCAAGAGGGATGGTGTGCCTGCACAGTCTTTGGAGGAGTCTCTTTCTGATGCTGAAAACCTGGCATACCAGCTTCAATCACAACCATGGCAGAGTCAAGCATGTGCTATTGAATGTGCAGCGCAAGTGAATGCATTGCATGGACAGGAGTTGATAAGTGATGATGGATCAGATAGCCTCTCAAGTTCCTTTTCTCAAGGGTGAGCACCTACATAGAGTTCATGACCAGTTTGTTCAATTGATAGACAAAAATGAAACATATTGGATTTGCTGTGTAGAATCTGTCAATTAGGTCTCTTTTTACTGTTAAGGTGACTTGTGCTGTGAAGTTGCAAGCCATCAACCTTAACTAAGAAAGACTACCATGTGTTATTTTCTGTAGTTATCCAGGATGTCGAGCTAATATATGAATATTAAAATTTCACCTGCTCAAATATGCTTGGGACCAGGATATACACTATTCTAGTTCACAAATTGGTTACTTGTGATTCTTAGAATTCTGTTAGAAGCATTAAAATTTATTGGCAGATTGGATCTCTTCTATCTCATCTTTATCTACTGGATTTACATGGAAGGAAGCTATGTACATAGGGAAAGTTGTAAAGGGAATTTCCAAGCCAGAAATTTCGCTGCCTGTTTTATAGGGGAATTCCTTGAAGGCTTCTTACCAAGTCCACATTTTTTATATGTTGGGTATACCTTTTGACAAGAAAATAAATGGGCTAATATATGGGTGTCTATCTGATAATTTCCAGCTATGTGAGATCTCCGGTTCTTTCAGATATGCTTTCCCATCATTTGGAACGTAGCTGATGTTCTTATTTTAGGTTTATGACACATTGCATGGGACATAATTTTTACTGCAGGTTACTGAACACTCTGACTAGAGCACTGCAATCATCTGGTGTCGATTTGTCACAAACCAGTATCTCAGTGCAACTTGACATGGGTAAACGGGAAAACAATGGAATCACTGCTATGGCATCTAATTCAAAGGTTCAACTCTGACACTGTGCCAACTATTGAATAATCTATGTTTTTGTTTTTTTTCTTCTGTAGCTTTGGGGCATTTGTTAGTAAGTTTTTGCTTATTTGATGCCTGGTTTTTTGGATGTTTAATTGTGAATATTGTCGAGTAGAATGTGTTCTATCTGCCTTGTTATACTGATCAATATGTGCATTTGATCTAGGATCGGGAAAACCAATATCTAAATAATCAAGCCATCGAACAAATTGTGATTGGGAACTGTGGGGAAGATTCTGATCAGGCTCACAAAAGACTGAGAACACAGAGAAGTTAGTGTATCGTTCCTGCTCCAAATTCATTCCTCTGCTGGTTATTTTCGTTTTAGTTTCTGCTCTTGAAATTGTGCCGTTCACCTGCTTATGCGTGGGTTGACGACAATCAGAGCGGGTCAATTGTACATGTGAAGAGACGTGAAATTTTTCTTCTATATTTTGCGTTTCTACTATTAAGATATACCCTTGCCTGCATATATAAAGAAAGGCTGATCTTATCTTCAGGTTGGATCTATTTGGCATCGTAAGTTTCTGGACCATTTGACATAACTAGCTTGGGGATAGGCCTCTTCCATCTTCAAATTTAAAGACCTTGTGTTCTCGGTGATTCACCAAAACTTTGAAAATAACAATTCTCAAATTTTGGTAAGAACTTCAGACTGTTCAATTTTCGGAGTGTTTCAACTTAAAATCTGAAATCGTTGAATTATATGTATATATTTATCGTTTTTCATTAATTTAAAAGTTTTATATATTTAACAATGTGAGAATTTTACATGATGGCCCTTCTGTGAAGTATCCAAAATTCTCGCATTGTGTTATGTCATCGGTGCCTATATAAGTCAGCGGTATATTAGTGTTCTTTCATAATCATGATTCTAATTGAGAATTGTTACTGATGATTTTATGAGATTTTTCAACAAAACCCTTAATTATCACAATGACTTAATTTAAAACTTCATTAATTTTTCCGGTGAGATAGTTATTAGAAAGGTGATTCATCATGATCACACTCGTTATTCAATATATAAACATAAACAGAGATGACAATTTCTTTTTGGACATGTTATCTAGACCTTTAAAATATGATGTTTGATATCAATCCATTTCAATAATTTTCGGTAAGACCACTTTAGTTTATATTTTTGGGAAAAATTGATCATTCGATGCTCCTATGATAGTATTAAACAATTCTCTTACGTTTCAAGCTCAGTTCAAAGTTAGAAGGATACACATCCAAAAAATCTGGTCTCATGATAGACACTAGTGAAGAAGAAGACCAAGATTAGTATGAATACCCAAATATGATAACAAGGTTTGTGACAACTATAACACCGAACAAGATATTCAAATGTCTTATAGGCCTCCACAAAGATTAAATTGTTATTAAGTGTATCTAAATTTGTGTTTAAGCTTAAGCATATTTAATATTGATATGTCATGTGATAATGTGAGTAATGAAACCACTTGACATGATGATATAAATAATGACATCATAATATTATGATGTAAAAAATAATGTCAATATAGTGATGAAAGCAAGCAATGATATTATCATGAAAAGGATATATACTTACCTTTATAAAGAAATTTTAGTCAATAAATAAATAAATTTTGTGTTTTCTCTAAAATCTTTATCATATTATATCTCTAATGCTTTGTTCTTGCCAGCAATATAGTGGATTAATATTTAATTTTCTATCTTAATATTTAATTTTCAATAATAAAATATATGTATTTTTTTATCTTAGTATGTAATTGTTCTTAACAATAAAACTTAGGTATATTTATATTAACAGAGAAATATGAAGGTTTAAGGCCTCTTAATTTTCATTTAAACATATTTTTAAGTATTCTTTGCTGAAAAAAATAATTATTATTTATTATATGAATTTAAATATTATTTTATTAATAATAAAAAAGAGATGAAAATTAAAAATGTTTATTTTTAAAAATCTGAAATTATTGCATAATTAAAAATTAAATTAAATAACTAATAACTAATATTTAGATATTATCTTTATTAATTATTTTTTTATTAACCTATACAGTATACAGTATAGAGCACAAAGTCTTTATTTAAGAATTGACCTTGACCTAACCCATCTATCCCTTCCCTTGTCGGTTGTCATACTATAATTGTTTTATTTTCCTCTTATTTGCCATCCCTTTTCATCACGTGGAAGTCTAACTTAATTACACCGACACCAACTCTCAGCAAAATGTAAAACCTGTGGCAACTAAATCAGTAGCTACGACCCAGCGTGGGGTCTTTCCTAGAAAAAATTGGACATTGAAATGAGAAATGAGGTTACAGCTGGAGATCAAGACTTTTCACTAAAAAAACAAGTATGGTGTGTTTTATCTAAGATTTTGAAATCCGAACAGAACGTCGAATCGAAAGTTTTATTAATTATTGATTTAATTAGTTCAATCACCGGTCGGATCGATGTGACGTCATAATTACGTAATAATTATATATAATATTAGTAATATTAAAAAAATAAAAAATATACAGAATAATATAAATTTCTATTCTTCTGTTAAATTTATAGAGAAAAGGTAGGTTTTACTTTTGAAAGAATTAAAAAACACATGGAAGAAAAAAATAAAATAAAAAATAAAAAATTCATTAAACTAGTAGCCAACCGGTCCTGGTTTAACCGATCAATTGACTAATTCTTACCGGTTCACACTGATTTAATTAAATACTGATTTTTAGGGATCACCCAGATCAAATAGCCGACCGGTCACTGGTCAAACCGACCGGTTCGGTCCGAGTTTCAAAAGAGAGGTTTTATCTAACTCTCCTATATTATAATATTGTCTTATTCTTAGTATTATAAGCCTAAAATTACGTTTAGATACAGTACTTCAACAAAGGTTTAGATAGGCAATTATTTTAATTACCGTAACGATGCTGTGGCAATTATTTTCATATTGACTCATTCTTTTAACAACAATTCCTGCATCAATTTATGGATCATAAAGTCAAGGTTAAAAAGGTTTACCAAATTCTCACTTTTTAAACTAATATCCGAAATATTTTTTGTTTTCATCATATAATAGGAAAGTTATTATTCTCTAAATGCAAGAGATCGCTATCCTCGATGAGAAGAAATTGCTACTTTTGCAATTAAAAGGGACATCATGCTAAAGAAGAACAATTAAAGAAAAACCATCTTATTGTCCATCCATTTTTAATCTTGAATTGGCCCTTTCATGACTAGATGAAGATTATATTTTATTTGCTATTGATAAATATGACATCTCTTATGATTTTGATTCTAATAGTTTAGCCATTGAAGAGGTGTAAAATCTATAAACTATTATCATACTATCACATAGTATTCAATGGAGTTATGATTTTCAGGCAAGAGTGACATATTATAGTATTGTTTTTAAGTACTTGCTTCCATTAAATGGACATTCACCCACTTTTGGCCTCGGTGGTGTTGTGGCGTGTAAAGGCATTATGTACTTGCAGTGCCCGCGGAGTCAGACACCCTAATTGCTGGAATTTGGAGTCATTTAATAGCCTTCCATATACGAGTATGACCGAAAGCTTGCACTTGGATCGCCCACCAATGTTCAAAAAGACTTTTCTCGGATCGGTAAAAATATGCTCTCTTGGATCGCTCACTGCCTCCATTTCCTCTCCAGTTGGCGTTATGTGGGGAAATACGTTCTGTGCTTTCCAATGACTTTCTTGGTATTCTGAAAGAGAGTAAATTGTTTCGAGTGCAATGGGAAATTATTTAAAGTTCATTTCATAACTTTAAATCTTTAATATTAATGCATGGTCTAATCTCTTAACTAATCAAGTTCACTTGGGAGTGGCAAGGAATTTCTTGCAAAACCTCTTTAGGTCGCAGAAGACACTTGATACAACTCCTTGTCCTTGAGTATATCTTTTCGTACTTTCTTGAAGATGCAGCAACAATTGCATCTAGATAACATGGGATGGTGCCAGATGTATTTGGAACACTAATGACTTTTAATAAGTAAAGTCCAAACCTTATTGTCTTCACAAGTAATACCTGTTTCTGAAATGCTTACACAGGACTGCATGAGAGTTGATTTTCAAAGCATATCTAATGCTGAAAGAATTCGTACGACACATCCTAAGAACTCCCTACCTAGGAAACCTTTTTGGGTATGCCTTCTATACATTCAAGCTCATTGGATGTATCGTGTCTCCAATTTTATCATTTTCCACTCTATACATAAATTCTTAAGTAAGCAGGTATAAATACTGTGGTATGCTGGCTGCTGACGAAAATAAATTCAGGATCGAGGACTGTGGTTCTACCAGAAACCCAGTTTTGAGAAGTAGATAGAAAATCCTGTTTGTATTGAAGCCTCTCCATATTTCTGTTGATCAATCTGCACACCTCAAAAGTATAATTAGGTATAACCATCTCATAGGTGTGACTTGGTTCATGTACTTCTCAAGGGTTCATCCAACAGTTGCAAGCACTCATGTGGGTTGGCATAGAAATAGTCTTCTTCCTTTGGTCTATCTGGTATGATACTTCGCATTTTCGGACTTCCCATTTGATCAGCATGAACTTGTTTTACAGTTGAAGAGAACTCATCCCAGCTCAATGACCCTTCACTATACTGATCTACCAAATTAACTAGAAGCTTTCTGTCCAGGAGAATTGTCTTCTTGAATCCCAAGAACCTGAAAATTATTGATACAAAAGCACAGCATGTCCGGTCATTTCTTAAGAAAGCTGCTTTAAAAAATTTATGAGCTGCTAGTGCCAAATAATTTGACCCCAAGAGGATCCAAGTGCTAGTGGATCAAAGCTATAACATCTGAATTTGTCACCTAATAAGGTTAAAGATTTGGGAGGAAATTGCAGCTTTGTATGGTCCAGTTATGAATTCATTTAAATCTAGTTCCCTCCTAACTGCAATAACCATAAGTTCCAATGGAAAAGGCACAAACTAAGCTGAAAATGTAAAGGAAGCACTGGAATAGGAGACAACCTGCGGTGGCCTTCAACAACTCTAGCCATATTACCATCATATGTGGGAACAAATATGTCACTTTCCAGGGAGACAAGATAGTCTAATGCTGCCATTTGGGAAGAGTGATTCTCAAAGAACTGCAAATCAGCTGGTTCAAGCAGAGTCTCTTTTCTGACCTGATTCAACAGAAGAAAGTAAAATCTTTTAGAGGAAATTCTACGTGCAACTATCACTAGATTCATTTTATACTAACCAAATTAGGGAAGTCATCTGCCAAAGCCTTCATCCTTCTGTCTCCACCATATATTTCCCCGGCAGCAATATATATTTGAACATTACGATCAATACCTAGTGCTTTCAATGTGAGAGCAGTTTCCTCCGGAGTCAGTGGGCACAAACCTTCTTTCCTTTTCATTTCAGAATGTATGACCTTTTCCTTCCACCAGGGATAAGCATATCTGGAAAACACAACAAATCAGTATTGATCTAAATTAATCAACTCCTGACCAATAAAAGGACTGTACCTCATTCTTGTCAGTTCTTCTACCTCCTCATTGTTGCAACCATGTGTGCAGCCTGAGAAGGCCAACATGTCCATTTCGTACCTTAGATGAAGAACTAGAAAGGGTCCTTTCTCCCTCAAAATCCTAACAACCCTTCTACCCAGTTCCTCTATCTGTTTTGTAAATCTCAAGGCATTGAAATTTACTCGACATCGCAACTTTTGAATCTCAATTGGTAGTCCATTATTCGCCAGACGAGCATCAGTTCTATTCAACTGCACAACTTTGTACTTCTGCACCAGAGGAAGAATCTGTAGGCAAATAACTTCAGACAGTTATTTCCATTATTCAAGTATAATATATATATATATATATATATAGTACGGGGAAAGGAAAAGGTTCATGATAACCTCAGAATTACAGTCGACTAACCTGATGGAGATAATAGGATATGTTAGACCAACTAATGGGTGGCAATGAGTGCAACATTCCCAATTCTACTCGTATTTTCAGCCTGGGAGGTAGCTCTTTCAATATGCGAACTTCATCTCTCAATGAAGAGATGAAATGATCGACATCAAATATGTCTTGAAACTCACTGCCTCAAAAAGAATAAATTAGACGAGTAATAGACATTCTTAAGGGAATCATATATAGTGGCAGACTGATTAAGCATACCTCGGATCATTCCAAAATGATGTCTTATCCAACTCTGGGACAATAAGTGTGACATTCATATATCTAGCAATCGCAACCATGTCACATATCTGCTAACAGATGCAAAAACATAAATTTAATGAGTGCATAAATACAAATTAGGCAAAGAACCAGTTATAAAGCTGATCCTACTCACCGCTGCTCTCATTTGATTAAGTCCTCCATTGCAAGAAACCATAAGGTACCCATTGTTCTTGTAAGCCCCTACGCTCGAAGCAGGAAAGGGTGAATTACAGCATCATCACCATAAGAGGTAGATATGGATCCGTTCAACAAAACAATGCATATGCCAATTCCAAACAAGGTAAATTGATGCGTTCAACAAAACAATGCATATGCCAATTCCAAACAAGGTAAATTGATGATGGTAAACCATACGGTT
Organism: Erythroxylum acuminatum; assembly: GCA_026284645.1. Lineage (NCBI taxonomy): Eukaryota > Viridiplantae > Streptophyta > Magnoliopsida > Malpighiales > Erythroxylaceae > Erythroxylum > Erythroxylum acuminatum. The sequence continues at coordinate 13,011,897 of JANKOD010000008.1, read as the reverse complement.
AAATGTACTCATAATGAAGAGCCAAATATGTAACTTGAAATTGAAAAAAAGAAAAAAGAAAGCTGAAGCTTACTCTTTGGAGGAAGAGCAACTTTGGCAGGAACAGAAGACATAGCAACATCAGGATGACTAAAACAAGAAGGCCAACCCTTCAACAATCTTGGTCCCCACATCTCTCCCAGTGCCACCAACTGAACTACAGAAGTCCATAGCAATGCTGTGGTGATTGCCCTGATTATCCACAACTTCATTGGAGACCTTGAAACCATCGAATTCTTCAACTTGTCGCTCTTATCATCTCCCAGTAGCTTCACTTTCATCTCCCACTCCTCATCAGAGTCCTCTGTTTTGCACATTTTTTAAGCCACTTTCCTCAAGTTCACCAAACCCACTTGAACAACTCCTTCAGTGGCAGATTCAAAAACAACAGAACCTGATGCTACTCGATCTTTTGCATCTCTGTTCTCTCTGTAAAGGACAACAAGATTCTTCAAAGTTAAATAAGATAATCTGGATCACCTTGAAACACTAAACACCTTGCTTGATTCTTTTGAAGTTCGAGATTAAAATAATAAAGACACCAGCTTCATTTTCTTATTACTTTATTCTACAGAAACACCTAACCTTGTCTCCTTACACAGCTCACAGATCACAGACTCTGAATACAAAACACAACCCAGAAATGATATCCAGGGATTTCAGAGCTAGATCTTTCAAAAAATTCAAGCTTGAGCTCAATATTCACAATGTTAACCCACAAACGAAATGTTGTCCTTTATAGAAGCAAAACAAGAAAATGCTGGTTTCATATAAAGAAAGATGATGGCAAAGTGGAAAAAGACTTGCACAGTTCCTATTTCCCGGCGAGATTCCGGCGAGATTTGCCGGAGAAACTTGTCGGGAAATGTGAACAAGAAGAAGAGTGAATGAGAGAGAGAGAGAGAGAGGCTAAAGTTTGGAGGGGGAACAGAAATGAATGGCAAAGCCGTTATCAAGGCGTGAGTTTTGATTGCAAATATTACAGCACGTGAAACTTGGAAGCAACACACAAACCAAACCATACAAATGGAAGAGAGATAAGCCCTTTCATTTCGCTGTTTCTTATTAGTTTGTCTTTGTTAGAAACAAACAAGATAACTGAAAGGACTGGGAGGCTTTGGTTTGGATAACTTCGTTTTCCATTTCCTACATATAAGTGTCTGTGGGAATAAGTAGGCATTGAATTGCTAATGACTCTGGCAACCTTGTGGCCCACAAGACATAGTTTCATTCTCACTAAGGTTGTCACATGATCCTTTTTAAACAGTTAAACCTCCCTGGATATTTGTGGCCTACGAGGAAGGGAAAGAGAGAGGAAATATATTTCGGTTGTGCATTGAGATAGAACAATAAGTTTGAGTTTATCAAGATGGTGAATCCATGTCACCACCATGAAGATTCTTCACGAATGGTGGAATTACATTTTTACAACTTTACAATCACCACTAGCATGAAAGGTAGCAAAGAGGCATCACCATTCCGCATTCACCATTATATATAATGGGATAGGGATAGCTATATTTTCCTTCTCCTAATCCTGAGTTCATTGATATCTATAGGTTAATTTATTAGGTTATGAATCAACAAGTTATTAATAACAGTGTAGGTGTCAATTCCACTTGTTGTATAGAATAGAAGACTAGTTTTACTTGTCATGAAAAACATTACATATTCATGTACAGGTAGGTTTCACCATACATTTTTATGGTTCACCTAAAACGTAGCTCTCTGCTCCTCTCCTGTTATAAAGAAGGGCTACACGACAAGAAATTTAATCTCTTCCAGTATTTTCTTTCTTGGAAAATATAGACTACTGCTTTCAAAACTACATGTTGCTTATGTCTAATGTGTTACTACTTACTAGCTATCCTCAATTAATTTTGGCAGAAACCAATATTAACAGCGGCATAAAAGTTACATAACATCACTTTCCCCATTTGAATTTGTTAGACATATGTTTTTGGACTCTCGTATATCTTTTGAATGTTTTATTATAGATATTTTCTTTTCTTAAGTAGTTAGAATTTGACCTGTTCTTTAGCAAGTCAATAAGTGTTAGACGTGCTACATAGCATTATTTGAATTGCTTTAATTTAGGCGAAAGTTTCTGCTTTATTGTTATTTTAAGCGATATAAAATGTAAAGGTTGTTTATGAATAAATGTACTCCTTTACAAAAAGTATTCTTGCTTGTCTCTGCATTACCGTCTTTTCAACACTATCTCTACTTCTTTTAATTCAAGACTTGCTTTGAGTTTGTGTTTTCTTTCTTATAAAACCAACACATTAGTATCAGAGCTCTCTTCTTAAGGGACCTGTGAAATGGAAGCAGACGGTAGTTTTTCTCAAGCTCCTCCCATCTTCGACAGTGAAAGCTATCAACTTTGGGCAGTGAGAATGGAAGCACACTTGGACGCTCTATATCTTTGGGAAGCCGTGGAAGAGGATTATGAAATTGCTCCGCTGCCAAACAATCCCACCATGGCCTAGATAAAAAATCACAAGGAGAGAAGAACTAGAAAATCGAAGGCCAAAGCATGTTTATTTGCAGCTGTTTCAAATACAATTTTCACTAGGATTATGACTTTGAAAACAACAAAAGAAGTTTGGGATTATCTAAAGGAAGAGTAAGCTGGAGATGAAAGGGTATGAGGCATGAAAGCTGACAATTTAATAATGGAGTTTGAGCTACAAAAAATGGAGTCTGAGACGGCCAAAGAATACTCTGACAGATTGCTCAACATCGTTAACAAAGTAAGGTTACTTGGCACCATATTTGATGATTCTAGAATTGTTCAAAAAATTTTAGTTACAGTGCCTGAAAAATATGAAGCATCAATAACCATTATGGAGAATACAAGAGATTTGTCAAAAAATCACCTTGGCAAAGCTATTGAACTCTTTGCAGGCTCAAGAGAAGAGGCGGTATATGAGACATAATGGTTTTGTTAAGGAAGCCTTTCTAGTTAAGCACAATGATAAAAAATAAATGATAAGAAGAAGAACTTCAGAAAGAATCAGGCCAGTTTAAGTGGCAAGCACACTACAAACAACTGCAATTCGAGTAAAGGAAGAAACTCAAAGGAAAATTATCCTTCTTGCCAACATTGTGAAAAAACAGGTCATCTACCATTCAAATGTTGGAAAAGGCCTGATGCAAAGAGTAGAAAGTGCAACTAGTTTGGACATGAGGCTATAATTTGCAAAAGCAAGAAGCAGGAAGAAGATGCCCAAGTTGCTAATCAGGACGAAGAAGATAAGATTTTTGTGGCAACATGTTTTTCCACCAGGTGCACTTCAGAGTGTTAGTTGATTGACAGTGGTTGTACAAACCACATGACTTATGACAGAACTCTTTTCAAGGATTTGAAGCCTACTGGAATCACAAAGGTCAGAATAGAGAATGACAGCTATATTCTAGGAAAAGGAAAAGAAGCCATTGCAATTACAACAAGCTCAGGTACAAAATCAATTTCTGATATTCTTTATGTACCTGATATTGACCAAAATTTGTTAAGTGTGGCCAGTTACTTGAAAAATGATTCAAAGTATACTTTGAAGATTGGCATTGTGTCATTTTTTATGCTACTAGAGAGCAGATTGTACGAGTTAAAATGAGAGGCAAAAGTTTCTCATTTGATCCAACTGAGGAGGAGCAAGCCTATCCAACGAAAACAAATATCACTTAAATTTGGCACAAGAGGCTCGGCCATTGTCATCTTTAACGCATGTTAGAGATGAAGGAAAAGGATATGATAAAAGACTTGTCGATGGTTGCTGATCATTTGCCAAATTGCCATGCTTGTCAGTTTGGTAAACAAAACAGGTTGTCTTTTCCTAAATCAACTTGGAGGGCCTCACAAAAGTTGCAATTAGTTCATACGGATGTTGTAGGACCTCAAAGAACTCCATCTCTGCAAGGTAATCTCTACTTTATTCTGTTTATTGATGATTTCACAAGGATGAGCTGGATTTTTTTTCTTGAAATACAAGTCAGAGGTGGCTGGAGTTTTCTGGAAATTCAAGAAAATGGTGGAGAACCA
>JANKOD010000008.1:12974422-13007716 GCA_026284645.1 Erythroxylum acuminatum | reverse complement strand
TTTGAGGTCGTGTAGGGCATTCCTTTATAATGTGTCCTTGTTGTTTACAGTAATTGCAGTACTTCTTTTTGCAATGGTCAGCAATATGGCCGTATTCGTTACAGTTGTAACATTGAATTTTGCTCATATCTCGACCCTTCCCTATTCCTTGAGCCGCAAATGCAACTGTGACAATATTCTCTAGTTTGAAAGCGCTTTGTGTAAGAAGACGTTCTTCGCGAAGCAATTCACCAAAACAAATGTCTAAGGATGGTGAAGGTTCTCAACTCATTAAATTGGAGCGAACAGCCTCAAACTCAGATCTTAATTTCATCAAAAAATGATCTCTCTTGCTTTGCTCATGAATGTCTTGAATTATAGAAAGAGATTCTGCAGGTACCTTAGCATAAACGATGTCAGTAAATTCAGCCCATAAATTCTGGAAACCAGAAAAATATTCCTGGATGGACAGACTTCCTCGAGAGTAATTAGCAATATCATTCTCTAATTGAAAACGTCTGGTAGTATTGTCTTGATTATATATCTTTTTCAAATAATCCCCCATGGCTTTTGCAGTCTTATATGGCCGCAGATTAAGAATAATAAGAGGGTCAACAAACCCTAAAATCCAGGTCATTACCTGAGCATCCTTAACTTTCCATTGGAGCAACTCCCTTGAATCCGTGAATCACTGCCATCTACATGTCCCATAAATCTTTTCCAGTGACAAATAGTTGAAACTGAAATTTCTAGGAGGAATAATTTTTTCCAGTAAAACGGACATTAAAAGTCTCGAAGTGATGTGAAGTTGTCATCTCGAAGAGCACAAGAAATACCAGGAAGGAGAACCAAGATAACAAGCATAGAAAGATCTCTCTCTCCCAAAAACTTTCACTTCACGGGACTTGCTAACAATCACACACACACATTTACGAGGAGAACTGAAACTCTGATCAACAAATATCCAGGACAAATCAGCGAAACGAAACACAAGTTACAAAGCAGCAGATACCAGTCTAACTGAAGCTTTGAGACTGAGAAAGCCAGATAACCATAAAAGCAGTCTAACTGAAGCTTTAAGATCGAGAAAGCCAGATAACCACAAAACTCACCAACCAAAAGAACCCCAAAGGAAAAGACAAAACAGGGAACTTAAGAATTCAGAGAGTGGGCTCTGATACCTTGTCAACTTTGCTGAATGATCTTTTCATTGAGAGTCTTCCCCTTAAATAAGGAATAAACTTGATTATACATACCTAAATATCAACTAGAGGATTATCCTAAAAATGGAAAACTCTATACTCCTTAAATAAACAGATTGACGAGCTAGCTGTAAATCTAATTAGAGAAAGCTATTTACATAATAATTACAAATATATGTAACGACTATATACGAAAGTAGTAATTACAAAGAAATAATGACTATATGTGGATTCTCGGATAGTAACTGGGCTAGTTCCATTGATGACATGAAAAGTACCTCAGGATACTATTTCAGTTTCGATTCAGGGGCTTTCTCTTAGTGCTCAAAGAAGCAAAAAAATTGTTGAACAATCTATTGTGGAAGCTGAATTTGTTACATAACAGCAAATCAAACTTTATGGTTAAAAAATCTTCTCTGTGTTTTGAACATGGACTAAAAGAACGATGTAGAGATTTTTTATGACAATCAGGAAGCCATTGAAATTTCTCATAATCCAGTATTTTATGGAAAGACAAAACACTTCAATACTAAGTTTTTTTTTTCTTAAGGGAGGTGCAGCAAAACTGAAGATGAATTGGCTGACCTATTTATAAAGCCACTTCCAGTTAGCAAGTTCGAGCTTTTAAGACAGAAAATTGGAATGTGAAATTCCAAAAGCAAGGAGGAGTGTTAGACATATGTTTTTGCACTTCATGTGACTCTCATTTATCTTTTGAATTTTGTATTCTAGATATTTTCTTTTCTTAAGTAGTTAGAATTTGACCTGTTCTCTAGCAAGTCAGTAAGTGTTAGACGTGCTACATAGCACTATTTAAATTGCTTTAATTTAGGCGAAAGTTTATACTTTATTGTTATTTTAAGCAATATAAAATTAATGAATAAATGTACTTCTTTACAAAAAGTATTCTTGCTTGTCTCTTCTTTTAATTTAGGACTTGCTTTGAGTCAGTGTTTTCTTTTTTATAAAACCAACAGAATCCCTTGTCCTCAAAGGAAAATTCAAACACCTAAGTTGAAAATCATGAGCGAATCCCCAAGGCATCTGTTGGAGAGAAGTTGGACATGAATTAACCATTAAGTAGCTACTACATTGCCTTGTTCAACTGTTCGCCTAGTCAAGATAGCCATTGGTTTCAACATGGCAGTGGGAAGAGCAGACGGAGGCAAGGAGAAGTTGCCTAAGCAATAGAGAGAGTTGATTTCAGCTGAGAAACATGAAAAACATAGTGAATAGCTCCAATTTATATAGAGTGCTGCCATACTTGTCCAATATTTTATAGGGACCAAATACTTGGCTGCTGATTTTGGAATCTCTCTAGCAACCACAGAACTTTGACGATAAAGTTGTAGTTTTAAGTAAACTATACCTCCAATATTAAAGGAACGTCTATACGATGCTTATTAGCCTGTGTGTTCATCCTCTGCTGAACTGTAGAGAGATGATGTTTGAGTAGTTGGATTGCTGCTTCTCTATTTTGTAGTAACATATCAACATCCTCAATTGAGGAATCTTTTGGGAAATAAGGTAAATGTAAAGGTGGAGGAATACTATGTAAAGCTGGAAACAGAGTGATATTAATGGCAGTATGATATGAAGTGTTGTACCAAAATTCTGTTAGTGAAATCCAAGAACACCAACTCTTTGATAAATTCCGTGTCATACATCAAAGATAGGATTCCAAACAAAGGTTTACCACCAAGGATTGTCCATTAGTTTGAGGGTGGCAAGAATAGGAATGTTTGAGATCAATCCCTTGTAATTTGAAAAATTCCTGCCAAAAATTACTCATGAAACTAGGGTCCCTATCACTGATAATAGTAATTGGAAATCTATGAAGTTTATACATATTATCCAAGAAAAGTTAGGCTATAATATCAGTGGTATAATATTGAGATAAGGAAATAAAGTGGGCATATTTAATAAGTCTGTCAGTCACTACCAGAATCATAAATATGTCTTGAGAATTTAGAAGGCTTTTGAGAAAATCCGTTGTTATATCTGTGAAAATGAACCAAGGAATTTGTAATGGTTGAAGCAAGCCTGGTTATGCCATATGCTCTAGTTTGTAGTGCTAGTAGATGTCACACTGTCTAATGAACTCTCTTATTGATTTCCACAAACCTTTCCAATAGAAGATTATATATAATCTGTGATAAGTGGCATGAATTCCTAAATATCCTCCAATTACTGTGGAAATGTTCTAACAGTTGATTTCAAAGGGCATTGTCCTGACCCACTACCAACTTCCCTTTGCATAATAGCTGATCATACAATCAAGAGTAACGAGAGAAGGTTTCTCCCTGATGTTAAGAGTTGAATTATGAATAGCAGGTGTTGATCTCTCTATCAAGGAAGCTTTGATATTGCTCAAAATGTATGCAGAAATAGTAGATAGAGCATGTACCGCTAATCAGAAGATTAAATTCTTGAGTGTGCATCTGCAACTGCATTGGATTTGCCTTGTTTGTGTTAGATTTCATATATGCCATCAACTTTGCAAGTGATATATATTGAGTTGGAGTTGTTAATTTCTAAATAAAAAGAAAATTCAAAGGCTGGTGATCAGTCTTGATGATGAAATGTATTCCCATCAGGAAGCTTTTTTTTTATTATTATTATAAGGGAGATACATAAAACCTTAACTAACTAAACGGAAAAGAGACACTCCCGAAATGTCCTCTAGGAGGATAGATAGACAACCCACAGGCGGGTTTTGAAATATATAGATGCCAAGTTCTAGTGAAGTGGCATAAGTAGCCAACCAATCCGTAACTCGATTAGCCTCGCAATACACATGTCTAGCCTTCACAACCTATTCTCTGGCGGTTAGATTTTGGATTCCTATTAGGAGAAAATTAGACGGATGTAGTTGATCATGCGAGGAGGATAATATGTTAATAACTAACAGGGAGTCCACATAAGCATAGCCATAGAGTAATCTAATCAGTCATGTCAAGCTACTAGTAAGTACCATATACAATACGAAAAAGTTATATAAAGCAAGAGACCTATTTTTGGGTCCCATATAGAGCAATAAAAATAGAGGGTGAATGGCTGTTTTGGTGATAGTAATTTGGAGGCCCTTCCTTCAATTAAATACACAACTAGTGCTCATATGAAACGTTGCCAACAGATTTCACTATTTTGCTTCATTTATATCTCAATTATACTTAAATTTATTAATAATATCTATAGATATAAAAGTATATTAGAAGTACAGTTCTAATCAAAGTTACTAATAAAACAAGGTACATTTTGCTGGGAAAACGATTTCATTTCAAGGAGTAATATAATACGCGTTCAACATAGGAGTCAGTATACGTCCACAATCCTCAACATGGGTATACGAAGTAACATATAAACCAACAAATACTGAGCAGTGCAGTGCGCCACATACCATACATACTCCATACTCCTGAATATTTGCTCACATTTTCCCCGCATTAATTGCAGCATGCACGAAGTCCTCGCATTGAGCAATCCCGTTGGATAAGACATCAGCAAGAACACCAATGATTTCGAAAGCCTTCGGCAAATCAGTAGCTGAATTCATCTTGTCGAGCCACGACAGCAACTCTTTTGAAAGCCCTACCATTTCCCTCACATTTAGCAGCCGATCTTTCATTACGACCTCCCAACCTTCCAAGCTCACACTCTCATCATCCCCTTCAAATCCAGCAGAAGTCCCTTCAGTTCTAACACAAGTCGCAATAGATGATTTTTTCACTTTGAAGAAGTGTTGCAACTGCTCAATCAAGCCTGTATAGACAAGCATAGGTCGGATTACAGAGAGAAGATCATCTGCACCTCCTGATTCTGCTGGAAAGCTTGTATTACTACTTCCTGATTCTACTTTAACTAAGCTTGTCGAAGTGGATGCTGAGCGGGCTGTGTTCCGCCCATGCGTATGTTGCATATAGGCATGATATATTCCGCGCTGTAAAAATGCCCGGCGATGTTGCAACCATGACTCATATGACTCCGAAAGAAGTGAGTTAACCATCATAAATTGAACAGTTTCTTCAGTTCCTAACGTGGACTGTGCAGCATGAGGTGAGGATTTGGTATCCAACGAAGAGTTTATATAGGACGAAACGGCCTTAGCCATGCTATGTCCCTGAGATGGGCTACCTTGCTCAAGAAGGTGACGTGCCATTTGGATCATAAAGGGTAGGAAACGAGAGTTGCTTTCCCTTCCCCCACCTCTACAATCTGCACTGAATGATGCTCCCGTCGCAAATCGAGCAAGCATCTAGAACATAAAAAATGCAGACATCAGGTTTAACTCCCAAATAAAACAGGTAGTTGTTCTCTAGTAGAATTCACATGTAGAGATTAAAAAGAAAATGAAACAAATAACACAAAGCAAAGATAATTTCTTACCAGCACAATGTCATAGGTTAACAGTCGAAGCCGACTCCCATCAGCACGACCAAGAGCATTGAGATTGTCCCAGTACTGATCCACGTATCGGACGTACTGAGCAAGAGGAATAGATGGACCTCTTACTGGGAATAAAGAATTGCAAAGAGATTCATTATTCCTGAGGGTGGCCCCTTCCCACTCTTTCTTCGGATTCCTGAGAGCAGTATCTGCTCTTTTTGCCTCTTGATGGCAATGGAAGTGAATAATATTGAAGTAACTGACAGTGGTGTAAACACACTCCCCACGAGCACTTCCTGAAGTGCCAACACCTAGATTCACGCGCTTACTATAAGAGTAAACACCCAGCAAGTCTGTTGGCCTTAAGCTGTAGCCTTCTCGACATACCATGCATGCTAATCCATCTTCTTCCTCCTCCACGTCTTCTAAACCTTCCAGGTTTGGCCTAGCAACAACAATTCTCTCACCACCATCTGAAGCTAGTTCTTGTCGCATACCAAGTCCCTGTAAGAATGAAGTAAAGAGGAAATTATCAACAATTGATTGCCATATAAAAGCAAGGGTATCATCAACTTATTTTCTTGTCCATAGAATATGCAACAAAGGGGGCCCTTTCAGTGCTCACGGACATGTTCCCTTAAAGAGAGAAATAGTCGATGACAAACTTTGGTTTCTCTCCATCAAGGAAACAGTGTTACAGTAGAAGCATACAAAAACATGATCAGACAAGAATATAAGTACCTGAAGCATCTCCTCTCTCTTCCTCAAAGCTCGCCGCCTCATTTCATCCCTAGTGGCATGCCTTAATTTACACACCTTCTCCTCCAAGAATCCATCTCCTTTTCCCTCCTTATTGGATAGTGTATCCAACAAGTTTTCAGCCCTTGCCCCAATCTCTCCAGCAACTCCTTCCAAAGCATGAAGCAGTGGCAATATCCCTTCTTCATCAATAGACCTTTGGGTTGGCAAGTGCCCCATAGACAATCCCCTCAACATAGACAATATATGGGGAATAGATGGTAATTTCAAAGCCAATGCCCATTCTGAACTAGATCGGAATACAGCCTTCCCTGCAATCGGAAAACTCTCTTTAAGATGTCTAACAGCAACATCTGTGATACCTTTCTCTAGGATAATGTCCTTCAATCGCTCTCCACAGGAACTTGTCTTTAGTGACTCTGATACTCGAACAAAATTTTCCACTGTAAACCTCTGCTTGGCTGCTTTCTGAGCAATGTTTTCATCTTTAGAGGTGTCTTCATGCTGCTTCTGCAGCCGATCAAACTCCTTCCAGTCTTGCAGGAATGGATTGAAATGCTGAATGAGTGCTTCCATGGCAGCAGGTTCACCATATGTCAGATACGGCAATATTCTTGCAACCATTTCTGTGTTTCTCTGCTGCTTGTTGGATTTTTTAAGAACTAATGGATGGCATAATCTTTCCAGGAACATAAGAACAATCTTTTTGGCTTGTTCTCCAGTGCCAGATTCTTCACTAGTAACAGTGAGGGCACTCTGTGTGATGCTAATATTGTCACTCTCATTTGCCTCAAGTGTCAGAGTTTCCACAATGAGAAGAATGCCTTCTGCTGGCTCCATGGCATCCACTGAGAAGGCACGCCTTGCTGTTTCAAGAAGAAGGCCTAAAGCACCTAGCCTTAACAATGCCCGTCTGTTTTCTCTTATCTTGCAGCAGTGCATGAGAAGGTTAAGAACTGCAACCAATTTTTCTTGGTTGGATTTGAAATCATCACGTAATCGCTGGGCATTAAAATAAGAAAGTATAATGTGTAAGTAGAGTGGAGAGATCAAGGAAACAAAAAATTATGAGCTAATCAATCCTGCAGTTAAAACTCAGCACCAGAACTGGTAACCACATGGTGTAAGGAACTGATACAATTATGAAGCACAATTGCACAATAAAAGTAGACCAAAGAATTAACCATGAATACAAACATTGCTGCTAAATAGTTAAAGCAAAGGACTCAATTTTTCCATAACAGACGATTTGACACGCTTTTACCACCCAAAAGCACAAAGACATTTCCACACAGCATCATCAATATAACTAGTTACCCTGTTTATTTTTATCCAAATTTGATATAAAATAGGCATCAGACCAAATAAAAAAAGTAATAGCAATAATTGTAAGAATTTTAAAAGATCACAATAATCCTAAGCATTTTAAAAATCAACCTGGCATTCTGAAGCATGAGAAACAAAATCTAATAGGAGGGGAAAATGCCAAAGGTAAAACATCACTTAGAAATTAATAAGCTCTTGCTATCATGGCACTTTGTTATAAAACAATGAAGCAACTGCTTACCTGGATCATGCCCAGAAGTATTTCCAGTCCACCAAACTCTCGAACAGCACCTGCTATTGCAAATTCAACTTCTGGATCCAGCGACTCCTCTCTGTCTTCCTCCAATTCTTTAATCATAGGTTCAGTAGCTTCCCCATCTAATCCCTAATAAAAAGAATGAATATGGGCATCAAACTAAGAACATAAAAGAATTCACTGTTTCTAGAATTATACCCACTCATTGTTGAAAAGCCATGTTAAGAAGCACTATCACTTGATATAGATATGAGAAAGGAATGCAAAGACAGTTCTGGTGAGCATGTACACAAAGATCAACAGGTAAATGCAGCTTTTTGATATCAAGCGGCTACTTGTGAGGTGAAAAGATAGTGATGGCATATATCTATCACCAATCCCAAAGCATAAATGTCATGAGACAAACCAAAAATAAGTAACTAATACAGAGCTTGAATATACAAACCTGAAGCCTATACGTCACCGTCATAGGCGGACACTCTCTAGTTGACACCGCAGCATTTGAAGATAATAAGGCAGAACTACCCATGGTATTCGGAGATTGAGTATTTGACTTTTTCCAAACTTGTTCATAAACTTGTGCAATGCTTAAATCAAGAGAAATGATATTTCCTGCTACCAGTAGTTCCATGCCATAGTCATCTTCAATAAGGCCTACCAGATCCAACTGATGGCAAATTTTATTTTTAACATCACGCATCAGAGGACCAATCTCAGAACTGGAATAAGGATTCTTAGTCATTGAACCCCTCATAAACTCTTCCTGGGTATGCGCCTTGTTCAGAACCAACAGATAGACAGATTCTGGTTTTGATGGGCATATCAAATTACAAAGCTGCTCCAGGATAAACTGCAAAAATAATTGGAATTCAGTTTTATTCAAAAATAAACAGTTAAACACATAATACCAAGGTTGTTAAGGACAGAAAAAATACATGGCGATACTCTAAGGATCTTAACCCTCAGAGGATTAATTGAAGTTACAGTTGGGCAATAAAAGGTAATTTGGGATAGCTTTTGAAACAGCAAAAATATATTCCTTTAAATTTAAATACAGGATGCAAATTCCAGAACAAAAAGAAGCCGTAAGTGCAGAACCAAATGGTTTGTACTTTCGTAGCCCCACCCTCAGATTTTCGTTTAAACATCATAGAGTTGTCCAAAGCAATGAATAAAACAATAACCAACACGATAGATTGGTGTTTCATACCAAAGATGTGCGTCCTTTCGTTTCCTCTCCATGGATTTGCAAACCGCCAATACAGGCTCGGATGAACTGCCGTTTATTCTCACCGCTGTCAAGCAGAAGACTATCTAAAAGATCTTTCAGAAGGCGATTACAATCATTGATCAACTTTGTCTTCTGCACTATCAAGCCACGAATGACAATGAGAGCCTCAAGTACATTGGAGAGCAAATTGTCCCTCATGAATCTGAAATCAAAATTCAATCGTTTAAACCATGAATAGAACAACATATAACATGGGGTCAATATGGTTATATTTTACCTGGATCTGATATTCGGGATCTCCAAAAATTTACCAAGGAGTTCTATAAGCTTGTGAAGAATGAATCCCTGGGAAATGTCAATATGCAGACTCCTCTCTAGAGACTCGACATTACTCACTTCTTGGGTTATCAGCTTACAAATTGTAGACAGACAACCACGTACGGTCAAGAAAAGACGAGCATCTTCTGAATCAATCATCTTAAAGAGCAATTCAAAGTATTCTGCTGCACTTTCACCAGCAGAAAGGCTTGCTGGTAGCAGAGCCATCAGTAAGTTCAATAATCGAAATCGTGTTGAAGAACTCTGAGCACAAAGTAAACTGATCAGAGTGCACATCTCTGACCTGATAGACTGGGAACATGCACTCAGAACAAGTTCTGTCACCCATGACCCCAGCTCAAAGGTGGATAAGTCACGCTTAGTCATCTTACAGGTATGGCGTTTCCATTGAAGAGCATATTTGAGAGCAAGGTATTCCTGACTCTGAGGTTGAGGTCTCAGGCCAGGACCTTTGATTGCTTGAGACACTTTGTACTGTCTTCTGACAAAGTCAAGATATGATGCTCCTTTCTCCCATTCTGAGTAACTCAGCAACTTAATATCTTGAGCCTTATGAGCGTCCCAATTTTTCTCCAAAGGTTCTGCTACAGACTTAGTGCCAGTGCTGTGGCCAGCTACACATCCAGTAGCAATGGAGTTATCTTCAGCCTTCAGCTGCACTGGGGTAATGGATTTTCCAAGACCTTGCTCCTTATCCACTGTATCAGTTTTAGGAGGAGTGCATGCCTGAGATATAATTCTCAGACAGGGGAGAATAATATGCTCAGCAATTGCTGGATGTTTGGCTCCCAATTTAATTGACAAGAATAACAGTTGGAAAACAACACGTAATCTTGATTCCCAGAACTCATCAGCCAGGGAACAAACTTCCGAGAGTAGTAACAATTCCTCACGTGTGGCCAGAGCAATGTCCATGGATCGATGATGTTCAAGACAGTACATGACTTTTTTCTGTATTAAATTGTTCAACTCTGTCACAGCGTCAAAATCACCTTCAGAGAAAGCACAAAGTACTGTCCTAGCTTGAACACGAGTTGCTTTTGCACCTTGATGAATATTATTCTCAAACAACTCAGTTAAGATGCCAGCTGAAACAAGTTGTTTCTTTGCATTAGGATGCTTGGATAGAACCTGCAAAATCTCCAAACATTGGGTTACAAATGTAGTTGCACAGCCATAACACTTGTTTGGAGACCTGGAAACAACAAATCTTGATGTGCCCACTGTATCGTCAAAATTCTTCTGGTGCAAGTAGCGCATTAAAAACCGTCGGAGCCCCTGTAGTGTTTGGACACTTTTGTTGACAGAATCAAAGGCAGCTTTGCATTTCTCACCATATAAGACACCAAGAAGAGTAATCTTGCGGTTAACCTTCAATGAAGGTCCAGACGGCACAGAGACCATCATTTGCTGGACATTGTCCTTTTGTTGTGAGTCCATCTCATTCTCACCAATGCTTGATATAATCTTAAGAATGGGTTTTTTGAATCCCAAAAGCTGCTGGTATCTCCTACGAGCATTTTCTGTTTCTGACTCAATGGCTGCCAACCCTCTCTTCATGTCCTCATCATTTTCCATGTCATCAAATGTAAAACTTGGTTTTGCCATAAAGTTGAACTCAAAGCGGCCATATTTACTATACCCGCATTCGTTACACAGGAAGGAGTCTAAATTCTCATAATTTATGTTGCGACATTGGCGACACTGATAAGCATTTTCATGACAATTACCGCAAAGTCCATGCTTATCAGTTACAGGTCGACTACAGCGTGGGCACTGCAATGGTTCAAGCGACAAAGCTTGAAGATTTTCATAGAAAGAGTCAAGCTCAATCATGAAATTACAAGCAGTGATTGGAATGGGAAACTCCACTTTTAACTCTGTCTGGTTGAAAGCAAGATGACAACTCTTCGCACGCTTCCACAAGGTCCAATTATTTTTCAGCTCCGACAAGTCAGCAACCGGTCGATTGTTATAGTATAGATTCAAAACTTTCACTGATTTTGACTTGCGGGCATCGTGTACATTCATTGTCACAGTCTGGATGGTGTAACTTCCTGTGCATTTCACTATAATTCGGTTGTCAGTGAATTTTGTTTCTGATTTTAAGCTTTCTAGTTTCATCCTACTGTAAGGAACTTCAGGAGAGCTGCAGGCAACACATGGCTCACTCTCAAGATAGTAACCATCAAACTCCACAAGGCCAATCAAAGTGTTATATATACGAGAATTTGGATGATTAGCTATCAGTTCATTCTGTGAATGGAATGTCTCAAAGATACACCTAATAACATCAGGAGACAAGCAACGATCTACAGTTTCAGTGTTTTGTTGCTTTGAACTGTTATCAGGAACCTTACCCAATATCCAGGTTATCAACTCAGTGAATTCCACAATGTTTTGACCATACATGGGCAGGCTTTCCGCTTTTTGAAGAAGTGTCATTAACATTACATCCTTAAATGATTGCTTTCCATGATGCCATGCACCATAAAGAACACACCGCGCCTCTGAACGCACAGAGTTTGAGCTCCATTCCAATAAAAACCAATCAACAAATTGCCTCAAAACATCACCACTCTTGTCTGTAAAAATATTCACAACTGACTCCATATCCATATAGCACTTCTCCGACCCAGATTCACTTCCATCTTCACCTTTCTTTTTTTTCTTTGAATCCAGAGACTGTGCCCCTGATTTATTAGAACCGGTTCCCAATTCCCCAGCTTCTACTTTTTGAGAGTAGCCAAATTCCCTTCCACAATAAAAAGCAAGACTTAAAAGTTTAAGAGTCTGAACGACGGACTCTTCACCGAAATAGAACACTGAATTCATCAGAGAAGGTAATACATCTCCATGTTTTAAACAGTACTTTTGCCAATTTCGAGGTCTTGCAGCAGCTACCTCAGCCATTATAGACAAGGATTTTACTATCTTCACACTTCTTTCATATGGAACAGGATTTTGAAGACCACCAGATTTGTTTATGTGTTTGTAAAAATTCTTCACTTCACTTGAGAACTGCCATGAGTCTCGAAAACTATAATATTGAGTTTTGCTTCCACAAAGGTGAAGAAAAAGCCTTCTGGAATGTCTTCTTACAAATGTAGTCTGAGGGTTATTGATGTAACTACAGAGGACATCATCATATCCATCCAGCTTCAAATCCTTACCAGATGTGATTTTGTAAACCTTCTCTTTCTCGCCCGTCTTGTCTTGCTTCTCAGGTCTAACCAAGTTGTACACTAATCTAAAAACATTCTCCAATAATAACCTATGATAGTCCATAAAAATATCAGCTCGATGAGCTTTCGCATATGAGTCTGAAAAGAATGGAGAAAAGTTACCCGCAGGTAAATCTCTGCGTACAGTTAAAAAAGCCCCACATCCTGACCCAGAACTAAGACCATGTGTTGCCTCAAAGTCAGTATTCGAAGACTTAAATACATGAACCAACTGCTGTAAAATATCCATGAGATAATTGACAAAAGCTTGATTTCTCAGAGAACTACATGCTCGGAGCAGCTGAGATGCTATGTCCCTTTTCTCTTGACCATCCAAGGACGAATGAGAAGCAGCTGAACTGACTTGGACAACATTTTTATCTTGTGTGTCCGTATTTCCACCTGATTTCGGTATAGAACCATCATTGCCAGGTGGGTGCCAGTTTCGGAGCATCAAGGTGAAAAACATAAACACTAGGATAGCAACTTCCCCGAAAGAAGAGCGAGCTTTAGCAATGAAAGGTCGGTCAAGATCGATTTCATCCAGGAACCACCTAATCAGTTTCTCCAAATCTAACGACTCAGACTTGTAACTGTCTACAAAAGGCCCACCAACAGCAGATGACAACCTGTAGAAAAGTTGCATGATTGGGATAGCCCGAACACCAGAAGTTGTCTGCATCCATCCCTTCAATTGTTCAAGGAGTTCAGAGAGAAGCAGGGAATTCACAGCTCGTTTTGAAGCAGAAATTGAGACTGTATCAGTCACTGAAGCAGAAAATTCTCCAGATTCACTGGGCTCCAACACATGGATTGAAGAAGCAGAATTTTGTACACTGACATTTGTTGTGACAGGTAAGAGGCTTGAATCATTTACATCATCAGTCGAAAAGTGAATACTATTCCCATCTCCACCCAATGATTCCACTTCAATAGGAATAGCTGTCATAGGATGTTCTCTAGAATGGGGGGCTGGGAGCCGATCCGCATCCAATACTTGATAACATGTCTCACATAGGTCAAAATCAGGGCAAACAGTACAATGCCATCTTCTCCTAAGTATGGGAACGGTGGAGCAACCATCACAGCAATATTGTACAGATGAGGTAATTGAATCTTCTTCGATCATAACTTGTGTACTTCCACCAGTCGTCTCACCAGGCTCAGAAACAGATGATATACTATCCACAACCTCATCCGTAGCTAACATAGTTTGCTTTGGGAATGGAACCTGGAGCAATCTTGATGATATTGCAAGGCTGGAGAAAATTGAAGGCATCATGAATGCCAGATAAAGAAATCCATAATAGTAAACAAAAACAAAAAGATAAAATAATAGGCACCTGCTGGAAGTTTGAACTGCCTCATTGGGGGAGAACAAGAGTTTCTTCAATAAATTAACTGCTGGAGCAACAGAACGACCTGCTATGTCTTTACTGTGCAAAGCCAAACACTCAGCATAGCAATAAATGAGCTCAACAGAGGATATAACAATGTTATTCATAGTCTGGGTATCAGGCTGCTCCAGGTCCAGAATTCCCCACAGAACTCGCATAAGGCCATCCACCACTTCAGATCCTACAAAAACAAAACTCACATAAGGCCATTCACCATTTTAAAACTATCCTTTTTCATTTGTTAAAGATCATGGAGATTTAGGATTTAATATAAGAATATTCTTATGTATCCAATAGTGGAATGTTTTGTGCATCCCGTTATAGAATAGCTTAGGTATGCAAATCTCCAGGAGGGTGAATCAATACTAATATGTTTACTGGCAGAAGAAAAGAAAAGCAGAAATTATTCTACAGATTAAATGAGGTCAAAAAAAGTTGATTTGAAACCTTAGGCTCTGGTGTAGATAATTACATGCATATAAGTAGTCAGATGGCCAGGTATGCACATTTAAAACAAATAACAGGAGTGAGAACCTACCATTCATCTCCAGAAATTTGGCTAAATTAGAACGACGATGCAATGCAATCTTACAAACAGCATGCATCTGAGCAGTAAACTCTTCTACGATCCATGCTCCTGTAGACCCACCAGCTCCTAGTCTTGATGAGAGTATAGAAGTTGATTTCACCACCCCATGAAGGCGCATAGTATCCTTTACCTTTGTAAGAGAAGCTATATAAGCACAACAATATGCATGAGGTAGTTTTTATAGAACATGGCATGAACACCAGAAATTACCTGATAATATCTCTCTTTCGCAGGGAAAAGAGTCTGCAAAACATGGCAAGCAGCAGCTTGCAATGAAGGTTCTCGGTCACTCTCAAAAATTGTTTCTAATAGCTGTTTGCATTTTAGTTGACTCAGCTCCAGTTTTGGGTCATCTTCTTGTGATCTGCAGAGTGAGTATAACTTGGATAGAAGTTTAAGACCATCTGCTATTACCTGCTCCTGTAGAGGAGCTACAATCATTGAATTAGAACCAAGGACACGAGCTTCCATATCCAAGACTGCGTTCATTTTCTCCTTCCAACCAAATTCGTCTTTATCTAGACCATACACTTCAAGGCAGTCAATTCTAGGTAGTGAAGTGCCATTGAAAGTTGGCCCAATAGTAACAACAAATTCTTCATCTGCTAGAAGTGATTCAGCAACTGTAAACGGTATATCATACCATGACCGCATGCCTTCATCCAACTTAATCACCCTTTGAAAAATTGTAATCTCAGATGGTATATGGTTTGCTGAGTTGTTACCCACATGGATGCGGAAACCAACCATAACTATATCAGGGTTTGAATTTGACACCGATATCTGAAAAAAATGTAAACATATCATACAGATGAACAGTAAGAATATAAAATCTTAGCAATGCTCTCAACCTGCAAAGATAAGGGTCTTAGCAACATGATAAGTAAAGTGACAGCAAATAACTAAGAAGCTATCATCAAAACTTAAAAGTTCATACATACGGGCAAAGAAAAAAAAGAATGTACTTTATGCCATATTAATCAGTAAATATCTCCCAGACACTACAAGTATAGCCTTTGTTCTTAATCACATCTTTTATATGCTTGCTCACCTGAAGAATTGAAACTTGCATCTCATGAGCACACATCACAACATCATAATACATAACCTGAAAGACTCTAGCTAACCAAACTCCACATATCAATAATATAATCACATGCTGGCTGCCTTAAATTGGTAAAAGCAGTTTTTTGTTAAAAGAAATCTAGTAGGGCTATAGTCATCAGTACTCAAACCAATCACCAAAAGAGAATATGGCACATAGGCTCAAATAGGGAAAACATTGCCTTGTCCACATCCACAAGCAGATCAGAGAACATATAAGAAAGTCATAAAAAAGGTATGCAGAATTCTCAGAGAATCAAGAAAATGACATGTCAGAATAAGCAAAATCAAATCAAGAAAATTACCTTAAACCCCGATGGGCTTGGACTCTCAAGAAATCCATCCTCTGATGCTAAGCTTTGCTTTGCTCCTTCAGAGTCACCGTTTCTGATGGCATCACCACCCAATTTCACATCCGCTGTGATGCAGACAGTTTTCTCAAAAAAATCAAGGGGGAATTCAGGCTTTATACCAGCATAAACTTTATTATTCAGGATACCAGAACCCAACTTCTTAATTTTCTCAGCAGTCACACTTGCACTGCCATCATTCCCAGAAGGAAGTGAATATATATGAAGGCTTCCATCATCATGTAAGAGAAGGCAATGAATCTTGCTTTTAGGCAAAGGCTCGTATGCAGTTAATCCAACTACATGTGAGGTTGAGCTTACTGCAGGCCTCAAATTTTGTGCATGTAATTCGTGCATACCCATGGACACAGCAAATGCAGCATTTGATTTCCCACTGGAGAAACAAACAAATAGTCCTGTACCAACTAGTAACTCTTTCCAGCGATGCAAACTGGCTGATCGCATTTTACCTTCTTGATCTGTCTCAAATACAAAAGAGATCTCTGATAGAAAAGTTGCATTGGGGCTTAATCGACCCATCAAAGTAGTGCCATCTTGATAAGATATAAAAAGCAATTTGTAAGCGGAGGAGAAGTACAATGATGAACCCTTTGCTTTGACTTCTTTTTCTCCAACCTGAATGATTTCCTTCAATGGGATGGCCCCCACATTACCTTCACAAGACAGCTCTAACCTGAACAAGGTCCCTAGTTCTGAGAGAACAACAAGAACTATCTTCCCCTGAGAAGCCATAAAAAGTGTAGCATCCACAATTACACCATCAGGCAATGTGAAGTAGTGTAAAGGACTAATGTTGTCCTGGGATAAGTCATATATCTTGATGAACCGATTGGTCACTACCATTAGTTTAACTTGAGAACCTGGGACCCAATCAATACGCCTAATGTATGCATCTTGCAAAGCAAGTTCAATGGCTAGACGATCAGTGACTTCACCACGAGGATTCAAAGTGAGAACCTGACAACCGTCATAGCCTGCTACAGCAAGGTAATTATCTACCAATGCATTAAAGGCAAGATGTACAATTTCAAAGCGAACAACATTTCTTGATAGAGGCTTAATGTTGGTCTTATCTGCTGTCACAGGTGCAATGGTGGCTTGCCCAACTAATTGGCCAACATCAAATATAGCAACTTTGTCACCTTCACCAACTGCAAGTCGGCCTCGATTACTAACACTGAGCAATGATTTAACCAGGGAACCATTGGCTAGGTGTGACCTAAGCTCCTTTGCATTTGAATAGTCAGCCTTTATTTTTAGGTCTAGTGATCCACTTTTATATGCCTTCTTCAATTGCAGTAGTTCAACTCCATAAGATAGAACTTTATCTTCACCCATTACTATTTTCTTATCCTCCGAAAGATTGGACTCTCTCTTGTTAGTTATGTATGGAAACAATGTAGAGCATCGTCGGAGCAAATGTCCCTCGAGATTAAGTTCTTCAAGTAAAACTGGGATCCAATCTTGAATATCTGTAGGAACAGATAACTTGAGCGAGTTATCTGTATCCGTAATCACATCATCATCCAGATCAGAATCACTCTCAGGCAACTGACTTGCATCATCAGAGAAAGGTAGAAAGGACTGAAAGTTACTACCACCACGAGCAGGTGCACTGTCACTTCCAGTGAATTTTCGTGGCTTCAAACATTGACAGTTACTGCCCCTAACACCACCCGCACCTGCAGCCGCACCACAGTCACAGAAAAATCTACTCAAACGAGAATAAACAACACGATGACCCCGATGACAAACTTTTGCACACACAGAACAGCAACCTTTTGATACTGTCAGATCACATGTATAACAGAAGTACCAATGCTGTTCCATAAAGTTGCTGCCACTGCATGTAAATGTACATACTTTTGAGGCAAGGGCTCTTTCACTGTTGGTCTCTTCATCCTCATCTTTATCCATGCTGGCAACCTCCCCATCAGATGTTCCATCATCATCATCCTCATCAACAGAAGTTGCATCACATTCAATTGCTGCAGCTCCTCTTCCTTGACTTGCAGAAAGAATCAAGGAGCTAGAGTTCTTCCTAGATCCTGCTAGTTTCGGAGGAACAGCACCCGATCCAAAACTGCTTCCAGTTAGAGATTTTTCTGGGGCTTTCTCCTGTGTTTTCCTCCTAGAGGACCCACAATCATTCAAAACAGTTCCAAGAAAATCAAAGATAAGTTTCAACCCCGGAAGAAAAACTTCATCATCATTAAGTTTCTCAATCAGTAGTAAGGTCTTCTTCAGAAGCAATTTCCATTGATATTCCCCTCTAGCAAGTTGAACAACAAAATGGAAGTAGCACTTGGATACACTTACATCGAATTGTAAGAAAGCAGTATCAAGTAATGCCAGCACAGCCTCAAACAAATGATTGTGCAGTTGATCAATATACAGTTCAGTAGGTGAGGAAATAAGACATAAAATGAAATTCATAGCTGTTTCTCTCACAGAAACAGGATTCCCTTTTACAGGGGTAATTCCACTGGAAACTTCCACAGTACAACCTAATAGCCACCTCTCCAACCGTTTGGACAGACGATGCAGATCTAGATCACAGAACTTTCTCTGTAACTTCTGTTTGAGATCAGTGTACAAGTCTCCTGATAAGAGGTCAACAAAGAAACGTAGCACTTTCCCATCTACTGATTCAGAGCAGGAAACATCCAGTGAATCGACCAGAACTAACAAATCACCATGTTGCAGCTTACAGAATTGCTTGACAGGCTGTGGTACATTTTCAGCGCCAAGATAATATCGCAAATTCACAGCCTTGGTTGGATCTTTTCTAAGGCCATCTGCAGTATCAATGATCTTCGAAATTATACATTCAACAATACTGTTGTCATTCACTTCTCTGGCATTCACTTCCCTTAAAATATCTTCCATGCACTTCAATAGGAAGAGATCGGTATAGCCTGACAGTTCAAATCCCCCACTGAGGTTGCACATAACAGCATCACAGCTTCCTCCAAGGCTTTCAAAGATTCTATCAAACTTGACAGCCATCAATGAATCAAGAATCTGACCAAGTAACTCAGTCTCTGCACATAATTTTTCTCTCACATCCTCCACTGCAAACAACTTATCCAATAGGGAAACGATATCTCTTATCCTAAGGATACAAGAAAGAAGGATTGAACTCTGTGGTTGAATGTGAGAGGGAAATCCATGTAGCATACATTCCCAGAGCACCTTGGATTGGATGCCTGAAAATCTTTTGTCAACAATTGATTCCAAGTTTGTTAAGAGGTCAAATAAAGAGTTCAGTTGGTAACAATTGCTCCCAAGCTTCTTCAGGAGCTCATCCTGTAGACCTTTGTCAAAACTGGAGTGTTTTAGGAGCAGTAGAGAAGAACCATTAATAAGGGAGTGGCCTTGATCAAGTGTAGTGAGAAAAGCCTTTTGAAAAACTTGTAAATATAGATGCAATAAGTATGACAACACATCCAGCAGCACCGAAAGTTGACCAGCCTCAATCAAACTTGATGTCATGCTTTTAGCAGCAGCTGTAAATTGATTGTCCCTGAGAGTGCTCTCAATACAGTATTGATTCACCTTGTTCTTTGTATTGTACTGACAAAGGCCTACGTTTAACATGGAGAGTACCATAGAAAACCAGTATCCATTCCTAAGAAAATCCCACCCCAGTTCCTCAGAATTATCTGATATAGGTATGTTACATAATTCATGCAACACTCCAACAAGAGCATTCGGAAGATCTAAGCCCTTGCTGATATCATCACAGTGCCCTATAAATGGGCAACTGAAGCTAAGGAAGTATTGCACATTGGACAACTCTAATGTACAGGACTCGCTCAATAGTGAAGGCTGATGATTTAATGCATAGCCCATAGCAGAAATATCGAAACAAAGCGAAAAAATGTACCTTTCAACAACAAGATCTTCTATGAATGCAGCTTTCTTACCTTTCCAAAGCCCTAGAATCCTTGAGAAGGTTGCAGATAAATCATCCCAAAACAAGCCTAAAGATTCAATGGCCAAATCATCTCGGCAACGCAAAGGAGGAAGAGATGAAATATCAATCAATTGATTAAGCAAGGTATTCAAGAAAGGCTCTCCCTCAATCCATGGAACCAGTAATTTCTTCACTGCAATTGATGTCCAAGACAGAAATTGATCATTCACAGCATGATGCAGAAGAGAGTCCCAAACTGGAGCTTCCCTCAACTTTGACCGAACGTCTAGAAGCAATAACGATGGACAAGCATGAGAAAAGAAGATAATATGACGAATCAAGATGATCAACCGTGAAACAAGAACAGCCCAACAAGACAATTGTGTAGTACTAAAGTCAGCAGGTAAAGCATCAACTGCTTGAAGGGAAGAAAAAATTAGGTTTGCAAATGTATTCTTTTCTCCTTCAGATGATAAGTGAAATGCCATAAGAAGAATCTCAATGTGAAAGACTGATGGAAGGTGCTCAATAAGTGCCTTGAAGGTAGGACAGTTTGAATGGATGACATTTATCTTGTCAACAATAAAATCCACAAATCCCTTGTAAAGTTTGATTCTCAACTGAGTACCAGCCAAACCCACCCTAGAAAATACAGTGTGAGCTAGCAAGGATAAGGTCATATCATTGTAATTATAGGTATCATCTTTAACCATCAGAATCTGGTCAACAAGGTAGTCTTCAAGAGAACATGATAGAGCATGGCGACCGAGGAGGTTATGCAATAATTCAAAGCAAAGTCCAGGGATATGCCCACTCTTTCTATCTTCATCCAAAGCACCATAGTTATTAGAAGGCTTCGTCTCTGGACCACAGACTTGATAGTTGAGCATGGAAAGCAAAATATCGATATGATTTTCTCTCAGCACCTTGCAGGAATGCTCAAAAAGAAATGGAGACCATTCATGAGAGAAAACGCACTCCTTAAGGAAGTTCAGCATCTCCATAGCAGCCTGCATTGGCAAATTGCAATTGGTGGAGCCAGAATTAACAGCAACTGGAGGTTGATCACAAGCCTCTGTAGATCCCACTGAGCGCCCACCTTCGGAGAAAAGGTTTCCGAAAAGAGCTTCATCTTCATGGGAAACGGCAGTCTCCAGTTCTGAATGGCAAGTACTTTTTGCACAACCAGAATTTGTTCTCTCAACTTGTGGCTTCAACTTTATTCCTTCAGAGTAAAGGAAGAAAATAAGATGCATTAAATTATCCACCCATTCAGTTGATGGTGCAAATATAACCTTCAATAGTTCCTCAGCTGTGAATCGCTTGAGCAAGGGAACCTTCTCGAACCGTACAACACATGAAGGGCAATCATTTGGAAAATTACTAGAATTGCCTAAAAAATTACTGTCAAGCTCTCTCAAATCAAGAGTCTGATACGTTTGCCTTTTGAGATCGTGAAGCAGTTTTAAGACATAAAGGACATTTTGGGATAAGTATACAAGAGGAGGCTCCAGGTTAGCATCAGACTTATAGCACCTCCGTACAGAAGAATCCAAGAGGTCCAACATATAAGCTACTATACATGCTAAGATGTTTTGATAGGCACTGCTGTTACGAAAAATAACTTGGACAAGATGAAGAAACTCTTCAAGAAGCAATAAGATGAGGCTCTCCAAACTGCCCTCAACGGTAGTAGGGCCATTTGCAGATTCAAATGCAAATCTAAACAAATTAGGTAGAACGTCTGTTAATAAAGCAACTTCCTGTAACAACGAGGCATCATATTCGACATATGGAATATCCTTCACCAGATTTCCTAGTAACTTTAAAATCCTCAAACAGAGGGGCAGCCTATTGCAAAAGCCCGGGCGAGCCAATCTATCATTAAGCACCTCTGAAGAATAGATCAATGCTTTGCAACCATGCATCAGTCTTGGAATGCATTTTATGTGGCAAACAGCCCAATGCTGAGACAGAAATATGAAATTGTCCAGATCTTGAGTGGACCCTCCAAACCCAGAACTCTGAAACTCAGGCTGAATGCATTCAGATGCTAATACATACTCAGATGCTAATGTAAATAGCAAATGACTCGCTGGCTTGTCATCACTCGAACAACTGACACCTATTGGAGGCAAAGAGGACAAGAAAGAGGGTTTAGAAAGCATATCATAACAACCAGAACAAATAATTAAAACAAGCAAATGGAAGTACCATTGGTAAAAATACCTTGAAACCTGCATTTTACTAGTTTGTCCACCTCAAAATTACAAGAGTCACCAGAAATGATTGGCAACAATTCTAGAAGGCTATTTACAGAGCAGGAACTTGGACGGTCATAAGCTCGATCAATTCTACTAAGCAATGCAAACTCCAGAAACAGTATCACATCATCCTGTAAAAACAATACAAAGTACCAAAGGAAATGTAGATTACTCCAATAAACACAAACCCTTGCAAAAAGAATATAACAATGAAACAGTTCTCAAGTTAGATGATCAAAAGTCAAAAAATAAATAAAAATTATGACACTAGTGGAATCCATCAAGCCAAAAAGAGGCTGAAACACCTGAACAACAGGCTGAAACCCCTGAACAACAAATCGAGAAGTTACAAGAATAATAGGAGTTATTAGATAACTTCCTAATTTCCTACATCATAGTCATTCAGTGTGAAGAAGAATTGTTAGTAGTTCATCAGCAAGTTGCAAATATGAAGCAATACTAGAGTCTAGTGAAAATATTGAACCTCTTTTATGGAGCACAACTTTTAACTAATCATCAAAAACTGTTACATAACCATATAAATGTTTGCTGTAGTACAAAGAAACAAGAGAAAAATCTTCCAAGTCTGTCATGACAACATTCCTCAGCAAACCAAACGATGGATTCTCTTTTTCTATCAATATATAGAGTCATTAGTTGTAAATAATCCCAGAAAAATCGAATCATAATCTCTAAACCACAAGTACATATTCCTAACAAAAAATAGACTACTTTGTGACAACAGCAACACGTGATCTAGCGTTAAGAAGATGAGCAAATAAATCCAGCAGATGAAATTATCTCCAAAAATAAAAAAGAAGTTCCAAGGGAGATTACACCCAATTGACAAATTCACACTTATAGCTTCATGTAACAGGACAAAAATGTTCATATTTACAAAAAGAAAGAAGGGAAAGGGAAAAGGAAAGGGAAAGGGAAAAGGAAAAGGAAAGGGTAAGGGAAAAACTATAGTGACAAACAGGATCATCCATATCCAGAGAGCTTGCCAAGAAATCACCAACCTGCATGCTCATATCGTCACCACTGAAATCCGAATTCTCAAAATAACAAACAGCAAACTCCAGCAAATGGTGCACAACAGCAACAACCACAGGTTCTGCTTGCTCCACTGTGCATTGATACACACCCAAAAGAAAAGGCCAATAAGTACAATGCAAAATTTGAGATACTAAAAAGAGTAAAAAACCTTCAAACAACTAAATTAAAGTGTGAGGTTAAACTGCACATTTCTCCATAATTAATTATCAATAATCAACAATTATAAAAGTTATTGAGTACTTAAAACACAAGAATGGTAGTAAGCGACTGTCGCGAAATCACCTACAAGCTGCAAATGTAAGTTTTCAGCACAACAAAAGAGCAATGGACCATAACACATGTATAGTAATTCACAAAGCAATAATAGTGCTCGTTTCTGGAAGCTAAAAAGTAGAACAACAACTAAAAAACAGCGGAAATTAACAGAAACGAAGCGAGAAAACTACCTGATAAGGATTTATAAACGGAGGCGATGGCGAGACCCGCCGAAATGACGGAGTGAATTTGCGTATCATTCCAAAGCTGAAACCCTAACTTCTTCTTGTTACCATCACCATCATCATCGACTTCGATCGGCAAGATGCCGCGCTTAAGCAGGAGATATAAGTGTTCGAGCCCAATCCTGATTGAGGTGTCTGAACGGAGGCGGAGAAGGAAATCAGCGGAAGAGAGACGGTCTTCAAAGAGAGAGTGGAAGAGTCTCGTCAGGTGCTCCTCGGCCATGATTGAGAGAAAGATTTTGGGTTTCTGTTTAGTGAGGGAAAGAGGGAGTGGAATACAGAGAACGTGGAAATCGGAAATTTAACAAGAAGAAAAGAAGGTGCTGTATAAAGGCGGTCATAGCTTTGTTTGCAAGTGAAGTGCTACACCATGACTCGTGATTCTTTTGAGTAGGACAGCGGGACTTGTTTTGTTTTGGTCCTCAACTTTTGAAACCTTTTCTAAAGCCGAAAAAAAAAAAGTAAAGTGTAACTAAGTATTGCTTTAATTATTAATGATTAATTATTCTTTTTCAAGGTTAATAAAATAGAGTTTGTACTTTGTAATTTGCGCAGGTATATGTAGGAATCATATATTTGCAATAATAGTATCGTAGGTTTAAGGTTTTTTTATTTCAATAATAAAGTAAGTATAATATGGACGTGTTCACTAATTATTATCTTAATAATATTTAAAAATGAAATTTTATTTTTATTAAATAAAGAAAAATCTCACAAAACTTTTAAATCATAACCAAGTTTTATTAAATTTTCTTAAAATCATTATTTTTACTTTTAATTTAATATATTAAAAATCTAATAAAAGTAACTTTTGAATTTATGAATATTTATTAAATTGATATTAATTTTGAGATAATAACAATTAAAAATACATGTTGAATAAAGGTTATATTTCAAATTAATATATGTGCATTTATAAAAATCAATGTTATTTTTATAATTAATTAAATATATTATTAGTCTCCAATAGTAAAAGATATATATTTAATAATGATAAATATATATATATATAAATATTACTTCAAATTATTACATATTTATACGAGAAAAACAAAACTCGTATATGGCAAAATATTTTAATTTGTAATGTAATTTAATCATTTAAATTTATTTGTGTGTATATGTATATAACAAAATACTTTAATCTATAATGTAATTTAATCATTTAAATTTTTCTATGGATATATATATATATAATTTATATAATATTAGAGTAAAGTTAATAGAAATTTGAGATGTATCATACTAAGACAATTCTTGACTTAATGAAAATAAATAGAATATAACAATATTTTGATCGATAAATTACAAGAGAAAATCATTATGTTCCTTTACTCTTAAATTTAAATAAATATATCATCAAAATTCCAAAATATTAATTAGTATCAATAATTGAGACATTAATTTTAAAAACTAAAAATAATGACGACGACGATGATGATGATGATGATAATGATAATAATAATTTTTATATTACAAATGTTGACAGAATACGGATAAGTTATTAGAACATCGGGGCCGTTACAGGAAAGTCATTGGAATTAATGGAGATTTTTGACAAGTATAAGATTCATATAACATGCATCTATGAGATAAAGTAGATGAGGCTAAAGCGAAAGAGATTAATAGGTTAAACTTTGGTATTTAGGGTATTTGAGATAATGAAATAAAGGACATATTTTGATTGTCAAGAAACACATACATTATGATGTAGGGGTAAAAAGGACAATTGATAGGATTTCGTACTTAAAGATTATGGTGAAATGTATTGTTTTAAATATAGTGTGTGCTTATGCAACCCAAACAGGGTTGGACGAACAGTTTAAATGTCAATTATGGAAACAGCTAGATGAGGTGATTCAGCAAATTCCTCATGATAAGAGAGTTATTCTAAAAGGAGACTTTAATGATCATATAAGGGCAACCTTAGACGAATATCCATGGGCTCATGGTGTTTTAGGTATAAAGATAGGAATGATAATGAGACTGCTTTATTGGACTTTGCAGTAGCGTTTGAGTTGGTAATAGCCAACTCATTGTTCAAGAAAAACAAGGAGCACCTAATGACTTTTAAGTACAAAACCATGAAGACTCAAACTGACTGCTTATTCATAAGGTGGAGCGACTGACCTAGTTATAAAGATTGCAAGGTGATACTTAACGCTTACTTATTAACTCAGCTTATATTGTTGGTTATGGATCTTATAATTGAGGGTTGAAGAAAGAAGTTTTTAGATGTGTACCATAATCAAATGGTATAATTTTAAAGGTTATACTGTTGGACAATTTAGGGACAGAGTAATATATAGAGAATTTAGGAACAGAGTAATATATAGAGAAAAATAGAAATTAGAAGGAGATGCTAACTAGATTTGTGAGGGAGTAATAACTCTTTTAACGAATGCAATAAAGAGATCTTGGGTGTTTCTAAAGGACCTAGGGGTAGAAAGATAGAGTCTTGGTGGTAGAATGAAGATGTACTAAAAAGGTTAAGATCAATAAAGTTGTCTATAAAGCTCTATTAGATAGCACCACATATAGAAAGGATAGTTCATAGAGAAGGTTACAAACTAACAAAGAAAGAAACAAAGAAATTAGTCTTAAAAGTCAAAACAAAGCTTACAAGAAATTATACCAATGATTGGAAACTAAAGATGGAGAAAATGATATATTTAAGTTGGCAAGAGCTAGGGAACGGAAAAGGAGAGACTTATATCAAGTTCGTTATATAAAAGATGAAGCAAGGCGGGTGCTTATGGCTGAAAATGAAATCAAATGAAGATGGAGAGATACTTTTACAACCTTTTTAATGAAGGCATAAAGGACAACATCTTTTTAGGAGACCTTAACACGTCTGAAAAGTATCATAACTGTATGTGTTACTAGCATATCATAAGGGAATAAATTAAAAGAGTTTTGAGGGAGAAGAAGAGTGAAAGGATAGTAGGGCCTGATGAGATACTTATCAAAGTGTGGAAGACCCTAGGCAAAGAGGGTTTTACTTAAACTAGCCAAGCTTTTTAATGTGATCCTAAAGTTTGTCAAAATATTGGATAAATGGAGAATTAGTATGTTAGTTCTTCTATATAAGAACAAATGAGACATCAAAAGTTGCAAAAACTACGGAGACATCAAACTACTTAGTCATACTATAAAGTTATCAAAGAAAGTAATTGAGAAGATGGTGAGAAGAGATGCACCTATGTCAGAGAACCAGTTTGGTTTTATATTAGGAAGGTTCACGAAAAAAGTTATACATCTCTTTAGAAGATTAATGAAATATTATAGGAAAAGATAGTGTAACCTACAAATGATTTTTGTTGACTTAGAGAAGACTTATAACAAGATACTTCGAGAAATTAGGTGGAGGTATTTGTTATAATTTCCACCATAAACACTTTGAATGCATTGAGTGAATCCTTTGTGAGGATGTGGAATTTGTGATTTGGATTTCAAAAAGATTATCAATATGATTGCTATTGATATTGACTTATAAAAGTTGGATCTAGGATAATTTGATTCTAATTGTATGTTAATTTAATTGATATGATATAATAATTTAGGATGTGGATGGATAGGTTAAGGTTAATAAGGGATGGACATTTTTAAGTTTAATGATTTGGATTATGATTTGCTTCAGGACAAGTAAAAGCTTAAATGTGGGGATGTTTGATAAACATTTTAGTATATTATGCTGTTATTCTCATATTTAGTGTGTTTTGCTTGTTATTTGAGAGTTTTATGTTGTTTTTGGTAATTATTTTGTAGCGCCCCCTTATCGCAGGGTACGCACCGGGACGCTCGGAGGTCATTCTGATATATATCCTACAATAATGGTGTGCTACGATCGATCACTACATTCACTTCATATGGCATGGTATCATAATTCACTTATAAAGCATCATAAGAAAACCACAATAATTTAAAACCAACTTTTTCCTTATTTCATTGCATAAAAACCAAAAGTCTACAGTGTGTCCCTAAACACTCCTTATATGTACAACATCAAAACCTAATACAAAGTGTTATGTGAAAGAGGAAAATATTCAAAGTCTAACTAATTTATCCAAAAATCCTAGCTAACCGACCTTTGAGCCATGACGAAATCCAAAGGGGCCCATTTGTCTTGTCTAAAGCACTATATCTCCTGTCTCCTACCTGTAAAGCTATGTTGCAATTTTTGATGAGTTTTGCGAACTCAATGAGTGAACCATCATTGATGATTTCTCCAGATCACATCTACACATTATATATCGCATAATTAATCATTCTAGACATACATTTATTATTCAGATACTTACATAACATGGCATATCATATAGTCATTCAATACAGCTTTGCAAAACATTCATGAATTTCAATTTTATATGAATGCTCTATGCATGAGACTCACATTCGTTCTTATTGTTGTGATCGAGTGCCTATCACAAACTTATACAAATACTGGCCCATAGGGCTCAGTCAAAACAGAATCACGGAGTATAGCTCTACATGCAGAATCAGAAATCACGGAGCAAGGCTCACATGGAAGCGCTTCATACTGGCAGCTCAAGTCACAACGCCTTTATCTGAACATCCATTTTATGAAATGCATCAAATACATATATGTCATAGATCACAATCATATATAATGCTCAAACAAATCTTATAATCATCGGACCTAAGTCCAGCATTCAACTTTTGTTGAGAATCAAATGTCATTCAGAAATTCATATCAAATCTAAGCACTTCCAATACATGCCCAACTATTAAACTCCTCAGACTTCAAGTCTGGAATTCAGAAACAATTCACAAACAATTCGGTAATATGGAAGTTTAACAAATCAAATCAATTCGAAGCAAATCAATTCTAGGAAATCATCTAGGTTGACTCACAGTACGCTCCAATATGCTATTGCCTGGATGGACCAGCAATGTCTAGAGGTTAACGTTCTAGTTGCTCATCTATATCAAACAACATACACAAATATCACAATTTGCACAATTATAAGTGTTTAATAGTGCACATGTATGAATTATGTACAATGCATGTTCATGACTATCCCGAGTATCTTTCCTTCAATTTCATCACAAAATCAGTCTCATATCCAAAACTCATCTAAGTATAGTTTATACTTAGGTTTGTACCTCACTAAAACCCTTAAAATCTTTATTCCTTTCTCATTGACTCCAAAAATCACCCAATTTGGTTCAGTAATTTGGAAGATATGCCTAAACATTATCAAGTTGTTCATATTCAAAAACAGTGTACTATACACAACTTTCTCAACATCTTAGAGATTGAAACATAATTCGACTTCTCGAGACAATTTGTATGCCTATACCTCTAGTTTACTCCAAAACCAAAAATCATCTTATTTG
This sequence comes from Erythroxylum acuminatum, assembly GCA_026284645.1. Lineage (NCBI taxonomy): Eukaryota > Viridiplantae > Streptophyta > Magnoliopsida > Malpighiales > Erythroxylaceae > Erythroxylum > Erythroxylum acuminatum. The sequence goes on along the minus strand of JANKOD010000008.1, from coordinate 12,978,450 downwards.
GAATCCTATAGATCCAGATAAAATCAAAATACTAAAGTATGTTCAGTGGAATACCCAGTTCATGCTCTTCCAACCGATACCCTTACTTTGATTAAACTAATCCTTTTCGAGTCAAAACCAAAAGCTATAATCTCTATGGAGAGATAGAGAAATGTGTTATGAATCCAATGCTTTAAAAATCAGGTTATTTAGAGGTCGGACGACAAAATTATGGCTGAAAGAATCAAACAAGGTTCTGTTTGCATAAAACGAAGCAGATAGCAGACGAAGCAAAAGCAGACGAATGACCAAAAGCAGACGAATGCGAGAAGCAGACGAATCAGAGTCAACTTAAGACAAAGTCAAGTCAACTTAAAACGATGCAACTCTTAAGATGATATGACATCATCACGGACGATATGACATCATCATAGACGATACAGATGATCAACTTAAAACGAAGCAAAAGTCAACCTAAGACGATACAGACGGTCAACTTAAGACTAAGCAAAAGACAACCTAAGACAATACTATCTATACTCCTCAACTCAAAAACCTTTTTTCTTGAACATCCCTAAGTTTTCCTCAACTCCCGAATAAACACCTATATACTCATACATGCTCAGTGAAGAAACAGAGCATGTTTCACCTTTCCAACTTTAATCTTCTACACTAACCCTACACCCCATCTCAATGCTATTTCTAACTCCAAAATCACTTTTACATCATCTAGTAACTAACAATCCATCAAAAACTAAATCGACACTATAACTCAATTTTTTTCCTCTCATCAACAGTGTTCATGAATATATATATATATCTATATACGTAAGTGCCATGCTCCATGCAAATGACAGTAAATTCATCAACTTTATTTCATAAATCCCTAACTCTAGAGGATTTATTTACTACTTACCTGCTGAAAACTCGAAAAGCTTCAACGATCTTCAAGCCCTAACTCTAGGCAAATCACGAAATCCACTGTGAAAATTTACCATCTTCTGGTTTATCTTAAGGCAGAAAAAACAACTTACAAGATGGATTGGTTTAGGAAAAACAAAAAACAAAGAAATCTCTTAGAAGGATTTTTGATGGAAAACTCTGTATGATTGAAGAAAACTTGAAGAAGGTGATTATGAAAAAGTTAGCTGGACAAAACTTAACCTTTCCACTCTCAAAAACAGTAACCTACTTCTAGTAAAAGTACATCAAGCACTTGACACTTATCACTTTCCTATGGTCTAATCTCTAACCAAATTTCTTTCGAACTAAACTCTTTAACTCCACTCTTTACAATCCAATTATCTCCAAATATCTTTTGATTTTTTATTCCTTATTTTTCATAATACTCCATAAATTCCAAAAGTAACTCCCAAATTTACCAGCATTCACAAATACAATATTTCCATTAATTACTAATATTTCGAATATAGATAAATTCAACATCTACTAAATTTACAAAACAATTCAATTCAATTATACTCGGAATTATTCATGAATGCATGTACACTTATTTTCATGTACAACAATTTCACTATTCACGTATAAGTGTATGGCATATTATGCATGAGCATAAAGAAGAATTTCTAAGCCTCTCATAAATCACTCATATTTACTATTTTAACCGTCTCACAGGTAATGGGATGTTACAAATACATACCTGTAATATCATGGTACATCTTGGTAGTTACAGGGTGAACATTATATGGTGTATAATGTGCCTCTTGCATAATTCTTTGTCTTAGCCTATTTATGTTAGGTACATATAACCTGTTACCACATTTCAATACTCCATCTACTATACTGAACTCTGTCACCTTACCATCCTTTACAGTTATTCCCAATTTGGCTAACTCAGGATCATTGTCTTGGGCAGTTTTAATCTCATCAATTAAATTAGGTTTCACCTGGAACTGAGCAAGTAATACTTGAGAATCAGATACTTCCAAGTGCAATCCTACATTAAATAACCTATTTAAATCTTTAACTAGCTCTTTCTTTTGAATGGGGATATGATACAAACTCCCCATTGATTTTATGCTCAGGGAATCAGCCACTACATTGGCTTTACTTAGGTGATACAAGATTTGACAGTTTCAATCCTTAAGTAACTCAATCCACCGTCTCTGTCTCAAATTCAACTCTTTCTGTTGTTGAATGTACTGAAGACTCTTATGATCTGTATACATTTCACTCTTTTCACCATATAAATAATGTCTCTAAATTTTCAGTGAAAATATCACCCCTGCTATTTCTAGATCATGTGTAGGATAGTTTACCTCATGTTTTCTTATTTGCCTGGAAGCATAAGCAATTACCCTTCTATTCTGCATCAATATACAACCTAAACCAACGTTGAAGGCATCACAGTATATCACATAATCACCCTGTCCTGAAGACAATGCTAACACTGGAGCTGATGTGAGACATTCCTTAAGCTTTTGAAAACTTTGCTCACAGGAATCATCCCACTCAAATCTTACTTGTTTCCGGGTTAACTTCATCAGTGGAGCAGCTATCTTGGAAAAGTTCTTTACAAATCGTTTTTAATATCCAGCCATACCTAAGAAACTTCGTACTTCGGTAACATTAGTAGGTCTAGGCCAATTAGACACTGCTTCCACCTTCTGAGGATCTACTTGAATCCCTTCTTTACTAACTATATGACCTAGGAAATTCACTCTGTCAAGCCAGAACTCACACTTTGCTAACTTGGCATATAACTGATTATCTCTAAGGATTTGTAACACCATTGCCAAGTGTTTTTCATGTTCTTTTTAGCTCCTGGAATATACGAATATGCCATCAATGAAAACCACAACGAATTTATCCAAATATGGCCTGAAGATTTTATTCATCAAATCTATAAAGGCCGCTGGTGCATTCTTTAAACCAAAAGGAAGCACCAGGAACTCATAATGCCCGTATCTGGTTCTAAAGGCAGTTTTCGGCACGTCCTCTTTTCGGATCCTCAACTGATGATACCTAGATTTGAGATTAATCTTAGAGAAATGACTTGCTCCTTGTAATTGGTCAAACAAATCATCAATCCGAGGAAGAGGGTATTTATTCTTAATAGTTACTTTATTCAGCTGCTTATAATCTATGAATAACTGTAGGGATCCATCTTTCTTCTTAACAAATAACACTGGCTCACCCCACGGTGAACTACTGGGTTTAATAAACCCCTTATCCAGTAAATCCTACAACTGCACTTTAACTCTCTTAGTTCTATAGGTGCCATTCTGTATGGAGTAATTGAGATTGGGTTTGTACCAGGAAGGAGTTCTATATTAAACTCGATTTCTCTTTCTGGTGGTAATCCAGGTAAATCTTCTGGGAACACATCTAGAAAATCCGTTACTATAGGGATCTACTGTAACTCATTGATCTCACTTATGGTATCCCTTACATGAGCTACATAACCCTGACATCCCTTTCTTAGAAGTCTTTGGGCCTGTATAGCTGATATTCTGTTAACAGGAAACCCAATTCGATCACCCTGATATAACATTTCTATTTCTGGATCTGGCCTATGTATACTTCTTTTGGAATAACAATCCATTATAGCATGGTAATTTGATAACCAATCCATACCTAAGATAACATCAAATTCTAATACTGCCAACTCGATCAAATTTGCCATAAATTTTTTGCCTTCTATTTCCACTATACATGAGGGGTAAAAATATGTCACTTCAACAGTTTCCCCTAAGGGTGTAACTATGATCAGTGGGTCTTTCATTAATTCGCTCCCTTTATCTAGCTTTCTGCTTTAACTCGGCGCTATAAATGAATGAGTGGCAGTCAAAAAGCACTTTATGTTGGAACTCGTTACCGGATGTCCAACCTTTTACGAAAAACCAAACTGGAACCCGAATCCGCGTTGGAAACCTTAGACTAATCCGAAAATTCCGATATTTTTTTTTCATCTTATTCATCTTAAATCCATTTTCATACTAAAAACTTAGTTCGGTTCTTTAGAAGGTCCAAAGTTGCTTTCTAGCTACTTACCAAATGAATAGTGATTTTTTTGACCAAATGAATAG
>JANKOD010000008.1:12963613-12974322 GCA_026284645.1 Erythroxylum acuminatum | reverse complement strand
TCATACAGAACACAGAATACCATTATCAAGGTATAACATGGTTTCATATAATTAATCAGAAGGTCATGCATCGTTCAATGTATAACCTAGAACACATACTCACACATAGGCAGGAATTTGCCTAATCACACAATAACTATAAAAATATTACCCACCTAAATCGTCCGATAATCCAAGTTCAGCGTTGCTCTTCCTCCTGCTCTTGGATCAGATCCTCTTGGTTTCCTATAACAAACCAAGCACAATCAGAAAATAATCTAAATCTGAAGCTCTCAGCTTCTAGATCACAACGAATCAAACCTCGCCTCATTTGGACATCTACAACTCAAGAAATGCCCAAAGAAACAGATTCAAAATTGCTGAAAATCGCCCCTTTGCCGCGGCAACCAAGCTGAGTTCGCCGCGGCCACGCCGCTCGCTGCGGCGAGAAAAATCGTCTCGCCGCGGCGAACGCACGGGCTCGCCGCGTCGCAGAAACACTTGCCTCGGCGAATGATTTGTGCCCAAATTAATTTATTCGCTGCGGCGAGTTCAAATGTTCTTGAGCTCGCCGCGGCGAACAGCCCCGAATCCCAGATTTTTCTGCAGATTCTCGACAGAAACTTACCTAAATCGATTCCCAAGCTTTCCTAATCACTAGATCGACAGTTCTATATCATTTCTAACCTCATTTCGACTCCCAATCATGCAAAAACACAACAAAATCTCTAACCCTAGCAAAACCGACGCTGTCGGCAACGACAATCACAAATCCCCTCATTCAATCCCCATTTCAGTTGTAAATCATCACAAAACAAGGTTCAATCGATCAATCTAAAGCAAAGGAACAGATTAAAACTTACTTGGAAAGCTCAGATCTTCAAATCCTCAAAAACCCAAAGTTCTCTTCTTCTTTCTCTCTTCCTCTCTCTCGTGCGGACTCCCTCTTCTTTTCTTCTTTTTATTTTCTTTTTCCTCTATTTTCTATTCTTTCCATTTACACAAAGTCTAAAATGCCCCTTACACTTAAACCTAAAACCCTTGGACCCTTATGGTCTTCCAAATTTACCCTTGGTTCAAAAATCCAATTAATCCTACTTTAGGCCATAATTTAATACCTTAATCAAACTTGAATTAGTACTAACCTTAACAAAATTTAATTCCAATTAGCTTATCTAATCAGATTTTAACAATTCAAAATATGCCTTCAAATAAATAAGACAGGTTTGGGGTCCAACAGTATACTATAATTCGATAAGTGCACTTACCTATGAGATCTATAGAGTAAAGATTAGCCTTCATATAAAGTTTATGACACCATTTTTTAGGACTAGAATGTTATGAACACCTGATTTTTCTTAATTTAGCCATTATTCTTATTTTATTTACTTTACTTATTTTTAATTTGTTAAATTATTTTGTTGACTTTTGGGTTTTCTCACTTCTACAAATTTTTGGGTTAGTTTATGACCCAAAAAATCTCTCTCGTTTAATTGAAGAAGATCCAAAAAATTGAAAGGATGACTTCTTCGAAGAACCCTATTTAGAGAATTCAAGGTAGATTGGCAAGCACAGGAATTAAAAGTTTAGATTGATACTAAAATTTCAAGAACTATGGCAAACCAATTAAGAACTATTTTCGATTATACTAGGCCATATTTGATGGAAACGAAGTCTAGCTCTAAGGCTATGTTTGGTTGGGGGTTTATTAATGGAATGAAATGAAATGTAATATTATTTTATCGTTTGATAAGATGGTTTATAATGAAATGAAATGGAACGAGATAGAAGAGGAAGGTATCGTATTACATCTCATTTCATCCTAAACAGTAAAAATAAAAAACCTCCGATTTGGGAGGTTTATGATGGCATGTAAAATGATAAACAACTTTACACTATATTACATTATACACCCTTCATCCAAACAATATTTCACTATCTTACATTGTGAACCATTTCATTAATCTCAAACAACAATTTTATAATATTACATCTATTTACATTCCATTCCATTAAAAACCTTAAGTCTAACTAAACATAACCTAAGATTTTAACAATGCTAGCGACGAAGCTTGCAATTGGCGATGAAGCTTGGAGCCAGGAATTGGTGGTGGCAAAGTTGGCGGGAGCTGGCAATGGTGATATAGTTGGAGGCTTAGATTATAAGTTGACAATGACAAAAAGGTCTTGGCGAGTTAGCAACGGTAAGAGTGGCAACTTAGCATGGTAATGATGACAGCGGTGGAGTTTGTGACCCGTGGTGTAAGAGGGAGTGAGGCTGAGAGTAAGTCAGCTAGAGAGATGAACGAGGAGAGAGGGAAAGGAGGGACATGCTGCATGTTTTTTAATTTAGTCATATACTTTATAAAATTTACAACTCCGTCTGGTTGGTAACGGTGTTTTATTTTATTATAGATTACAGTACCATTTTTCATCCAATACAATACGATAATCTATACGTTGAGAGAAACTCCTTTTGTATTTGGAGTTAATTAATGCACGTGTCTTTTTCCTTCAAAGTTTTACCAAAAAGATATTTTATACTGACATCACTTTTATACCGCCTTAATGTCGATGGAAACTAGGATGTTCTTCACTTTTAGTTTCCGCCCTTTTTTTTATATATAAGAGGGAAGAAAACAGATTACAAAATGAGTCAAGGGAGACAAAGTCCCGATATATCCTCTAGAAGGATAAATTGGCACTCAATGGGTGTAGTATCTAGATAAGCAAGGCCTATCGCAAACTGCTCCGCATAGTTCGCTAGCCAGTCAGCACACCTGTTACGTTCTCTATAAATATGCCGAGTAACAACAGTCTAGTTCTGAGCAAACAGTTCATTAATTCCTTGAACTATGGGATTCAATATCATTGATCGTCTCGTCGAAGAAGAAAGGAGGTTGATCACCGCAATCGAGTCCACTTCAAATTGGATTCAGTGATAACCGAGGTTCCATGTGAACGTGAGCCCTATAAACACACCCCAGAATTCCGCAGACATCAGGAAACACCAGCCGAGATTGTGTACGAAGTCTTCAAGCCAACTGCCCGAATTGTCACGAAGGAGCCCCCTATTGTAGTTGAGCATAAAGAAGGTTTGCTTGCGCCATCCGTGTTGAGCTTGAAGAAACAAAGTTTATAATGGCCAATTCTACTAAATGTTTACTTTAGATTTGATTTAATTTATTATTATTAAATTTTATATTAACATGTGTTAATATTTTAATTTTTATTTAATAAAGTATTTTAATTTTATGCTATATTTTTTTTATTTTGATAATTTATGCATCTTATGTTTATGTTAGATTTAATTTATTTAGAATTATTAATTTATTATTATTTGATTATATATTAAATTTAAATTTTATTGATTTTTATAATTTTTACTCCTTAATTTAATAAACCTTTAAACCCTGCATTTGATTTCTTATCAATGTTTAAACTTTTTTCCTTACCAAATTTAAAATCTAATTAAACCTCTTTTCCTTACTAAATTTCAACCCTTTCCTTACCACGTCCGATCTAGTTTTTCAATTACTTAAGCATTGACATCTGCGAACGCACAAACTTGTCAAGCACGATAAGAATGAAATCAATCAACGTTTCAGATTAAGATGACCAGATACTACAGGCTGACATAAAAACATCTACAAATTGTTTCCAATTATTCGAGTCGGAGCATGGATCATACTAGAATCTTCCCAGTAGTTCCACAAGTAACAACAATCCATAGAAGTTCGATCATTTAAGACACTTCCTTATATAGATAGGCAAAGAGAAGATAAGATCAGGTCAAAAACATCCAAGCATATGTATGAAGCAAGGTTTAGCAAAATAAAACGCTATAGATTTAATTATCCACGAATTCTAGCAACAACATGGGTAGATGTCTCGGCTACATAATCACTGCAAAACTTGTCCAAACAACGATTAAAAAGATAAAACAATGCAAATCCATCTTCGGGGGCTCTTTGTAAACTCGCTTAGATTCTTAAGACATCCTCTGTGCTGCTTCCTTTGCTAAGAGTTTCTCCTTAGCTTTGGTCTTGGCCTGAGACTTCGATCCCATGATGCCACCACCCCACTTCTTGCGGTGCTCATCAAACTTGTCGTTAAAGTTGGCCTAGGATTAGTTGAACAAAATATTGATTAGTTGAAAAAGAAAGTACAATTAGAAAACATTGTTCCGGAAAGAATTAAGGATAATACTCTCGGGCTCAGAATTGCTGGCTTGTAAACCCAAAGATATAAAGCCCCGACAAACACAGTATACGTGAACTGGAATGTCATTCTAGTGGTAAAATTCATATGCTTCATCAAAACCATTGAATTATTACCTTGACTGCCTCTAAAATCTTACTGAACTCCAACTTGTCTTCATTCTTCACTGATGTGAGACACAAAGCTGCAGCTGTTTTCTTGTGTACAATCTGTTATTAATCACAGCAGCATTAAAGAACACATCAAAGAGCTGATTCCCAAACAGCTAAAAAGTAAAACATCAAAAATAGAAAAAGATCAGATAATTACCGCTCCAAGTCGTGATTTCCCCTTCACAATTGCATAAGGCACCTCCATTTTCCGGCACAAGGCAGGCAACCAGACAACAAGTTCAATTGGATCAACATCATGAGCAATAACCACCAACTGGGCCTTATTCTGCATACATTGGATGAAAACCACACAAGCTATAAACCGATGAACAATGATGAGAAGTGCCACAACTAAACTAAAAGAGAAGCACAACCAATTATTGTCTATACCTGTTCAATGAGGTAGGTGACATGATTAAGCCCATATTTAACAACAATTGGCTTCTTAGACTCCACAGGTTTGCCCTCAGCTTCAGCTTGAGCCTTTTTCAAAAGCCTCTCTTTCTTTGCAGCCTTGTCCTCGGGTCTATACTTGAGCAACAACTTGAACAGCTGTGTAGCTGTGACAATCAATAAATGAAAAATAGTTTATGACCTGATTACCAAAATAATTAATATCCTTTTAAAGTAGAAGTTTGTAATCTAAATGGCTACTTCAACAATCCAGCCATTGACAAAACAAATAGTCATACGACAACCAACATGCAGAACATTTCAAAGCAATACAGAGTTGTATATCTGTTGGATCTTACCAAGGTTTTTGTCAAGTGTTTTCGTGAACTGATTAACAGCAGGTGGAACCTTCAATCTCTGTTTCAAGATCCTTCTCTGTCTTTGGATACGAACAACATGTGGCCACTTAACAAACCTGGTCAAATCCTTTTTTGGTGGTAAAGCACCACCAATTCCAAACTGTTTTGGTCGCTTCTCGAACAAAGGGTTGACAACCTTTTCCTAAATTGTAGTTTGCACAAAACAAAGATAAAATTTCGTCAAAAGTGCAAGACAGTAGTTTCAGCATCTACAGAACACTAATAGGGAAATTACGTCGGGTTACTAATTTCATAGGAGGAAATGGGGTTAAGTAATGCTTACAGGTTTCTTCTTCGTTGCCACAGGGGCCTTTCCAACAGGTCTTTTGGGTGCCTATCATACACATAAAGCCACATAAATTTTAAAAAAATGTAGAAATTAATAAATTTAAAGTTGCAATAGAGAATCGTTAATCAAGAATCATAAAACATCCAGATATGAGCAAACCATTCAACAATTCAGTGCCACAATACTCAGCCTCACACTCGAAGCAGCTACATCAAGATAGCATTTGATTGTGAAAAAGACTCTTATTTTACATAACACCCGGTGACACAAAGCCTATAATAACATGTAAAATAGAAATAACGAAGCTCTACTAAATATTACAAAGAACCAGTAGAAAGTACAGCATAGAACGAGAAACAAAATGCAAATGAATGAGCACTTAATCTTTAAATATCGAAAATGGGATCCACCAAGAATCATAAAGCTTACCATGGATGAATTAATCGGAACGCAGACGGCGAGAAGAAGGAGAATGAGAGAGGCACGGACTGAGCTACGCGGCTCTAAGTTAGGGTTTTATAACGACAGACAGGTGGAAACCCTAACCAAATGTGTAAGCAGAATAGTATTATTAAGAAATAAATTGGGTTGGACTTTACTTTGGGGTATTATGGGAAAGTCCAGTTCACTGAGCAATTATATTTTAAAGCCTAGTATTACTTGTACGGGCCTATCTCACGATTTATGTGTTTAAATGTTTACCAAGCAATTCAGTTCTTGGGCCTGGGCCCTATTTCGAGATTAGTAAATAGTAATTTAATCTATCAATAAAAAGTACGTTTATATTAAATACAAATTACAGATAATTTAGAAAAATCCATAATGTTTTAAAATTATTTAAATTTAATATTAAATTGATGAAATTTTTAATAAAATTAAAGATTTATTAATTAAGTTCACGTTCAATTTTAAAATTTTATCATTAAGTAGGACACAAACTCATTCATTTAAATTTAATCTAATTTTTAATTAAACTTATCTTCTATTATTTGGTTAGAACTTATTATCAGTTGCAGGTTTACACTTACTCCTTTATAATTATGCCATTGTTTCATTTGCCATTATCCCATTATATCATAAAACTTATCTGCATTCTCCGCAAGATTACGAATAATAAATGAGTTGCTTTAATGTCTTTGAATTTTTTTTATGTAATATAAAAATTTTATAAATTTTATATATAATAAATAGAGTTTTGTGGCATTACATAAATTGTCAAATCATATGTTTTAATAGAGAAAAATAAAAAGTATAAATCTATGTAATATTAATTAATTTTGTATTTATAATTTTATAAAATTTTGAAATGATTAGCTAAATTTATTTTTAGAATTAGAATCATTGTCAATAATATGAAATTTGATTTTTATAAATTTGATTTTAATATTTAATATTGATTTCTATTTTTTACTATATTGTAATTTTAATTATATTTTAATTAATATAATTATATATGGTAATCAATGTTGCGAATACCGTACCAGACCTAGTACCGGATTCGATTATAGTATGGTACTGTACCAACACCGGTCAATATTGGGTATCGTTTCATGTAATTTTTTAAATTTATGAAATAGTCCCTTAATTTTTTTAGAAATTGCAAAATAATCCACTGTTATATTATACAGTTGTAATGTATAGTTTATAAGTTTATATTAACCATGTTTCCAAAAATCATAATAATAAATAATAACCACAATTAATATGAAATAACAATATTTTTCAAATATTTCACATATAAATAATAACTACAATTAATATGAAAAAAGACAAATATTATCATGCAAATATAAGATTAAGAACAATATAAAGTATTTAAATTATTACTATTTCATCATATAATAGATAATAATTACATCAAAACATCCAATAAAAAAGAAAAATAAATATCCTCAATTCTCAAACTATTACAATTTACGACAAGAGTTTGTAATGAGGAATCAACCAAGTAGAAGTGAAACTTGTAACAAAAACATTTACAATTACATTACATATATAGAATTTAACATATACATCAAATATAAGTAAAATTTAAAGAAGAGGAAAAACAAAAACCTAAAACTTCATTCAATTGTTTACTGAAGGATACCGCTATAACTACACTGATCTCAGTTATCATTTGGTATAAAATCATTATCATTAATGACACGTCAATGCTTTCCTAACGAAGATCATCTTCCAAGTCATTCACATCTGTCAAATATGGTTTCTCAGAAACCCAATCTGCCAAAAGATCAATATTATCAATAGAAATTGGATCTGTTGAATTACTTGTGCTATTAAGACTCCCAGTAAAAAAAAGTTAATTATTAGAAAAAATATAAGAAAATATATTAAAATTAATAATGATAATAACATACATTTTCTGAAGCTTTAAATTATAACGAACGAATACCTAGGTATTCAATCTATTGTACTCCAATCTATTCTTTTTCTTGGAATGGATGACTTCAAATGTGCTCCATTTTGTTCACAGCCTGTTGTATTCACATATTGACTTAAAATCGGAACACCACTTCTAAATTGATCCCCCCAAGAAACTATAAGTCATAAGATAACAAAAATAACGTTACAAACAAAATAAAGTGATAATTAATTTTCAAAAAATAAGAAAAAGGAAACAACCAATACCTGGAGAAAGTTTTGCTCTTTGTCAAATAGCAATCGGCAATCCAAAATCTCCAAAAGATTGCTTATAAAGCTCAATTTATGAGCTTAAGAGATCTTGTATCATTTTGTGGCCAGCAATTGTTGTAATAGTGAATAACATTCCTCTACTAACTTCAGCTTTTTTTGTAAAATTCGGTCTGAAATATACACTAGGATTTAAAAATGCCCCAGCTACAAATAACAAAGAAGAAAGATGCCTTTCCCATCTCTAATTGATGATTAAAAGATACGGCGTATACAAAGAAGACCTATGTTTCAGATTGGCCTTGATTGCTTCCTTTGCCCTTTCCATGATATCAAACCCATTGTTGACTTTTCTTCACTATTAGTCAATCGAAGCACCAAAGGCTCGCAAACTCGGATAACAAATTGACATTGAGACCAAAATTCTCTATCTTCCAGTATAATGCTAGAAACCTCCAATCCAACATTCACATTAGACCTAGCATGCTGAGATGCAATCCACTTATCACTTGTAAACATTTATTTTAATTCTTTCTTCATTTAAAATTTGTTGCAAATCTTGTCACACTAGGACGACACAAATTCCTACCATTGGTAAATTCCTTTCTCATTAAATTCAACACCCATGCATGATTATAGATAAACTTGGTCACCTTTTTAGCTTTCTGCATAGTCTCATCAATAATAAGAAAATTATTAGGATCTGCTACACTCTCTAGCATTAGGTCAATGCAATGTGTAAAACAAGGAGTCCAAAAAAAGAATTATACCTATTATGTAACCTTCTTCTTACCGCTTTATAAATGGAATCATTATCAGTAATGAATCAAACAATGTTTTCTGGCTCCACTTCATTCACAACTTCATCAAATATCTCAAATAAAGTATCAATATTTCCAACAAGGCCAGATGTATTAATAGACTTCAAAAATATTGAGCCATTTGCAGAATAAACCAAAAAATTAACAATAGGCTCTTATCTCTTATTTGTCCAACCATCACACACAATTGAACACCCAAAAATAGCCCAATTCACTCTTTTTTTAGCTAAATAACTTTTAATTTCAATAACTGAGCAACTCAAAAGTTTACCTCTTAGGTCATCAATCGAAGGAGCTTTGTATCCTAGACCATAAGAGGCTATTGCATCCACCATAAGTTGATAATAATAAGACTGAAAAGCATTGAATAATGAACCTGTATCATACTACCATCTAGCTATTGCCATATCGACATTGTGAGCCGCATCTCTTGATTGCATTTCACTACGAATAGAAGGTTGGGATCCAAGAGTTGTTCGTGGTGCAAAAAAACTACTCACCTGCCTTCTTCTTTTCCTCACATTAGGTCCAGGTGTATCATTAACTTGTTCTTAGGCCTGGGATGGAATATTACCACTACCACTACCATCTTCAAAATTTCCACAATCGTGATGAAAACCATGAAATGAACTTTCGCTACCAATTTCAAAATTCAATCTTTCCCTTCTATCTTTCTTATGTTGACATTCTTTAAGCAATGTTTTCATTTGCCACTTTACATCATGAGTTACTTTTTTACACAGTTCTACATCTTTTTTAACCCCAGCTACATGCTTCTTCAGTCAGGTGATTTCTCCACCTTTCAAATGTTTGTTACAAAATAAGCAAATTGTATGGTTTTTCATTCCCGGGACCAATGCAGCGTGAGCCTAAGCTAGATCATTGTATCTTCTTGAAGCAGTTTGATCAAAAGTACTTGAACTTCTTTCCATTAATCTGTAACAACAAATGAAGACATATATCAAAATCATACACAATTTAATTTCATCCAAAACAATCCAATTTTATCTAACGCAATTCATCAATAAGTCAGAAACCAACAATTCAAGTTTTCAATATACACAATTTCATAATACGCAGGTCCATCATACATAATATAACTCATTTTGATGATTACCTCCTTAGATGAACATTTATAAATATATATTACTAGCTAAGGTAGGACTTAGTTTCTTGATAATGAGAGCATATGTTTGTGTTTATTAATTGGACAAATATTTGTGGGCATAGAGGATACATTTGTTGGATCCCGTTTCCGGAACCCAACTACGGAAACCTTATCTAATCCGCATTGAAAACCTGGACTAATCCGAAAATCCCGATAAATTTTTTTTTCATCTTATTCATCTTAAATACTCATGCTCCTTATTCAAACTTAGTCACATTAACATCCATTCAAAAGGGTCATAAGTTGTTGCAGTTCAATCGGAAAACAGAAATAGAAACGAAGCAAACAGAATCACAAGCAAATCAAAGGCTCGGAATCGAAAGCGAACCGAATAGAATCGGATAATAAAGCATGGAAACAAAATGAACAAATCGATGCCAATCGAATCGGAATCAAATAGCGGAAACAAAACGAACAAATGGTTCAAACGAGCTTGAGGGTAAATTTTCGAGAAATTCAACTTACTCTGAAAAGTTTGCAATTTGGTGAGAGAGGGTAGAAGACATGTGGAGAAAAGCAAGGGATCGAATTTCGTGCAATTCGGAGGTCAAATGATAAAGTTATAAGAGAAAATGTCAAAAATGACCAAATGAATAGTATTTGACCAAATGAATAGTAAAAATCCAATTTCCG
>JANKOD010000008.1:12947319-12963513 GCA_026284645.1 Erythroxylum acuminatum | reverse complement strand
GCTAGATTTTGTAGCTGAAAATTCTATTTAGTTGTTGGTATTTTATCTATATAAGACAATCAAGTTCAATAATAAAAAGGTATGAGTGTGTTTTGGTTTTGTTCAATCTTCTCTCCTTCATCTTCTTTTTCTTCAAAATTCCAACAAAAATTACCCAAAATTAGCAATCATAATTAGGGTTAAATTGGCTTTGATACCAATTGAAGAAAAACCAACACGAAATTACAGATTAATTTCGTAATTAATCAATACAATTACATTAACCCTATAATTGCAACATGATAAATTTAAGAATTGGATGTATAAATACCTGAAAATTGAGGAACAATTGAGTCCATTGTTGTTTTCTATGAAGCGAAGTGATAGAGACGCAGAGGATTGACTACTGCTATTCCAAACCCTGATTAGAAAACCCATACAGTTCTCAGTAGGGCGACTGTATTTAAGGTTAGCTAGCAGTAGGGCCTCCTATACACTGCAAACATAAGCCAAACCTACCCATCATAGCAAACCCATGAATACAGGTCCAATGACACGTATGAGAGAAATACCATTGACATCTAATTAATCGGGATTTGCACAAAATTATGTTTATTATTTATTATGCTAGTCCAAAAAATTAATGATAAAATTCTATCAGAGAAGTCAGATTTGAGGGGGAGTGTTAGAAAATACAAATCCTCCTTCATTATGGATAATTATGTAATTATGACAAAAGATAAGGTTTGGGTTGAAGGAAATATCTAGTGATGATGTGAAAATTTATGGATGAATTTAGAAGCTTGTGGAAGAAACTTGTGGATAAGGATGAGTTAATTGATGTGTCAAAGAAGTGGCCAAATTGTATTTGAAGTCGTTTAGCATGCCTATATATGTGTGTTCTTGTAATCATTTATATGTATGAGAAAAAATAGAGAGTATTTGAAAAAGAAGTATTTTTTAGAGCCGTAGCTCTTTGTGAGAAAGAAATATTGAGAGGAAAAGTTCAGTAGCACTTAGAGAGAAATATTTGTATCTTGTATGTGTCTTTTGTACTCATAAACTTTTTTATCAATACAAATATATATTTTGTGAAATTTTTTTTATTTGGAGCCCATCAAAGCTTCCAACACTGTTGTCTTGTCCATTTTTGGCAGGGGAATCTCATAACCATCGAAGGTTCCAGGAAGGATCCTTTCACGGATCTCGGTGGTAGTGAAGGGTACCTAAACAATTGGGTTATCAAAAAGGCAGAAATTTTTGCACTCAGTTCTGGATGGATCAAATAATGATCCTTTGAAGTAGAGTGCATTTGCAAGGATAAGGGCCGTATCCTTTGAGAGGAGGTGTTTGCTGATTCCTTTGATTGCCTTCTCTGCCCAAGAGTTAACTTCATCTTTACCTGACCAGCCTTCAAGGAGAAACGTTAGCATAAATTCTCCTTATAAACTCAAATTGAAAGGATTAGAAAATAGAGTATCTAAATTTTGCCGCAGATAGATGCCTAGCAATGACACTGTCATGCTGAAATCTAGCTCCAGTTGAACTTTTGTACAAGTTAAGACCTTCAAATCTTGAGAGTAGTTTTGGATTATTGGTAGTCAAAAACTCACGAATCTTCCTAAACCAATGTAGCAGGACTGCTACGTCTTGAAAGTCCTCAAATTTGATTGTACGCTGTATGCTTTTTAGGTAAAATAATCCTAAAAGTTCCATCCCTAATTCTTCTGAATATGTAAGGATCCTTAATAAGAAATTCAACCTCTATGGCTGTGGCAACATGAACACTTTTTGCTACCTCCTCAAAAGAAGGTTGCAAAAGAGTTCACCCCTTTCCAAACACCATTGAAGAATGATATAAGAGGACATATCCCTGCAGCAACATGGAATTGACAATCTGCAAAGCCAAATAGCCAAGTTCATTGGCACTTTCCTGTCCAAGAAAGAAAGCCGCGGATGTTTGGATCCCACTGTAATAAGGCTCAACCATTTACATCGAATGAAATATTCTAAATCCAATCTTTTCTCAATTTCCATACGCAAGACAAGATGGCGTCCACATTGTCCTTCACTGTTGATCTTGGATGCTCCTTTGTTGCACTACACCTTCCAAACTGAGGCTACGAGTTGTGAGATATCTTGATTTGTTTTGCTTGTAATAATGCATAATTTTATGCTTCTCACCAAGAAATATTAATCGTGCATTTACCCTAAAGTAGATCTTCTGCAGTCCAGTGCATCTCTACATAAATTTAACTAGTCAAAAAAGGAGACATGCCGACGTCTTCTGAAAGAGCATATCTCTAAGCTGAAATTCTAAATGAAGAGAATATTACCAGAAAAGACTAAAATAAATTAGTAAATGAACCAATATGATTAGAACGTACTTGTCAGCTTATAATTACTGTTTCTCAAACTTTGGGGTCTTCTATAAGTTCTATATCAATAAAAAATTTTCCTTTTAGAAACTTTAGATGTCTTCTTCAGAAATCCATTGAAATATCTCTACTATTTCTTAAAAAGAACTATGCAAGTTCAATCAACAATAATAGTAATAGAAATAAGCCGTCACACTGAAATTCAAGAAACCAAGTGGGGATTGAGCACAGCTCCAATGAACAACAGTAGACCAGAATTCTCTTCCTTGATTGTGAAAATGAATGGATGGTCAGCCACAAAGGTTGGAGCGCTCAGCCTTCCACATCGAAGCCTGTACTGAGAACAAG
The DNA here is from genome assembly GCA_026284645.1 of Erythroxylum acuminatum. Taxonomy (NCBI): domain Eukaryota; kingdom Viridiplantae; phylum Streptophyta; class Magnoliopsida; order Malpighiales; family Erythroxylaceae; genus Erythroxylum; species Erythroxylum acuminatum. The sequence goes on along the minus strand of JANKOD010000008.1, from coordinate 12,960,808 downwards.
TACTAGCTGCAGCTTCGGTTCCTTCCTCATTAACTTCAATATATGCCTTGTGGAAAAGCTTTGAGAGGACAGGAGGCCTGGCACTATCTACCATCTCTGAGAGCTCACCTGTGTCTTTGAAAGGCAGTTCCAATCCCAGTTCCTGCATAGTTTCTGATGCTTCAAAGTCGAAGGCAAACTTGAACCTCGGAACCCAAAACAATCTAAGATTCTCTTCCCTTAAACTCAAAGGACCACCAAATGCCATGGGATTGCTCCTCAATTCTTCCACCAGAGCTGCCAAGCCATCTCTTGCATCAGGAAGAAAGAAGTACATGGAAAATCGCATGTTGTCTAGTCCACTTTGGTATGGTAGTTGAAGAACTTTGTAACCATCATAGCTTCCATACAGGTTTTTATGATCACTCCTAGTAGTCATGAAAGGAACTTGAACAATCTGCCCATCGAGAAGGTAAAACTCCTTGTGCTGTGTCTTGGATTCATCAAATCTTCGGTCCCATGCTCCTTTAAAATATAGTGCATTGGCAAGGACAAGGGCTGTATCACTTTCTAGACTACCCTGTGGGAGTAGGTCTATGATGAGTCCATTACTCGCAGACTCTGCCCAAGAATTAATTTCATTCACCACGTCATTACCCTACAAGGACAATCATCAAACTATGCATTAGCTCCTCTTGTCCAGTAATAGAAACGAAACGAATTTTCAGATAAGAGAACAAGTGTGGGCATTTAAGCATCACCTTATTAACAAAGTCAACTTCTTGGACTGTTGCGTGGTAAATACCACTGACCACCTCCTTAAAAGAAGGCTTGAAGTGTAATCCATGGCGAATCCAAGCACCGTTGACAAATGATACAACAGGTCCTCCATTGCTACCAGTTGACGGCGACAATACTGAAGAAACAGTCTCTGAAGCCTGAGAGATGAGCTCGTTGACACTTTGTGATCCAAGATAGGAAAGCAACTGCTCCAGGGTAGACCCCTTTGAGCCCAGAGCAATCAGGCTCAACATGGAGTGGAACGACAAAGGAGAAAACAAAAAGTTCGATCCTTTCTCAGCTTCTTTTAATAGAATATGGGCTGCCATATCCAAAGAGAACTTGGTGTCTGATTTGCTGGTCATGATCGTGTTTCCTGGGAATCCGTCAATAGAATGCTGTAATTAGTTGTTTGATTTGGTCGCTCCTTCGACATTCTATATTTATAGACTACGACGAGAGTTGCTATGTCCTATCCTATGTGTATCACAGCTTCTTTAATTACCGAAAGGCGGCGACATTTAGGATACCTTAAGGGGGAAGTTTCAAACTATGGTTTAGCATTTCATAGATGATTACCACATCAGACAAACGGTCACTTTCACCATCTCTTAATTCCGTATGTATAACGTTATTAACAGAAGAAAAAAATTCTTGTCAAATGTAAGCTGATTTATGAGACAAAACAAAGGTGGTTACTTTGGATTTACAGACATCATTGACATGACCGGATATATTTTTATTCTTATACGTCTGTTATTATTTTTTGTGTGGATAATTACGATAGATTTTTTTACATTTTTTATAAATTATACCTCCAAATTCAATTTGATATTAATATGAAAAATTGGGTCTTTGACTTTCATAAAAAGGAAATTGAATTATTTAGTAGTAGTTTAAGTCTCTTTTTTTTATAATATTTGAATGAATATAAAAGACTATTATTTATTTTTATTTTACTCTCTCTCTCTCCTAGCTCCTAACCAAAATAATCGTTATATTTTTCTTCTTCTTTTCTAGCTTTTAGTGTAAAAAAAGTAATGATTTTTAGTTATTCAATAAAAAATTAAAAGTAGTAATTTTGAAGTTGATGATATATTTAACTCCTTTTCTTAATGTGTTTATGAGAAAAAAGTGTATAATTGTCTTAATTTTCTTTTTTTGAATAATATGAATATATTAAGCCATAAAAGACAACAAAAGGTACAAAAATAGCAAGCCAAAATATACAAGCTCAATTTACTGCATAAGGTAAACTAATTAAGAACTATACAAAAAGTTTTGTTTTAAGCCCCCGACAGAAAGATCAACCGAGGTTAAGAAATTTGCCAATTTGCAAGAAGAAATTGACTGCACGTGTGCTTGCCTTCTCAGGAGGTCACCCATCCTAGAACTACTCTCACCCAAGCACATTTAACCTCGAAGTTCTGATAGGATCCCGTGCATTAGGCCATGAAAAACGCATCTATAAGGGAGAGATATCCGCACTCTTATAAGGCGTACTTCATTCCCCTCTCCAACCGATGTGGGATCTCACAGAACGTGTATATATGACATCTTACTTCATCATTACCAATTAGGTTACCTCCTCTCAACTTAGACATTGATTGGAGAATATCCTTCTATTTATTTCATCCCATACATAAAATGATCAGATAGGATAGAGCCTCATGGTAAATCCATGTATAACCTTTGTAGTTATGTTCTGTTTTAAGACTCTAGTCCACTTGTCAAACCATGTTCGAAATGCATTGTCCAGCTTACATCGATTAAGAACTTTAGTTCAGGCTATGTTGGAGTAGCTACATTGGAACAATAAATGATCTAGTGTTTCTTGCAAGATCTACATAAGGTGCACCAGTTAAGGATGCTCATGAAACTTGCTAGCTGATTTATTGTAGGAAGTCTGCCTCTAATTGCCAACCATAAGGTGAGAGTAGCTCTGGGTAGTGGATTTTTTTTGATCCAAACTAGTCTATACCAAGCTACATTTGGTGTAGATATACAGAATAGTTTCCTATATGAGTTATTAGTAAAATTAGATGAATTTGTGCCTTTCCATATAAGTTTGGTTTTGGTGTCAAATCTAAGTGCAAAGTTGGTAAGGAATGAGGTAATGTTTGAAACTGGGAGAATGTTGATTATGAAATTCTTATTAACAAGAGCCTGTGAGACTATTGCATTTAGCTAATAGAAAGACTTAAGAGGGGAAATAAACTTTATATTCTCCAAAGGTCCAAATGGTTTCCATTTATCAGACCATTAAAAGGAATTATCTTCATTGCCAATCTCTTTAAAGCATCGCATCCTTATGTTATCTCTTAACCAAGTCAAGAACTTCATTATAGAAGATGTATTCATAGGTGGTTTGAAGTTCCAGAAGTTCTATTTGCATGTTGATGTAATATGCACGCGCCTATTTAACTAATATTACATACTTGTCTTTGCATAATCTTCAAATTCCTTAGATAGCATCACCATATTAGTAACCCTTAGTGGTGTAATTCCTAAACCACCTTGTGCTTTTGGTGGACATATATCTGACCATTTAATCTTCAATTTTATTTCTTTCTCTTTGCATCCAAACTACATAAATCTTTTGAGTATCTTTTCTATATCTTTGATTATGGCTTTAGGAAAAACCAAATGTCATGTCTAGTATATATTGATAGATTTGAGCACTGAATTGATCAATTGAGCTCTTCTAGCTAGAGATAAAGCCTTAAAGCTCCAACTATTTAATATATTATGTATTTTCCCAATTAAAGGTTAAAATAAGCATATGTAGATTTAGTAGATGATATTGTATGCCAAGATATATAACAAGAATTTGAACATGCTTAAACCCAGTGAGGGAGGACAACCATAAAGCTTGGTCAGTAACTCTTGCAGATAGATATATTCCACTCCTTGAATTGTTAGATTTAAACCCCGGTAGCCTACTGAATATATTTAGGGTAGTTATAATTGAAGAGATGGACATGTCATCAACTTTGGGGAAGACAAATAAGTTATTAACAAAGTTCAAGCTGATAATTTTAACTTTCTTGCACCTTGAGTGGTAGTAGAAATTACTATTTCATTCCACAACTCTTCTTAAGAAATTGATAAAGACAACCATCACCATTAAGAAAAGATAGGGAAAGATGTGATCCCTTTGTCTAAGGCCTTTAACACCTTTAATTGTACTTGTAAGTTCATCATTAACCAAAACGTAGGAGATTGTTGTAAGGCATTGCCTTATCCACTCAATGTAGATACTAAGAAAACCATATGCTTCAAATGTGATAAGTATGAAACTCCAATCAACTGTATTGTATACTTTTGGGAAATCAACCTTAAAGGCACAATTCCTTCTGCTTCTTCTCCTAGTATAATGTTTGAAGATTCTATGGACTAAGTGGATGCTATCCCTAATGTGTCTATCGAGTATGTATGCACCTTGTGAATGATCAATGTGAGCTTATAATACCACCTTTAGTTTATCTACAAGTAGTTTTGATATTACATTATAAGTTGAGTTGCAACAAGCAATAAGGTGGAACTCTCTCCTTGATTTTTGCTCTTATCCTTTAGAGATGAGAGTAATGGTAGTTATATTGATCTCCTTTAATCATTTATTTTCCTTGAAAAATCCAATAATAGCGTCCACAACTTTTTTTTGCTAGAAACCAGAAATAAAGAAAAAATTAACTTTAAAACCATTTGGTCTAGTAGCTTTAAAAGGGCTTAGAGATTTCAAATTATTCTCAACTTCTTGTGTAGTAAAAGGTCTGGATAAAATTTCAACTTCCTGATAAAATAGATGATATTTAATGATTTCTTTGATTAGTAATACAAAAGATTGAGCAAGAGAATGGGTACTAAGGGGGTTGATGAAATAGTCTTCGACTTCTATAAGGAATTGGATTTGTTTGGTCAGGATGATATTATCTTTGGATAGACTAATAATTTGATTGGCAACTTTCCTTAACAAGACAATTATGTGGAAGAAGGATGAGTTTTTATCCCCATCCTTCAACCACATGATCTTTGACCTTTGTTTCATTAAGGAGCGATCAAAGTTTAAAGCTTGAGTGAAGTTGTGGAGAGCTTATTTCTTAAGGTTTTGTAAAATAGAGCAAGATGGGTTGTTGTATAGATTAGTTCGAGCTTTGTTCAGGGCACAATATTAAGCAGATGATGGGTGTTTCCTACATTCCGTCTATACAATGTTTTGAATTCTTCCTTTATGCTTAAAAGTTTTTTTTATTAAGGTAAATTGCTTAGTAATATAAACATGTAAGTTTAATCCTTTAAAGATAGCAACAGAGAAACTAGAGAGATCAACCAAAAAATTATTAAATCTTAAAAGTCTTTTGGTTGAGGGACTTACAGGTGATGGATGGATGGATGGTAGGAGAATGATATGAAAAACCTAGATTAGGGAAGAGAACTTTATAGTGGGAAAGTTTGGAACCGTTTAGATTAGCCAAACCTTGATCTAGTTTCTTCCTCAAGAACAAACTATCCTTCTACTTATTGCTCCATATATAGAAGTTTCCTCCAAAAGACAAATCAATCACTTGGATATCATTCAGGCAGTTCCTCATATCATCACAAATGGATTTGGAACGGTTATTTCCTTCAACGTCATTTAGATGAATGGTTGAGTTGAAATCCCAAGTAGTGCTCATGGTGCTTTGATTTTAGTTGTTACCACTTTGATCTCGTACCAAAGAGAAGTCCTTTGAAAAGCATAAATGATAGATGTAGCTACTATGAGGTTTTCAACTTTCAACTTTACTTTCAAATGTACCATCTGATCAATAATCAAATTGCTAAGAACTTCTATTTATCCTCATTTAATAGTACTAGTATCTTTCTATTGGGGTGGCATCAGTAGTTTGTAATCATTCTCCGTTGGTTTGACAAGAGGCTTAATAAGTTACAAGATATCTTTTTTTTTAATCCTAGATTCCAAATGCTTATGTAAGGCTTATTTTCTAAAATAAAGTCACCAAGATCTAGTTATTTAGAAGGGGAGTTCATTCCCCTTAAAGTCCATGCAAGTTCATATATTAGTAAGTTTTTAAAAAGAATTGCTTTATTACATGTTAAAAGTGATTTAATAAATCAATGTTTTAATAGTTAAATATAAAAATTTCAAAAAATATATAATTTTTTAAAAAGTTCAGTGTTAAGTATTTAATAATAATTATTATAAATAATATTAAATATTTTTAGTAAAATAAAAATTTTAAATTCATAATAATGATCATTAATAAATATTAAATAATAATATAGAAGTAGATCCATAATTTGTATGATTGTAAAAACATTAAACATCTTCTTGCACATTCAGAAAACAAAAAATTTCAATTATAATATCAATTAAGAGTTCTTGTGCACAAATTGGATAAGGTTAAAACTTCCATCGAAATGGCATATTTTAGGTTTCTACCAGAAACACTAGACGTACTAAAAAATGACTACCGAATCTATATATTTATTAGGACCACATGAGTTGCTCTTTGCAAAGCCCATACGAATCACATCAAGTTCTCTTAACTTACACCATGAAAGAACACTGATGATAGCTTCTTTCATGAACACATTTCAAACTGATAATCTTTTCAACAAAGACCGGGTTGCTCTTTGTTGAAAGTTGAAACGTTGTTTCTCAACTGGGTTGCTCTTTGTTGAAAGTTGAAATGTTGTTTTCCAGTTGAGAGATAAAAAATCATCTCAATCTTCTTCTTTTAAGATCAGAATCAGGAGGAACTTCATTAAGATCAAACAGTCATCTTTTTCTGACACCTTCACCTTCATCTCGACCTGGGTTATTGCACTTTTCAAGTGGTTGATTTTTCTCTTTCTCTATTGCTTCTCTAGTCAGCCATATTAAAACTATAACCGAAAACTTGAAATAAGATGAGATAAACACAAAATTGGCATGAAAAGAGAGGAAAAAAATAAAAAGAGAGAAAGAGAGAAAGCAAGAAATGAGTACATGGCATTATTACCTTTTCAATATATGTATTTTTATTAAAAAGAGAAGGCTGTAAAACATATGAAAGATAGAGACTCTTATTTCTAATTGCTACACCAACTTAGGCATTTTCAATTAGTATGCTTTTTTTATATTTACAATTACGTGGTTTTTATAGATACACACCTACAATTCTATATCAATATTTACTTTTTATTATCACGTACGTAATTGAGTTTTGAAGTAATTGATAAAGTTCCACGATTGAAGTAGTCTTTTTATAAAAATACAAAGGAAATATTGCGTACATTATGACTATCTCCAGACTCCTGCAAAACGGGGAGCTTGTGTATTGAGTATGTTGACTTTGACTTTTTATCATGTACATAAGTTGTAAATTTGTTATTTTGCTCCTTTTTTAAGGGTGATTAGTTGATTAGAGATAGTTTTTTTTATAAATAATCTCCAAGTAGGATGATTTTTTTAAAAATTTCTAAGAATTGAAACTTTTTTAAATCTTTCAATGGGACTCATGAATTATTATTTGGATTTAATTTAGTTTTAATTTTGATTTATTAAGTGAATTACAAAACAAATAATTTATGATTATTGTATGAGTTTAAAATTTTATTTTAAAAGTTAATTAGTATGCATTTAAAGAATAAAAACTATATTAACAATAAAAAATATTTTTTATCCATACACGAAGCATTTAAAATATTTGATTTCTTATTCCAAGCACATTGACTATGTGCTAACACAACATATAAACATGTAACTCCATGCTAACAACAATATACAATGATTATTAGATAATAGAAATTATTGAACAGGAAAAAAAAAAAAAAGAGAGAGAAGAAATTTTTTGCCTAGTTATCATGCATATCATTATTGAAGAGTTGTACATTAACGAAAGATAGCTAATTAAAGTCTAAGGAGAACTTTTCTGAGGAGTTGAAGAAGCTGGAGGTATCCCAGGTGATGGAGGAAATCTTGGTAACGGAGGGAAAGGTAAAAACGGCAAGGAAGGTGGCGGTGGTGAAGGTGTCAGTCCGGGAATTGGCAGAAAAGGAATCAACGGCGACGGCGGAGGCTGAAGAGGGTTCGGGGGAAGTAATGGAGGAAACAACGGTGGTGGCTGAAATGGATTTGGAATTAGTGGAGGTGGCTGAAAAGGGTTTGGTGGAAATAATGGTGGTGTTGGAAAAAAGGCCTGAGGTTTCACTACTTTGTCATCATTATTTGATAATTTCTTAGTCCTTGGTGGCTCACCATTAGTAGGTTTTGTCTGCAATGGTGTGCCTGGAAATGATGGCATGTTGGGTAGTCCTGGAAGAGGTGGTAAAGGGGGGAGTTGCGGCAATGGTGGTAATTGCGGAAGTGGAATTAGAGGAAGATCAGGAAGAGTGGGGAATTCAGGTGTTGTTGGGTCTTTAAGTGGAGGTGGGAAGCTAGGATTTTCTGGCAATTTGGGTAGTGATGTTTTCTTGGCATGAAACGGCACGGAGTTTTGGATGCTTGGTTTCTGGTTGCATAAGATTGGTTGTTTTTGGGGCTTGAAAGAAAAGAAACCAGCTGAGAAGATGTGCGTTCCTTCCTTTCTTGACTTTAGATGGAGTGATGATGATATTGCTTTTGATGCCACGGAGCAATATGGCTCACTGCTTCTTAGCAACTTCACCGAGCATGTCTTGATTTTGCTTACATGTTTGCCAATTGAGTTAGGCAAATGAACTCTGAACTCTCCATGTTCATTTGTTTTAACTTCTTGATGAAAGTTTGGTCCCAAACTACCATCATTGCACTCAACCGCCACAGAAGCACCTATATAGAAAGAAAAAAAAAACCTACAAAAGTTATTAATCACAGATATTAAACAAGCAGAGAATCAAGGAAGCTCTTCAGGAACCTGAAATGAAGTGAATGCTCTTCGAGATATCCTGCTGGAAGCAAGTGTCGCAGTAGACAGTGCCAACAACAACGGAAGATGGAAGTTCTTTTACATGTCTGGCCTCTGATTCATTATAAAATATGGAACCGAGAAGGAATAGTATGAAAAACCAAGGCATCTTGATTCTTGTTCTCTTTTTCTGCTCTCTCTCTCTCTCTCACCCTGCTACTGTAAATCTGTATCTTACTATTTAAGATGCCCTTTTAAGCTTTCTAAAGCTTAAAACTCTTATGCCCCACCAGACGTCTTTTATGAGATTCATGCAAAAGCCAGTCAACTGAAAGTAGATGGTAGCACTGATTGTGGGGCTATTGCCTACCACCAATGACCAAACGACACAAGAGGAAGGTGATTTGAAGATAGAGGGTAGATAAGCAAAGGCTCCAAAGCATACCCTTTGGCTGCCTTTTCGTTCATTTCCATTTATTAGGTTTGTTCGCCAAATAGGGATAGTTGTTCCCCTGTTGGTTCACGAGACATGCAGAGTGGCCATAAAATATTCCATGTACGTACTACTTCTTCTTTTTTTTCGTAAGTACACATCTCTTAGGCAGTAGCAACCAATTCTATAAGAATGTTGTTTAATTGCTTGGTTTGCTTATTGCTGTCATACTCACTCCTTAATTATCAACTTTAGTCACGTGAGAATATCGGCTCAGGATCTCAGTTTGACGATGTAGAAGCCACCAAAAGTCACATCACGGACGAATGCTGCCATCAGAGGCAGAGCTGCATGTGAACTACTGGATAGACATTAACCTTTCAATTCTTCTTTGGCTAAAAAGAAATGTATGTTGAAGCAGTAGCTGGTGACAAGCTTGACATAACTAAGATGTGAAAAGGAGACATTCGTCATGGACACGAAATACAGTTGTATGGGGCCATTTAGATGTTCACGGGCATAATAGAAGCTTGTCTGCTCTCCGCGAATCTAAGATTGAAGATCTTTTTCCTTGAGAATCCGTGTTGCCAAGCAAGAGTGGAATCATGATAGACTTCGAACTACTATTTGAATAGTTTACCAAAAAATCAGTAAAATTATCAAGACTAGTAACTGAAAATATATACATACATATTTACATAAAAGTTACATATTATTTAGATCACATTATACGGAAATATATATAATCAACTCCGAAAAATGACATAAGTTTGTCAGAATTTATAATTTATATATAATATGTTCATTTTAATAAAAAAAAGTTAAGGCTTGCATGTTGTTCTTCAACGGTTGATACAGAAACCAAAAATCTCTAGCTTTCTGCATTAACATGTAAGAATTCTGAAAAGAATAAGGAAATTATAGGAAGCGAAAATCTTAAAGATCAAATGCAATATTTTGAATTCTTTCTGGACTCTGAAAAAAAAAAGAAACTAAAAAGATGAAAATCTTAAGCAATTTTCAGTATTTTGAAACAGGACAGTTATATGTCTAAATAACAATTTGATGTCTATTACAAAACCCTTAATAATCGCATTAGACTAATCAAATCACATAATTATACAAGTTTTAAATATTTTAAATTTATTAAATAATAAAATTCATACGTGAAGCAAATTAATATATAACAGTTACATGAAAAAAAGTACTAATATGATTTGGTCATATTAACAAAAAACTTAACATCAGACTAGTTTTTGCTAAAAATTTAAAGTTAAGAGTATCTTTTTAAAGTTTTAGTTACTATTGTAAAGTTGAGTCAAGTTTGAATTTTTTGATAATTAATAATTTAATATTTATTCCTAACCTTCATTACCCGTTCAATTTTGATTAAAACCATATCATTCATTTCTTACATTGTTATTTTCCTATTTATGTTGATAAAATCATAATTAATGTACTACTTATGTTTAATAATAGTAATAATAATATTTCAATGGTAACATATGGAATTATTTTTATTAACATTTATGTTATATATTAATTATAAAATTAAAAATTGATGTTTTTTAATAATGGAGGAATCCACAACTTCAATCTTTTAGATATGCATTGGATTAACTTTTAATTACACATAATAGTCATCAAACTATTTATTTTAGGTAAATTATTTCGAGAGTTGGAGATTAAAACTAGTTACTCAATTTAATTTATATACCAAAGTTCTTTATTGGTCTACAAATGACACACGAGAGAAGTAAATTATGTATATTCACTTTTTGACATATTTGAAAATTGAATGAATTCTCTACTCTAAATTAATGATTATATTAAATTCATATAAAAATAATCATAAAACAAACACAACAATAATAAAAGAGAGTAATGGCAAAAGGACAAAACCAATTTATAATGATTTAGCCAACCCATGGCTCAAGTCTACTTAGAAATTAACTATCTTCTTCTTCTTCTTCTGATAAGTAAATAAGAACTCTCAATGTATCATCTTCTTTGCCATAAGCCAAGAAAAACTCTTGTAAACATCTTGTTTGATCATAGGTGTTGAGAAATCTTTTACAAATATTGTCTAAGATCAAGAGGAGCCCTCACGAAGTGTATCTCAAGAAAATTTTCCAGTTGTAACAATTGCACAACCATACAACTCCAAACTTTGTTCTCTTGCTCACACCAATGAAATTAAATTCAACGTTGTTATGTAATGCACGAATATATTATCTAACTTTCTAAGACCCTTAGCAACTCTCAAATATATTAAAAATTCTTTCTAAAATTCATCTCTAGTACATTTATATCCATAACAAATCATTACATACACGAACTAGTCTTTACAACTACCAATTTTTTATCACTGATTGTGGTATCAGCTAAATGGATCCCCATCTAGATAGAATCTAACCTTTATGTCATTTTCAAACCCTGCCATTGGCTATTCAATGAATATTGTTTTGGTTTATAAACAATACAACCGATGTATAGAGTGCAAACATTGAAAAGTCCAAAACAATGCAACCGTTGTATAAAGTCCAAACATTGAAAAGTCTAAACTATATACAATGTCTAACATTACCTATTCACATGCTAAGTCATCCAAACTTAAGTTTTTGACCTTCTAAGTTCTTTCAACGATTAGAAAATCTTTTCTCTGATAAAAACTTAATTCATAACTATTTTAAAAGTTTCCCAAAAGGTGTTTTTATGATTAAGAGAAATTTCTTTCAAACCTTCCCACATTTCCTCTTGATCATAACAAAATATATCACTATAAGAAAAATAGGTGTTACCGACGGAAATTTCCGGCGGAAAGCACGGAAATTCCCTCGGTAAGCACATTTACTGATGTAATAATGCGACGAAAACTGACGTCGGCGCCGGCACGGTCGGTATTGATTACCGATGGTAAGATAATACGGTCGGTAATATATTACCGACAGACACTACAAGAAAAATCACGTTCGCCGACGGAATATCGATATATTCGTCGGCAAATATATGTACCGACGGAATACGACCAAAGACGAAACCATTGCCAACAAGGCTGTCGCTAGTACGTACCGACAGACAACATCCGTCGGTGTATTATCAACAGTCAACCGACGGAAAACTATTTGTTGTTGTTATGTGGCGACGAACATTGATTTAATTATCCGTCGGTGAAGTGCTAGTGTCACCGACGAATTGATTCCGTCGGTATACTTTACGGACGGAACAACCGTCGGTGACTTCAGATCGATAACTAAAGTAAGTGTAAACGTTAATGACCAAAATATAATCCGTCGGAAAGATTAATGCTTTACCGATGGTAATATTTACGTCGGTAATTGTAAATCAAGTTTTTGTAGCGACGGAACGATAAATTCCGTCGGAGAAATTTTATATTTACCGACGGCTTTTTATAATTCGTCGGTGAAATGTATAGTTCACCTACTAACATTTCATCATCTTCCCCTTAATGCGTATTCTCAAGAGTTCCCTTATCTGTGCATACTAACTTAATTTGTATATTTGTATATAGTTGTGTAATCAGAAAATTAGATGAGAAGTACAGAGTTCAAAGAATGTTAATTGTTATAAAACTGGTAATGAACACATTAAAGTGTACATAAATTGTTATGTTTGTAATTTGAACATAGTGAGTTCGACTATCTAAGATTGTGGTGATCGCGGGTGGTCCTCTGCAGAACTTCCCTTCAACTGTTCTATCGACTGTCTCAGCTAAGTCATCTGCATAATCTCTTCTCTCATCTTTTCCATCAGGTCCATCTGCTCTCTCATCCGTTGATCCTACTCCCTCATCTGTTGCTCCTGCTCCCTCATCCGTTGATCCTGCTCCCTCATCCGTTGTTCCTCCCGCTCTGTCTGCCCCTCTTTCAAATGACTTATCTTGTCCATTAATGTTTGTACTGTGGCCCGAAGCTCGATGACTTCATTGGTGTTCGCTGGCCTAGTGGACGCTGCTGTACTGGATATGGAAGATTGAGAATAACATGTGTTCCCATACGAACCCAGACTAAATATCCTGCCACGACGATCCCTACCACCCACGGCCTCAAAATACGTCCGAGTCTCGTCTACAGGCTGTTCCTCCTGAGACTGTTGTTGCATGGTTTGTTGTAATTGGTCCTATAAGGTATGTGAAGTTAACATTAATAGGAAGGAAGGGATCATTATTTAGAAATATATAAAATGCATTAAATGGACATACATTCAGCTCTCGACAGTGGTTGTTGATGAAGGTTACACCGTTATGCTTCTTCGTGTGAGTGTGCAGAAATAACTGAATAGGTGTAGGCTTGATACCCAATGACTTTTCCTACATGAATAAACTAAATTGTTAGATGTGAACTACAAATCGTTTAAACTTCGGCAGAGGTTCGTCAAGTTGTATGATATTTGCCCCCTGTTGAAC
>JANKOD010000008.1:12930059-12942290 GCA_026284645.1 Erythroxylum acuminatum | reverse complement strand
GACCCACATGTAAATAAGACAATATAAGAATCCTACAGGATACAGAAACAATTCATTAAAAACATAAAATAAATGAACATACAAGTAATGGGGAATACCTGAAAGAGGTCAGATCTGCGAGAACCTAATAAGCTATAAAGTCCATCCCTTCTTGTCTCTAAATAAGTAAGGGAACCTTTCTCAGAGACTCTACCGGAATGACACCCTACCGTGCCCCCGCACCTGTCGTGTAATCTACACATCATGACATAGTATCTCCTTCGAATTGACGCAACGAAGCAGGGTCTGGGGAGGTCCGATAATACACAGCCTTACCCCTATATAGTAGAGAGGTCGTTTTCGATAGACCCACATGTAAATAAGACAATATAAGAATGATACAGGATACAGAAACAATTCATTAAAAACATAAAATAAATGAACATACAAGTAATGGAGAATACCTGAAAGAGGTCAGATCTGCGAGAACCTAATAGGCTACAAAGTCCATCCCTTCTTGTCTCTAAATAAGTAAGGGAACCTTCCTCAGAGACCCTACCGGAATGACACTCTACCGTGGTCTCGCACCTGTCGTGCAATCTACACATCGTGACACAGTATCTCCTTCGAATTGACGCAATAGCCTACAATTCACGCCAGTCGAATACTCCATACTAGACAAGTCCTATACGACAAGCTTAATTGAGAGAGTGTAAGTATGCTTGATTGATCATTGATATATTTTCACAGAAAATTTAAGATTTTTTTTAAATTTAAAACCATTAAAAATCCATAATTTAAAAGAATAAAAGTTTCCTTAAAATTAACCAAACATGAGCTTCTTTTATTATTATTACTATAACAGGTTACATCCAAGTGGAAAAGCTCTAGTGCACTCTCAGGCTTTGACGCAGAGTTAAACTAGCTGAAGATGCTCCTCCTTCCATGACTATTTTCCATTATTCTTCAGCTATAGCTTTGGTGTTTGGGGCCTTCGCATCTTTGCAGGCAATTCTGAGCTCATTAGCTGGCTTTACAGATTGTATGGCTTATCTATTGCTGCTGGAGTTAGCGATGCTGAAGCAGTCATTTGAGCCACTATGTTTGTGTTACCTGCTGCTAATGCTCTTCTTTCTGAAGATCGTGCATTCTGCTTGAAGGCCCATATGGAGGGGCATCATAATGAGATCGGATGATGTTAAAATTGGCCCTTCGAGAAGAGTTTTTTTTATTCGTATGCAGAGATTCCAGCACCATAGCCGCAGCATGCAGTGGAGTTCGTCGCCCTAAAACTGAAACTGAAACTGAAGCTGAACTGGGATTTGGCTATCAGATTAATCCGAGACTCTTCTTGGCGAATTTGGGCTTGTTGTTGTTGTTGCACGTTCTGTAAATGTGACCGCGGCTGTTCTTTTAGCTCCACTGAAAGCGCAGCGCCTGCCTATATAGAGCTACATAATGAAGTATGACCCTCTCATACTTCTCCAGTTTCCCAGCATAATCGGGAGAGACATCTTCTTTTGCAACATTTAAGAACGATAATAAGCCTTCTAGCTGACTCTTGACTTTAGTTGGCATCTCCGTACGCTTCGAGTCCATTGGTGGCAGACGAGAAATTGTTGGAATTTTAAAGAGAAAGAAGATGAATGAGACGGGATAAGAAAAAGTTTAAACAATACGTAACACTCTCGAACTTTTATTATTAAACTTGGTTGTCTTATATAGACAAAATACAAACAACTAAAATAGATTTTTCAGCCACCAAATTTAGTTTATAAGATAAGATTGAAGATAATCTAAGACTTATTCTAAGACAATCTAAGACCTATTCTAAAGAAATTTAAACAACTCTAAAATTTGAATTAATTTCTAACATTCCCTCTTAATTCAAATTTTTTGGTTGGAGCATATCTCTCCTAATCTTCATAATATGATGTGAAGCACTTCTATTCACCAAATTCCTGTTGATGCCTTTCTTATTAACCTGCAATGATTATGTGAAGCACTTCTCTTCACTAATTTTCTGTTGATGCCCTTCTCATCAAACTGTAATTATTGAAGCACGTCTCTCCAAACATATCTTAGTGCACTTCTCACCACTGTCATCAAATTTGTATGATGCATTTTCTCATCACCGTCTTCAAATTTGTATGATACACTTTCTCATCATCTTCTTCAAATTTGTATGATGTACTTTCTCATCATCTTACCATTGTTGAACATTTCTCTCAACTAATTCAAAAAAGAGTTTCTTCTTCAACCACTTCAATCAAATTTGCTATGTTTTTTTTAATCTGCAATTCTTTTATAGATGACCAAATCTTTTGCAATTATAGCATTGAGGCTTTCGTTTGTGCCAACAATATTCCTCTTCATGACTTTACTTCTTGCAATTTGTACATCGGAGAATATTTCCTTTCTTCTTTGACGATGGAACCTTTGCTAGACAAGCTTCCTCCACCATTTTTCACTTTCTTACTTTCTCACTTAATCACTCACAGGTCTCTCAAAGATTTAAAGTTCTGATACTATGTTGAAATTTTAAAGAAAAAGATAAATGAGAGAGGATAAGATAAAGTTTAAACAATACGTAACTCTCCCATACTTTTATTATTAAACTTGGTTGCTTTATATAGACAAAATACAAACAACTAAAATAGATTTTTCAGCCACCAAATCTAACTTATAAGATAAGATTGAAGATAATCTAAGACTTATTCTAAGATAATCTAAAACCTATTATAAAAAAATTTAAACAACTCTAAAATTTAAATTAATTCCCAACACAAATTGCGAAAATCCATTCATGACATTCGAGAGAGTAACTTCTTAGTAAGAGGATTTGGGCCTAATTATAATTGTTTCCTTGCCATCAAGATTCTATTTTTTTTAATGCAAATGAGTTTCAGGGTTCCTACTTTTACGCTTTGTACAGTGTCCTCTTATACACCGAGGAAAGTACTGGGAATATATGCCTCTCCTGGAGTGTATCTAATGTGGAATCGTTATATTGATGACTTGTATATGTGCAACCAAGAGCCTGGAAGGAAGCTATTGCCACCATGAAAGTAACCTGAACTGGGGTTTTTTTGGCTCAAGTAAACAAGTGCATGTGCAGAACATACCCTCCGAAGATGCCGACAACTTTCTGGTGAAAGTCTTTTACGTCGTGCAAGTAGCTCATCCTCGAGGCTCTGATCTAGAAGGTGAAAAGAGGAAAAATCGTAAAATTGCAATTTGTTTCTTGTGCCACGAGAAAATATTTATATTCTGTTTCAACCACCCTGAAAAGAAGGAAGAGAAACAGAGTTTGAAAAAGTTCTGAGGACCACATGAACTTTATGAGGAGAAGAACAAGTCAGAGAATTACTCTTTGGTGTATAGCCCCTTGCCAATCAAATGCATTTGCATATTCTTCCTCAGCTTCGAAGTATGGAGACACTACAAAATAGATTGTATACATATAGTCGAAAGAAATCAGATCTTTTTGTTGAATCCTTGATGCTAGTAATTCCACAATTACACATGAAAGAATTTAGGTGCCCAAGGCAACCCACTCTTTATCTATAATATTCAACTTTAGTATAACGGAAACATTTTCTCAAAGAATCAAATAGCATTTAGCAATGCAAACAAGGAAATGATGTTCAAAAGGTTCACAAATTGGAGGCTCTCAAGGTACTTGAAATTATTCATAGCAAGGTGAATAAGAGGGTGCAGTTTAGGGGGATCATTACATTAGATACCACAATCCTGTAAGATGGCTTCCATAGATATTAAATAAAATCTACTTCTACTGGGTGAAAATGTAAGAAAACCCCAAGATTCTCTAGATGATGAGCGAGTGTAAACCAATTTTTAGTTACCTGGCCAGAAAAGGCACTTAGAGTTGGCAATCTAGGAGCGCAGATGAATAAAACTAATTCTTGAACCTTTGTCCCCCAAATAAAGGTTAAGAGTCTACTAATTCAGGTGTAATAAAGGTGCAGAATGTACAAACAAGCATCTAGTCAAAATCAACTATCAAAAATAATATTTCCATATCGATAGTCATCAGGCTCTAACCCAGGGAAAAGGTCAAAGCTGCACCTTTCAACTGGTTAGATCACCGTACACTTCAACTTAAAATAATCTACCAAGAATAGAATGTATCGCTTACCATTTTTTTCCTTAGGAGTAGAAAGTTAATATGACATATGCAATAGTAAAATAATTCCAGCAAAATACTATTGATCAGCATGCATTTTACACATTAATAAATTAGCAAGAGACTCAGCTACTGAATGCAGCATCCAATCAGAAGAATAGCTTCTTTTTTTTTGAGAATAGAAGAATAGTATTTTAGTCCCAACATTCTGAAGCCAAAATGAAGATAAACAACTGTGATGCATTAGAGGCAATTACTAGACTGGCATTTAAGAATTTCACATGTTAGTAGTAGACAACGAGTAAAAATTGCAAGTAATGGTCACTGCAGCACAAAAAATAATGTAAAAAGAATGAGTACTCACTGAGCCATTGTACACATCAACTATGATCTTAAAAATGAGAAAATGATACAGATCTAAATTTCGTACAAGCTTTAAAATTTATGTAGACTTTATTTTAAATGAAGCACAAAACTGTAGAAACATACTTGAAACAAGGCTAAGAATGGAAAAATGCGATAATGTACCTGATGATGACTCTAAAAGGGCTCCTTCTGATCCAAATAGCTGTCTTTGCTGGTCAATTGCATTCTGGTTTTGCAGAAAGTAGCCCAGTGCTTGACCTGATGCTTGAGGCCTGAATGCATCTTGTTGTACCATATTGTAATATGGTAAATGGTGTATTGGCTGTGACTGTAACATCTGGTTTGCTTGATGCCATTGTGATTGCTGACAGTGGGTCGGCAACAAATTAGTTGCATTGTGCTGCATGTTCTGTTGCAGCTGCATGTTTTGTTGCACGTATTGATGAAGTAAAGCCTTGGCCTATTAAAAAAATTTACATTACCAAAAATCTAAGAAATATATAAGGTGATATTAGAGGGCCTGATGGAGGTGAAGAAAATTGTGTGAAAAGGTCAAGTGAAGTCAACTGCGAAAAGAAGATCAAACTTATGTCTTTGCTATACTGAGAATTCTAGAGAAATAAGATAGGAAAATTTCTTAAATTGGTTGGTAACATTGAAAATGAATATAACTTTGATCAGCTAATGAGAAGATAAATTAACATAGAACAATCACTGAACAATACATCTTTTGAGATATGCCTTCTCCCTGCTCCAGTTTTCACACAATAGTTGCTAGATTAGCATGGGGAAAAAGTTGCATCGCAAAGTTTAACTAGAACGATTTAACTTTAGACCCTCCTTACTATCCACATTCCAACACATTGTACTTAATTATCTACTCTTACACTCTGTGTCCCTTCTTTCAAACAAAAGCATGAATGGTAGGCACAAAAAAATGGGCAAACTCGCACTTTGTAAGTAAGACATTCATAATGATTGACCATGTTCCTAGAGAGGACAGAAAGGTTATGAGGTATCTTATATATTTTCTTGGGGCTTGGCCATACTGGAAAGTTTGATTATTGCGACCACATTTAATTTCCTTCTCTCAACTAGAACAAAGTATCATAGACAACAAGCCAGGTTTGATGCTCACCTTTACGTCTGGAACAAAATCTAGTTGGTGCGGCTGTGAGATCAGAACAGGCCTCGTTCCTTCAGAAATGGGCCCCAGCAACGTTGCATATTCATATGGCGGAACAGAACTGGAACTTGGACCTGTTTTCCAGGCCCCTGTCATAGGACAAATATGTTTGGCAGGATTCTTACCAAGGAAAGCTTCATAGAGCTGTTGCATATTGTGTTTCATCTCGACTATAGTGGTCTCTATTGTTTGTATCTTATCCTTAATTGCTGCAATCTCTTCCTGATTTGTCTCTTCTTCTTGGAAGAATGTTCCATAGTCATTTGACAAATGATCCACCTTGACGAAATTTCATTCTCAGTAACCGCAAAACAAAAAGAAAATAGGAGATATATTGGAAACTGAAGTGCAAAATCTGTCACAAAGCCAAACTAACATGGCACAGATGTGTTACTATGGATAGATAAGACTTGAAGGGAGAAATCATCAGTAAAGTTCAGAGTTGTACTTGGAGAGACAGAGAGAGAGAGTAGGAAGCAATCATGCCTTTAGAAACAACCTGAACAGGAATATCCATAGGCACCATACAATGACTACAAAATTCTAACCAGACAAACCTACAGTTCATAATGATTCTGTAACCTTTTGAAACAACTAAAACAAGTATCCGATTTTCAGACAAAAGAAACACTGTTTGAACTAAATTGTCAACAATAATAGATATGTTCACAACTCATTACACCTAGGACTGATATAGGAACCGCTCCATATCCAAGTAGCAATTTAGAAGTAAACTGTTCTGCAAAAAAACTATTACATTTCTTTTTCAGTGTATCTTTCTCTTTTTCACTGTGCCTTACAGTTGCCTTAACACACTTTCCTCATGCTCATAACAGGAATAAGCCCAGTTTATTTCCCATCAAGAGGAAAGAACAACAAAAAGCCAAAATGCTAATTACCCCATAAAAATGTTCTGAGACGCTCAAACATGAGCATATATTAGTAAAGAATTCCCCTATCCCTTTATGCCCGTATATGCATGACTTTAAGGATTTACAGAACTACGAAATGCCAAAATCATAAGATTACCTTGCTTGTGGCAGCAGTATAAATTTGATCAACACAATGGAGAACAATTTTCTTGCGTTCTTGTAATCCATCTAGGTTGAATGGACAAGTTCTCTTACCCATTTTCATCCTACACACGAAGTACATTCTATGTTTCAGGTATGAAGAAGTGAACACAGCAAGAAAGCTTGTATTTGGAAGTATAACAAAGTTGAGATAGAATTGAAAAGGTTGAGATAGAATTGAACACATTATGTATGCTGACTCTGTTTGGCTCATGAATTAAGTATAAAAGGGAGATATTTATTTCTATAATATCATTCGTTTCCAGACTTTGGAGAAGGAGATCATTTTGAAGGCCACTTTATCTTTAACAACTGAAATGAGTGCCATATTGAAATGATAAGTTTTAATATTTGTAGTTGTTAATAAATCATTCAACCCAAAAGTTTAAGGTGTTGTGTAAGAAGTAGAAATAAGGATTTCAATTTTGCAAACGTCGACACCCAGAAGTTTGTGGAGTTGAAAGGGTGGTATGATAAGAAATCAATGACTTTCATAAGGCTCTAAGAAGTGGTCATAAATAATGCAAAAGATAGCCATAACTAACTAACTAACAAACCATATGATGTTTGTCTGAAAATTATTGCAATAATTAGAATTAGAAAAGAAATTTTGAAATAAAGAAATAGTAAAGTTTACAAAGATAGGCTCTAAAACCAATTCTCCTGGGCATGCTCTATGCAATTAAAACATACACCAATGTTTTGGGTTACAAATAGCACTTGGGTATTTTGAGAGAGAATTTTGGAGATTTCCCCCACATTACTCAAAGCTAATCATTAAATGCCAATTACCTTTCAGATATGATTCTCTGCCGTAATTTGAGCAACAATTTGGTTATCCAGTCATCCATGTCTATTCCAGATTCTTCTCTTGGGATTTTATCTGTCTTGTTATTGGGATCCATAACTGAACACAAACAAGATGATACAAATCAGTTACAATAAACTCTAGAAACAAAGTATTTTACTAAAGTGGTCAAAATGACATATGAAATTAGTTCATGATATCTGTGGATTACATTGTAGATAAGTTACAATAACTATAGAAACCCCATAACCACTGTGTATGAAATTCTTGGGATAGGTCAATGATGGCAATTAGTCTACCTTGAAGTAAAGATGAGAAGTTCTTATAGATTGGTTTTCATCTAAGTAGCACTCAAACAATTTTATTGAATATTCTAATATTGAGGCTATCCAATCATCACTTAGCAAGGAAATCACAACATCTAGCATGAGTGATTTAGGTCATCTAATACCCAAGCAAAATTTGCAGCTTCATTATCACGTATGGCCCTTAAACTATGTTAAATGCAATAAATTCTTGACTTACCATAGAAAGATTCTTAAATAAAATACTTGTATCAGTACCATAATATAGCATTCATTGATAAATTTCTCTGTTTGTCTGGTTTCATTTATATGTAACCGAATTTAAGAAAAGCAATTTTGATTCACTTCATAAATTAATTAAAGAATCTGTTATCCAAAAAAGGACTTGTCTTAAAACCAACTTCGATTTAAGAATGTTATGACGGCATATGAACCTTATACGCCATCTAAAAGTATGAAAAAAATAAGTCTTCATAAAAAAAAATGATTCTGTTATGCTTTTCCGCTGTTGACTGATAGAAGAAGTAATCAAACAGTTATAAGTAATGCTCATAGATAAACTCTCAATAAAATTGAAGTTTAAGAACTGACAGAATATCAAAAGAAGGAATTTCAAGAAAGGAATTCCGGAAGAGAGTTTCAATTTTAAAATGAGACATTAAAGCTAATTGTCTCTCTTTTTATGACAAGAATGACTTAACACCATGAATCATATAATTGTAGGATCTGAACAAGAATAAAGTATATGTTCCAAGCTAAATGCTGCTTTTTGTTTTTAGATGGAAAAAGATCATTCGCATACTATCTACATGAGAAGCAGATATACACATACATGTATCAAAAATAAGTGAAGAGGATACCTGAGAGTGGAATACTTCTTGTTGATATCCTTGTTGTTTCCCAAGGCTAAGAAATGAAAGAGCAATGGAGCTTGGGGGCAGAGAGATCTAGAGACAAAGAATAGGAGTTTGGAACAATTTCAAGAAGAAAAGAGACTGGCAATATGAGCTATGCTAGTCATGGATATATATAGATACACATTATTTTAACTACTAAAAGAAGTGGGATTTGAGTATCTAGCTTAACATCGTTTCATCACAGCGTTAAACATAACGTCTTCAGCTTTAACAGCCATCTCCATAATTTAACGCCCGTTACAGCTACTACACTAGTAACATTAACATGAGTTGTTACTTATTGTCAAAAAGTCTCACAAATTATTTATGCTGGTCAAATTTGACTTTAAGCATGTATACATGCCTAGGAAATTAATGGAAATAAGCAATAAGGGAAGAAATCTAGTCATAATAGTAAAATCACAGTAAAATCAAGCACCTATAGAGATAAAATATGTCACATTTGCGACGCCAACTATCCCATATTATTACTGCAATACATCAAGCTAACTTAAACTAGTTATACCTTCTCATGTCATTAGTGGTCAAATTAGCACTAAATCATTAAATCGGTTTGACACCTTAACACCAATAGGTTCAATGATATTTAATTAATTACTAACAGTCCGAGTAAAATCCAAGTCGGATATTGGTTATTCACCTTTTTAGCTAAAGTGGTAGATAAAAATTGTGAAAAAGAAGTTCAACATCTTTTAATTTAGTTATGCACATACATCTTTGACAGATTGAGTATGCAGTTACAGAAATACGGAATTAAATGATCTACATTGTTTACTAACTTCACCAACTTTCTCATTGCATTAAAAGAAACTTCAGTTTTTACATGCAGAAGATATTTCAAGGATAGTGCTGTTTATGATACTTTCTGTGAGGGGTTCAAAATTTCTGCTTTAGAAAGGAAGAATCAACTTATATCTAATGAAAAATTTTACACCAAATACAATGTTCACATAGTTATACAAAATTTATGCCTAAATTTGCAGAATATTGAAGGAGAATGATAGGAAATTCAATATTCAACAAGGCTGCCTTCTAGCTGATTCCAGGCAATAGAGAAAACTAAGAGTCATAAGGCATTTAAACACCTTTATTTGGACTTCTGCAACTATCTCCAAGGAACACAATAAGCCTAATGAAAGTAGAGAAATTAACACTTAGATACTATGGAAGACAAGAAAGTAGTTGGCAATCGAAATAGGAGAATCCAAGATGTAATTTTTACTCCAGACAATCAGGAAATATAAGATCCACATCTATTTTAGTCCATACAAACTGGGAATATTGGATCTCCATTCTATTTTCAAATTTTGGATATAAATTAGTTTCAAGTTAGTAAGTCCACCAGATTTTATATCTTAATGTATGTTATCAAGCTGCTTGCTCAGGAAAGTTGTATGAACACCAGTCACCATTATCAAGTTTTTCTAGAAATATATTTTATAACATTATTTTCATTATTCAATTAAATGATCATTGGAGTAATGCAAGACATCACTCTCTGTTTCTTACCTTTCCCACTCTTAATTGTGAGCAGGATACTCTTCCATGCTCATTGGAATAAGATCAAGTGACTTATTGGTAAGGTAATCTAATTCTAGTAGGAAAAAAATTTCTGCTTTCGTCTTCCATTGAATCCAACCTTACTATTCATCAAATATTTCTTATTGAAATTGTAGTAACTAAAATCCTAGCATTAATGCTGTCTTCGCAAAGCATACATATTTACAACCTATAGCATATCTCAGTAATGACTAATGAGCATACCAAAAATGAAAAGAAAAAAGAGCAATGAAACTTGGAGAAATGCAGCTCATGTAGTGATTGAAAATATAAGGAAATTAACTTAGGCATTCACCTTCAAAATCAACCCCCAAATTGCACACTCTTTTGATTCTATAATGATCTAAAAGTTCTTCCCTAGTGCTTTCAGGTGTTCCAAAGCTGGATGTAAATCTTGCCAGATTTTTCATTAAGTAGTCCCAGACAGCTCCCTGAACTTGAGAATAATCAAGCTGTTTAAAGTTGATGAAAAATAAATAAATTAAAAAGGAAAAGAAAAAGTCCATACCTCTGCATTTCGACTCTTCCACCAAAATCTCCAGATATCCTCTCTACAAGAAATTATATTTCCACAATCAACAGGATTGCTGACCAGTGATTTATCCAAATCCATAAAAACATGTAATTTAGCTCCAAGCAAAGCACCAAAGGATCAGATGATGACTACCTGAAGAAAAAAGCTCCTTTACTGAAAAGAGAAAATGAATGATTCGAGTCTTCAAAACCAGGCACATCCGGCCAGCTCTGCTTAACAAATTATTTTCCAACATCTCTTCAATAAATACCCTTACAGCTATTAACATCTTCCATGTCACAACATTCTTAACTTGATCTCCCCAGAAAGCTAGTGAGGATTTCATATTTTTTACTGGTTATGCATCCAGTGATCACTGGTTCAGCAAATACATGACCTAAGTTCCATGTTAAACATTCCATTGGGAACTTTAATCAAACAATTAGACAACCAAAACGCCACCAAAATATTATCCCCGTACCCCAGTCAAATGAAGTTCCAAACTTCCTGGAATGGGAACCCAAGCCACTTCTTACAAAATCAGCCTTCATCCAGATCAACCACCAGCTCCAAGCGACCACATTGTTGATTGCTTCATAGCAACTTCTCTTATCATAGAGTGTAAAACAGAAGCAAAAGTCTCAAGGACTAGAGGTCTATCATGCAATCCTCAATAACCAACTGGGTTTACCGTTTAGTTGATGATAGCATGAAGAAGTTCGTTGCTTTCGTGTTCAACTGGTGTCCGACCTGTTCGCTATAGAACTGGGTATTTTTGGAGGGAAATTTGCAGCTTCGAACAACAGAGAATAGGGAGGGAGAGACATCGAATGGCCAAGAGACATCGAATGGCCAACGTGTTGGTTCCTGGCCTAGCACAAGTGGCTACTTCCAAATAAATGAAAGGAAAAACTTTTCACTCACAGACACATACATATACATAGATTAAAGCGCATGAAACATGTGACGTTTGAAATTTTTACTGCAGATGAAAGTTTAGCTCACTTGAATGCAAATGTACTTAAAACTAATTAAGCTAATGATGTGTTTTTAATAGACAAACAAGTCTAACTAGTGAACCAATCCCTTCACTGCAGTTCAGTGACATGCAGATTCTGCAGAAGACAGCTCTCGGAACTTGCCAGTCTTGCATGTATCGTGGAAACATTTGTCCAAACTTTAGTTTGGTTTGGTTTTGGAACTTAGGGTATGTTTGGATGTTGGTAAAGGGGTGGAATGGAATGGCCCAAATGACTTGGGCCATTGTTTGGGAGTTTATTTTGAAACATGATGGAATGACAATTAATGGCTTTGGAAGCCATCCTTTGCCATCCAAAATCTAATATTTTGTGACCCCCCAAATTGGGGGGTCAGGG
>JANKOD010000008.1:12904454-12914857 GCA_026284645.1 Erythroxylum acuminatum | reverse complement strand
GAAGTATTAGGGTCAGAGCCCAACAAATATTAGCTCGACATTTCAAACCAGATATGCAACAAACCATAAGAGCAGCACCGTAATTTAATTGCCAAGATTACCTACTACCTTACAAACTTCAAGCCCATTAAAAGTATTGCTTAAGAAGATTAAGGATGAGATTTCTGAATTATTCATTTGAACTAATAGCAAGCTGTCTGAGTAATGTCCAACAATTAGATGAGCAAATAAAGCAAATGAAACTACTGCCCTCACTAAAGCCAGTTGCAGAAAACATATGGTAAATGATATGCTACAATTCATAAATCAAACATTTAAAACAGACACCAAGAGAGGAAAAAGATGTACTTATACAAACACCCTAGCGTGGCAATGATTTAAAAAGATGAACATATAAGCATAAAATATCCATCAGAAAAATCTCAAATTGCCTTAGACTACCCATGTCTTTAACGTGCCTCCAACATCAAGTGAGTGTGAAGAAACTATATCACCACATGCATGCAACCGCTTCTGCAGCTTTGTTAAGCGCATTTTCAGTAGCCAGAAATTGCTGGACATGAGCTTTCTACAACCAATAACATGAACACAACAATTTGAAAGACTGAAAATAAACAAAATGAGTAGCTAGATAATTGAAAACTAACAAATCAGTAGAACTTAAAACGCAAATACTAAAGTTTTACACCTTGAGGACAAATGGTATGAGTTTTGCACCCGAAGATGGAAAATACATCAGCGACAACGTTGAAGGGAAAGGGCATGGACTCAAAGATGAAAAGAAGACAAACCCATTGCTGTTAATAGTTTGATACAGAAGAGAGAAAGTTTCAAAGAAAACCTGTCTTTCAAGAAGCTGATTTTGAGTTCCTCTAGAAGACATGTCCAATCCAACCTTCCCATTACCATAAAGTTCACAGTGCAATGGTTAGTTCACATCAGGAGACGAAGCATCCGTCACTGCTCTGTTCTCATATTTGTATCTGGTGAAGAAATGCATTATTATTAATCAGAATAAGGCAAGAACATTCAAGAAAAAGAATACAATACATATTCAAATTGGTAAAGAAAGAATAATAGGAATGACAAGTAACCGTGGAGAAATATAAAGTAAAAAGAAGAAAATGGCTACAACCTGGCAATACCTTAAGGTTTCCACATCAGCTCTAACATCAATTTTCTCAATTTCTCTAGTCATCAGTGACTTCAGTCGCAAGGTGTACGCTATTATAGCCTCAAGTAATAGAGGAGGATTCTTCCAGCAATTCAAGATAAAAAATTTTATATCA
The DNA here is from genome assembly GCA_026284645.1 of Erythroxylum acuminatum. Classification (NCBI taxonomy): domain Eukaryota; kingdom Viridiplantae; phylum Streptophyta; class Magnoliopsida; order Malpighiales; family Erythroxylaceae; genus Erythroxylum; species Erythroxylum acuminatum. The sequence continues at coordinate 12,913,568 of JANKOD010000008.1, read as the reverse complement.
TCAGGTAGTTCTCCATTGACATCAATGCCCAACTTGGTTGCTTCTATTTGAGGACTTGAGAGAATACCACCCACTTCATAGGCTGGGAAAGTGTTGCGTATCCTTTCAATTATATTAGCAGCAAGTGATTCACAGACCTTCCGAACATTCCTTTCCCTTGATGTTTCAATAAGAATGACATCATCGGCAAATTTGTTGCCCTTAACAGTTGAATAAACAGCTTCTTTCTCACTACTTCCGCTCAATTTGCCAACAACTTCAGCGGTGGAATAATCAGCAGTCGACCTTTGTGCATCCCTCGCTTGATTAACATAAAGACAGAGGCGCTTGTGATACTCTGTGAATATTTTTGCCGCCTCATAACACTGCTGATCATAAGCCTCTAATATCGCCTGTTTGTGCCTACAACACAAGTAGGAGCACAAGTAAACACAGTGCACATCTCAAGATAGTCCAAATTCTTGTCAAGTAGAAAATTGAAAAAGGATAATTTGGACATCACTAATTGGTTAGTTGCCTGTTCCAGAAAACTTTTCAGGGACTGCAAGATTTTTAAGATAAGTATAACAAAATGCTCGCTCGCAGTTGAAACATGTGCTTCTATGTAAAGCACCTAAGAATCTATATCTAGTAATACGTTCGCTTCTCCTTATGCCAATGAATTTCACTAATCCAAGTAAAGTCCTTTCCATACAATTCCAGAACACAATAATCACATTTCATCGAAACCACAAACAGACAACGATAGAAAAGTTAAAAGAGCAAAATAACTTGACATGAAGCGACTAAAGGGAGAAAGAGAGAGAGAGAAACCTATTCTTAGAACGCTCATCAAGCACTCTTTTCCTCTCAGGCTCCTCCCGTGAAGCCTCGACCATCCTGGCCCTCAAACACTTCCTCTGCCTTGTCACCATATTCATCAACCTCTCCACCTCCTTGACTGCCATATCCCTCTCCAGCAACGCCGTCTCCCGACTCTCCCCCACCGCCTTCTCCTTCCTCCGCCCACTCCTACCCTCCAAATTCACCGAACTGCTATTATCTCCCCTATCACCACCCCCGCCATGCACCAAAATGTTCTTCCTAAAACTCTCCCCCGTCTTCTACGATCTCACTCTCTTAATCAAGAAACTAGACACTGGAATCATGTTCCCGCGGCAAATCTGCCTGATGGAATCTATTAACGGAAATTGCGGTTTCGCTGTTGACGAGAGCCCTAAGGGCCAATACCCCATTTCCTTGTGCAGCCACTCCAATATGGTCTCAGGTTGCGCCGCCGAGCTCTGCTTTTTTCTATCGTATGGATTCTCAGTCTCCAAGGCCTGGATAGCCATAAAAGTACAAGTTTACCCCCAAACTCTAGTACCTAAAACTAGAACATGATACCATTGCAAGCCAGAGAGAAACAGCATTAAAACAGGCGCCAAGGCTCATTGCATTGGAGAGGCAGAAGTACAAAAGAAGACAAAGGACAAAGAGATCTGACTGACTTGAGTAGCCGGCAAGAAGAAGCTGAAAGGGATAGAGCGAGAGCGAGAAATTCAAAAAATGCAGGTCCCGCTTTTCTTTTACTGGTCTGTTTCGTGGTCGTTCGGCTTTTCATTTAACTGTTACAAGATGTCAATCATCATTTCCAATGTAATTATTATTATTATTATACAAGCATCCTCAAGGTTGGAATCGATGAACCATTCAACCAAACTTTGTTTTTCAAAAAATAAAAAACTAATTGCACACCCAAGGAATGAATTGACGACACCTTTCACCTTACTGCAATATATTACCGTTTACCATTTAACTCTTCGTAGAATAGAACAGTCAAGATAAGGTCGGTCATGGTGTATGTATTAGTATTACGAAAGAAAAGAAAAGAGTATTTTACTTCTTCAATTAAATACGAGAAAATCTAGAACCTTGTCATGGTTAAGATGAGACTTGACGGTGAGTGTGGACAATGGAGATTATAATTAGACAGATGAAGAAATAATAAAAGAAATGAAAAGGAGTGGATTGATTGGATTCTCTCACCCTCACCCCATCCCCCCAAAACGGGCACCGCATACCAGAGGGCAGCTTTTATTCCGCGCATTCATATTTCATAGCCTTTGTCGCCCATACATATTAATTTCAAGTCCCATTTTCAAACTCGCCTTCTCTCTCTCTCTCTCTCTCCCCTCAACACCGAACCGGATTTGTTGGGTTGGACTCTATCCCTGTCTCTTTCTCATCTCTCCTCTTCGGGTGCTTTCTTTTTTTTCCTTTCCTTTGTCCTTAATTTTGGTTGCCTTCTTAACGTCTCTGGCAAGCTATATTCATACTTTTGAAATGGGTCTGTTTTGTTTTGATGATCGGTGGAGTTTTCCCGGTCGATCTTCTTATTTGCTGCTGACTTCGATTTTCTTCTCTTCAAAAGAGATCATTTCTGGGTTGTGGAGTTTATTTTGCCTGATGGAGTTCTTAGAATTGAATTGTTTGCATGAGTTTCATTGGTGGGATTATAATCGTAGTTTTTTTGTTTTTCCCTTTTTTTCCCCAGAAGATCAAATTTTGATTGCCAGATAATAAGTGCTGCCCCTTCACTGAAGAAAAGAACCCTTTTTTTTCCCTAATTTCTGTGGAAAGATTAAATCCTGTCGTTTCTATGCAAAAGGGGGCTGATTTTTGGACATAGAATCGTCAACTTCGTTGACGAGTTGCTTGATTGTTGCAAATGTGTTCTGATATTACTCAGTTTGTCGGTCAATGAGGAAATCCTAGACTAATCCTGCAATTACAGCTTGAATTGGTTTAGTAAAGGAAACTGTTTTGCCTGTCTGTGCTGTTTGTCTTAATGGTTGATAGGAACTTTGATCACACTATTTTTACTTTTGTGAGATGGATGGTTTATTGTTTCTTATCTTAGCTATAGATATCCTACCTTCATATTGTTATTTTCATCAGAGGGTCGCTGCATGTTTCTTAGCTCATGAGTTTGATTTGGTCAAGTTTTTCTTTACGGATCTCTGAAATTATACTTTGGACTAATGTTTCGTATATTATTCTCTTCTAATTTATAGGTGAAAGTGTGTCGATCAGCGCCTACAAACCGCCAAACCAGACAAAGAGGCATTGGCATTTTTAAACTAGAGAGGGAGGGTACTGGTTCGCGGGCCCTTCTGCGAGCTTAGAGTCCTCTCTCATTCTCTTTGTGTTGTTGTATTCGACAGTTTTGATGTTTTTGCTCGCTGGAGTTTAGCTTGTGGGCGAGAGTGGAGAGAACTCTTGTGGAAGGCATTGATTGGAAAGAAGGGGCTCTTCAGCTGATAAGATGGGTGCTGTCTGTTGCTGTTTGCATTCAGATGATTTTGAAGATTATATAAATCCGAACAGTTCTATATATAGAAACTGCATGTGTGTTAGTTGCTTCATCCAAAATTTCCTACATGTGGTATGTATATTGATCTTATTAATATTTCCCTTAATACTACAAAACCTACTCTGTTCGCACTTGTTCTTCCACTTATTCTTCCGTCTTATTTACAAATGAGGTCTGCATTTTGTACCGGTCAAATAGCAAATAGAAGTTATGTAGCTTCCTGTTGTAGAGGCCTTTGTCATTAACCAAGTCTACAGAATGTCTGTACGTGTGATACTGAACATTCATCGTGTTTGTCTCAGACTTCTTAGCCAATAGTTAATCGCTTGTATGGATGAAGCAATATTATGGGTAATAAAACATTTTGATTTGGCATCCATGAACTTCTTGGTCATTAGTGTCAAAGTCAAAATGGATGAGGGACTAAAGTTTGGAGGTAATGGTACCTAAAGAAGGGAAGCGAATTATGTAATTAGGCTTGATCTTACCTCTTCAACTTGAGATGCCAAACAAATTAGATGCAGTAAGTAAAGAGTTTGCCACAAGTTGAAGGCTAATTTTGGGGTCATATATGTGCTACCGAGTTAATTGACCCATTAAACTGGGAGAGAATTATTTATGGTCTAGGCTTGATTTCTATGTGATTTGTATCTGGACCATAGCAAAATGGGTAGAAGATGTTTTCAGAATAGTGATAACTACCTTATTCTCTGGAACCAAAAATAATGCAAGCCCTTGAGGTGCATACAGGAGAAATATCATTTTGTTGTTTTGTTCTTTGCATGACATTTAGATTTAAATGCAAAATTTTGCCCAGGAAACATTGTCGATGAAAGTCTTCGTTTAGAATTTCAGGTGACGACTCCAACTATATTTCTACCTTCATTATCTTCTTCTGCATGCAGTATTCTTCACTTTTTCGGAGAGGGGAAATGCATGCTGTCCCTTCATCCATTCAGGGGGCAGCATCTATAACTTCATCTGCATCTCTTGACAATTCTCTATCTGACATGTATCGTTCACCTCCAAGGCCCCTGCCTTATGATGCAGACCCCAGATACTTCCGCTTGCAGCGGGATGGTCTGGTTTCCAGGCGTGAAAAGGGATCAAGTCATTCACATGAAGAAACAGAACCATTAAGAAGTGATAATGATGCTGATTCAGAGTCCCTGAGCACAGGAGACAAATGGATTGCATCTTGTGAAGAAGGGTCCAAAGAACAGCACACTAAATCTTCTCTGAAACTCTCTTCTGCCAAATCACTAGTTGGGATGGAATACATATATTCATCACCAGAAGATGATGATGTTTGTCCAACGTGTCTTGAAGGTAATATATTATACTGCACTTTGACTGATTTCTACCTTCAAAGTGTTCGTATCATAACAATTTTTGTTGTCAAGGCTGCCTGTCTACATGTTCTGGAGGCAATCAATTTATCTTTACTTGACGTTTTTCTTATTAAACTATTTTATGGTAACTACAATGTTTTGTTCTGTACTAGCTTATTTTAAAATATTTACACACTTATCTTGAAATTTGCCAACAATGAAGAATCTTCATTTGTTTTACTGGAGGTTAAATGATATTGTTTATATTATTGGTTGGTGCTTTGATTGATCATATATAGAAAATTTGCACATTTTAAAATCACCAAATTTGTGATGTTTTGATTGTTCCCATACACTCTACCCAAACATAGTAAAAGTAGCTGAAAAGCAAAAGGACTGAGTATACTGTTTTAGCTGTGAAAGGACCGGGCATACTGTTTTAGCTGTGAAAGGACCGGGCATACTGTTTTAGCTGTGAAAGGACTGAAGATCAATGGGGTAGTCTTAGATACTAAGCTAGCCATAAACAGCATCTGCCAATTTCACATAAGTGAGAGCAGAGTAAAATGATTGAATGTCCTAAAAAGTACCATCTAAAACCTCCTATCTCAGTAAAGTGTGGACCAAAATGCTGTACCCACTACTTTCCGAGAACGCAATTTGATGCAAAGCTTCATCAACAACCTTTTAAAATGAAGGGACAAATCCCTTGAATGCACTCCACTAATCTATTGTTACTGTCACAACTGTCCAAGATTTTGACCAGGTCTGCCTGGCAGGTATTTAAAATCTGTACTTGAATTCTAAATGTATATTTGACAGCAGTATAATTTTTTCTCATAAATTTTTGGAGTGATTTGCAATATTTTCTCACAATGGTTTTTCTAAACTCTATGATTTATCATTTCAAATCTGCTTTCATGTGCAGAATATACTCCTGAGAACCCCAGGATAATGACAAAATGCTCTCACCACTTCCATCTTGGTTGCATTTATGAGTGGATGGAGAGAAGTGACAACTGCCCAGTTTGTGGCAAGGTAACTCCTTTTAGTTTTCTGAGAGCTTACTTGTTTAAATATTAATAGATTAACTATTAGTGTTACTTTTTTAATAGACTAACTAGTAGCTTCCCCTTCACTAAAATGCTCGAGGCCTTGCAGTTTTCTCTTTTCAATGACTTATTCCAAGTTTTGACGCCTTTGTTGTTCCGTTATGTATTTTTGGGAAGTCATTTTGTCACTTCTCTTCCAAACATATAGTAAATTCCTGAACGATTGAATTTGATAAACATGTTAGGTAGGTAAATCCTTTATCATTTGTGGTAAACGAAACCAGAGTAAAATGAGTTGTGAAATTGTGGTAGACCTTGCTTACTTTATTATCATTACTCGATAATGAGCCCCTTTATTTTGTGGGAATTGTAAAGACTATCTTAACTATGTTTTCTTGGTTTGGTTTCTTGGGACCCAAGATGATATCATTTTCATTTTTTTTTTCTGGATTGGTTATGTTGAGTAATTACTGGGACTACAATATCCCTTAATTCTCTGCACACTCTTATATTTTTGTCCTACTTATTCAACTAAACTGCAAGGCTCCTAGAAGAAAGCATACTCTGCCTTTAGATGATACCAAAAGGTTCTAATTTCTATGCTACTTCCACATTTTGGTGGGCTAATTTAGTAGTAAGAAGTTGCATGAACTTAGATAAAGCGTTCAAGGCTAAATCTGTGATTAGATGCCTTTGACAGTTCACACCTAAAGCAACTTTCAGATTATATCATCGAAAGTCCTACTGTGGCTTGTTTATGATATCTTGACAACATGCATATCTCCTCTAATTGAATGCATAACTCAAGAAACCCTTTTATTCTCAATCTTGGATCGTGAATTTTGGTAAAACTCTTATTTGGCAAGCCTACGGAGAGTCCCTTTTTGTGGAACTCTTCTATAGTTAGCCTACTGATAAGTTTGCCATAAGTTCTTATAATTGAACATTCAACTTTTAAAGCTGTTTTTTATGCTGTTTAAAACATAAACATAAAACAGAATCCACTATATTTCTAGTTTGAATAATAAAGTGAGCATTTTCTGGTTTTTCCGCTTCAGGCAATGGTGTTCGATGAAACGACTTGATCTTTCTCTTGAAATGATCGTGTTGTGGATGTAACCAGTAGGCGGCAGGAGAGCCAAAGAAATCCCAAGGGATTCGAGCATGATTCTTTGTGAATATTGCAGATCAAAGTGTCTTGTTATCTATGGTAAATATTGAAAACTTGTGCAGCATACATATATGTAAAGCACATTCTCTCCAACATGATCCTACCCAAAGTTCTCGTTGCACAGGAGTGAAAATCTGCTATGGTTTTGATTAATATGTAAATAGAGCTTTCCTTGCATTTCGTGTTTGCTTCCTGTGCTTTGACTGTTAGATGTCATGTATTGTTTTGGAATGCATGGAATGGAATTGGGTGAGAATGGTATTCCAATAATGGTCTCGTTAACAAGTTTCTTGACTGCAATGCCTGTTAAGTACATTAAAATCTAAGAACTTGGAACTATGTATCTTCTTCTGGTTACGAACAATGGCTACCAGTCTCATGGAACTATGTTCTGCTGGTGATTTGGTCTCCAGTAAATTCTAAGTAGCATTCGTGTGATTCACGCAATAACCAGGTCGTTTATTCTCCAAAAGTAATGCTTTGCTTACACGGCACAGTAAATACGATTAATCAGCCATATCTGCAAGTATCAGATGCCTTGACGTGAAACAACTAGAAATCTTGTCCATCCCGAAAAATGAAATTAAAATACGCTCAATGGAATGGAATCTATCAAAACTTTTTGTCTTTTATTAATGATAGAGGATATTAAATATTTAGTATCATACGTAGAAATATAGGGTCTTTTGAAAAAAGAAAGAACTCCAACGTGAGAAATTAAGAGGATTCCTTGAAGGATAGATCCTACCATACCAGTTTCTTACTGGGATGGTTTGTGATATAAGAAACCGCCGGTACTGCGTCAACTTCATGTTGATGCGAAATTAAACTGATTGGAAACTGGATTAACATGACGCAAGGAATGAACTTACTTTAAATCATTTATAGTGACTATGGAGGAGGTGAGGTCCTTTTAGCTGAAGGTGAAGAAGCTTTTCATGGCAAAAGCAAGGAAACAACAAATTTGCTGCTCTCGAAAAATGAGGGAGCCTGGCCACCAAGGACAGAGCTATTTGGTGCACTGTCCCTAAGATTTAAAAAAATTATATGATTACTATGTGTCAAAATTTGAATAGGAATTGTTTTTTTTGGCATACTTTTGATGTTGACAGCAGATAGAGTTTATATATAAAATTCTAGTACCTATAAATGCGAACTGATGACTAATACAATATCTAATCTATAATTTATGGGATACTCTCTAATCTCATAATTTACAGGATATTCTAATGTAATAGAAAATTTAATCAAATACAAGCAATCAATTAATATACATGATTTGACCACACTCTTCCTCAAATTGGTGAATAGTTATTCTTCGTTCTCAATGTGGACACAACAATCTAAAAAATTGAGTTGCTCAAACCTTTAGTGAGAATGTCAATCAATTGACCATGGGTAAACGCATAAGGTCCGCAAATTAATCCATTCTCTAACTTTCCTTGATAAACTGCCATCCTACTTAATCTTCAAATCTTCAATAATAATCTTCAACCAGAGTAGTTCACACACATATTGAGCCCCCCAAGATTATATATATTGATAACTGAACAAAACCTATCTTGAAGTGTGTCGCGCCACCACCGTTAATGTGATTTGTGAAAGATTGTATGAAGAGGGTTGTACCAAAACTTGTCTTTCACATGGAGGTGATTAGACATTAACTCCACAAGGTTTTGAACAAATTTCAAGGACAGACCAGTACTAATAGCGACATAGAGAGCAATCATGGGATTTTCAGTGATATCGACAGTTATTGAATTGGGATCTTCCTTAAAAAAGTTAGAAGCAGTGGTCCAATCACCTTCAATGGCAGCTTTGTACAGTGGTAAGTAACAATCGACACGAGAAGGTAAGGCAAGGCTGGCATGTCTGACTTTTTTCTTGACTTTTTGTTCTTCCGTCACATCTGCTTTTTATATTGACAAGTTTTATAATATTTATTCCACGACAGGATTTAGGGATGTTTCAACGAATGCATGTATGACCGTTTGATCAATAATTTAACTAAGTTATTGCGGTAGAAAATGAGTTTTTGAGGCTTATGAACAGTAGGGAATTTATATATATATATATATATATAAGTTTTTTAGGCTTATGAACAGTAGAGAATATATATATATATATATATGAGAGAAGGAGATCCAATTATTTTTTAGTATATTTGACAGCTGCTACCTCTTTTATGGAATTAGTAAATATTGG
>JANKOD010000008.1:12891238-12904354 GCA_026284645.1 Erythroxylum acuminatum | reverse complement strand
TTAAAACATTACCCGTGATATAATGCAAAATGCTATATTAGTTTGATTACATCATATGTGAAGTTTCAGTATAAGTAATTGGAATATCATAGCAGCATCTGAATCCCACACATAGCAAAATAATTACAAAACATGTATTATATTTGATTTTCTAAATACAAGATCACTTAATTCTACAGCATGATTCACACATAAAACATAAATCTTAATGCATATTTTATTCTAAATATTGATCTTTTTTATCGATTCCTTCGAAATAGTTTTAAAATCAACTAATCTCAATCACCATAAATGCACAAGGGTTTAGGCTCTAACAAGCGTGTTGAGAGAACTTTAATTCTAATTCTAATTAAAATTTTATTTTATTTAAATGACTAAATTACCCAAAAATCTATTATAAATAGGCTTAGGTAGGAGCTCACAGTCCTTATTTATTGATTTTAATTAAACTTTAATTAGAATTATAATTAATTTTAATTAATTATTAATTATTCCCAAATAAGATACAATAATGATACTTATTTATTAAATATCTCTAATATTTAATTATAAAAGTTTTTAAAACTTTACAATTAAGTCCAACTTGATTAAATAATCTTTTCTCTATTCAACTGGTTCTTTATGTGTGACCTATTAGATCCTCACATATGTTGGTAATGGATATAAATTATAATCATAAATCATATTTGCAATTAAATAATTAAACTCTTTTAATTTATCCTTAATTAAATAATTAACATTCATATACCAAGATTGACACCTAGCAAAGTATCATGACAACTCAAATATTTAAAAATATCAAAGTGGATTTGATTAACCTTTTCGTACATGATTTTTTTTCCATTTTTCAATCATTTTATCATATAATGTTTCGACTTAACATAAAGCATGAAACGAATGTCTACTCTATTTCAGTCCAATCATATTAGTTTTTTTCTATTAGTGATTGATTTAATTAATGAGATTTGAAAACTATTTTCAAAGTGTCATTCCATGTTGGCCAAGGATTTCTCGAACCAATACTAATGAGAACAATGAAACATTCCCCCTAATTACTTTAGGATGATGAAGCATATATTGATCACTCAACTATCTTCATATAATTTTTGCTATATTCAGTAACTACTGACTGAGCTACTATTAAGTATGATAGGTCATAAATAGTATCAAAACATAATAATTCCTATAAAGATACTCTAGTGATCTCAAGTCAAACGATCACTTATACAATCATCATAATGAGAATTTTTATAGACATACAAGTAATGTTCTAAATGAATTTCTTATAAAGGATCATGTTTTTTAAGTATCTTCATACTTAGTCTATAAGATCAACTACTTCTTTCATAAGAAAAACATAACGCGTGCTAGTCTTTTTATGCTCTACTAATGTCCAAACTTAATAAAAAAATAACTATGACCAATTTAGAGATAATATTTAAATACAATATGAATCTCATAATTATGATTTTATCATAATTTCATTTGCAATGTACATTTAACTCATAAAGTTTGTAATATACATCTGATTATGTATAAGAAAAATAATGTCTTTAGATTATCTTGTCATTAAACTACAATGAGTCGATTAACTGTAGGGCATAAACCAACAATTCATTCGTAATTAATTTAGATTTAGTTTATTTGTTAGAATCAAAGTTAGCAAGTCAATCTCACCTTTCCCAAATGCTTTCACCATCAACATTGACATCTATTAACCCTCCAAAATATCTCGGTCATTAATGATATTTAAACTTGTTTGGTTGAACTGGCTAGTGATTTCAATTAATCAAATAATGCAAATGGATAATATTACTACTTTCACGTAAGGTAAAGTCATAAACAAGTTGTCTAAGAAAATCTTTAAAATTTGAGGTATTCAATTAACTAGCTTAACTTGACCTATTTGTGTATCAAAAGAAAAAAGAGAATTTATGAAACAACTCGCTAAACAATCTTCAGAGAATATCATGTCGTAAACATATTGCACTTGGAAGACCATGCAATGACATGAGAAGTGCACTAAAAATCACATTATGCAATGACACGAGAAGTGCACTAGAAAATCACAACAATCATAAATACAAATACAACTATTGATATTGATGTGAGAATAAAAGGACCTTTTTAGACTTACATTTGCCTATTAACTATATACTTAGCTTGTATAAGGTAACCAAAGAACAACTGCTCTATAAGATTGTGTTGCTTATCAAGAACATATTGGCCAAAAAAATACAAAATCATGTGGTTATTTAGAGTATTGCCATTGTTCATGCCAAAGATAACAGTGAATTTGCAATTAAAGAAATCCACAACTCTGTTTCATCACATATTTGTTAATAAACGAGTAAAAAATAAACTTACATAAGTTCCTAAATATTATACTCCAAGCCAAAACCCTTATAAATCTACATTGTTCATGATGCATAAGTTATATATCGATGAAATCTATAGATTTCAAATACAGTAACAAGCATATGATGGAAATAAAAGGAAGTTAAAGTTATTAATATCTCTCTCATCCTTGACACCAGTCCATCAACCTGAGATCCAAACTTCCCCTATAAAATTGTAGCTTCCATGCCTTCTTTTGGGGCGATCAAGAAAAAAGGGATGCAACTTGTTCCAAAAGTAGAAACTAATGAAGTCAAATGATCCTATAACAGTGAAGTGCTAGAGAGAGAAAACAATGTTGGTTTATGCCCTACAACTAATCGGTTGGCTGTAGTTCAGTGAAATTATTTAAAAGTATTCTTTATCTTATAAATACTTAGATGTATATAATAAAGGCCATAAGATAAATATACATTGTTAATGAAATTATGATGAGATTATAATTATGAGATTCATATTGCATTTATGTATTATCTTTAAATTCTTCCTAGTCATTTTTTATTAAGATTGGACATTAATAGAATATAAAAAGATTAGCACGTGTTATGCTTTTCCTTATAAAGAAAGTACTCGATATCATAGGCTAAAGTATGGAGATAATTAAAGAAGCATATGAGTTTTTGTTAGAGAACAAGTTCACTAAATTAACCTCATATGAGAAATCTATTTAGAACATTACTTGAATATCTATGGAATTAATTCTTATTGTGATGATTGTGTAAGTGGTCCTTTGACTTGAGATTTCTAAAGTTATCTTGTATTGGCATTGTTTTTTTTATACTACTTGTGACTTGTTCTAGTCAAAGATAGCTTAGTCAATAGTCATTGGATATATCATGAAACTATATGGAGGTAGTTGAGTGATCAAGATAGGATTTATCACCTTAAAGTAATTAGGGAAATGTTTTATTGTTCTCGATTAGTATTGATTCAAGAAATCCTTAGTCAATGTGGAATGACATTTTGTAAATAGTTTACAAATGTCATTAATTGAATCAATAGCTAATGGTGGAGAACTAATATAATTAGACTCAAAATAGAGTAGACATTAATTTCATGCTCTATGTTTAATTGAAACATTGTATGATGAAAGGATTGAATTATACGAAAATACCATACACCAAAAAGTTAGTCAAAACTACTTTGAAATTCCAAAAGTTAGTCAAAACTACTTTGACATTCCTAAAGATTTGGGTAATCATGATGTGTTGCTAGACGCCAATCTTGATATATAGATATATATTTTTTAATTAGATAATTAAAGATAAATTAAAAGAGTTTAATTTATCTAATCCTAAAAATGATTTAAGATTATAATTTGCATCCATGTGTAACATATTTAGGAACTTAATGAGTCGCAAATAAAGAACGAGTTGAAAAGAGGAAAGATATTTTAATTAAGTTAGACTTGATTGTAAAGTTTGAGAAACTTTATGATTAAATATGAGATATTAGATCTTATTAGGGAATAATAGATATTTAATTAGAATTATTTGTAATTCTAATTAAATTTAAATTTAAATTAGAATTTAATTTCAATTAAATTACTAAAGTGTCCAAAACCTATTATAAATAGGCTTAAGCTTTAATAAAGCTAGCACTCTTTGTTTAACCCTCTCTATAAGAGTTACGGAGTTCTCTCAACTTATTCAGCGGATAACATTACAGGGCGGACATTTGTTCGACTATAGTGGTTGAGATGAGCCTGTTTCGGAAATGATTTGAGGGATACAACAAGAATATGATCAAGCGTCGGAATAAGATACGAAATAAGATTCATGCCTTTTTATGATTTATGCATTAATTATTTTATAGAATTAAAGTAATCTTAGTTTTCGAGAAATTAAAATACGAAAAATTTTCTTAATTATTACACTGTTGTCAGGATCAAATCCCATTTTAATTTCCCAACAGAGAGTACCTTAAAATCATATTTATTCTTAAATGTAGCCATAACTTTGTCTAAATTTTTCTTTTCCATATAGCACCATGGACATATAGTGTCTAAGATGATGTCAATCTTAATAAGCTTCTTCCTAGTGCTACTAGTAATTAATTGAGACATGATGTTTATGTTTCTACTGATTTTCCAAAAGAAGACAATTAAATCCAAAGGCCAAAATTAAATTTTAGACCCTGCTAATTTCACTCAAATACAAGATAAAATTTAACGTCTTAAAGTGAACATTTTCATAGTGTTTTTAAGTCATTGTGTCCAAAATATATTTTAAGTGAAAGAAAATTTTAATGGAATTAAATTTTGGTTTGTCAAATGATATACTGGGACTTAATTTTTATTTAAATTTTAAAATTATTTTTAATATTCTAATTATATTTACTATTTAAATAATATTATTTAATTATAATCAGATTATTTTTAATTATCCCCAAAATCTTTAACCCTAATTCCTAAAATTTACACTTACTACACTAGACTTTTGTCACTATTAGAATTCGAGTCTCATCTTCTATTTGGTGTCCATTGTCCTTCATTTCTATTGTTTCATCTGTTATAATAGAGACCTCTGCTAGTATTGTGTTTCGTGCTCCTCCTTCTACAAGATGTTCCTCCTTTATTCTTAATGTTACATCAACTACTTCTACCTCTACTGCCCTCATTTGAAGTCCCTCTACAATGCCAACACTTTCATCCTTTTTATCCCCATTTTCATCAATTACCAAGGCTTTTTAATGGATAAGTACATATAATAAGTTAGTAATATGAAGCGTCATAATTGTAAATGTCACAATTGTTAGAAAATCATATATAAGATATGATTTACCATAAAGATTTGAGTGTGTGTTGGATAAGAAAATTTTGAAATCAATGAAAAACATGTTGAAAAAGTTCTGCAAGTTTGGTATACTACAAGTCTCTTATTATGTGGATTATAGCAAAAATTTGTAAGTAATTTTTGTTTTGTTGCTCAGTGATACACGTATGTTTCGATCTTACCACTTTATCTACAAATAAAATTTTCTCACATTGGTAACAAAGTAATTTTTACTTTAATTTTGATAAAAAAATCTTTATTCCTTGTATATTTGAAATTAAAAATCCTATTATGAATGAAATTATCCACTAGTTTTGAAATTCCTATCATGAATGAGATTATCCATTAATTTTATTTAAAACTTTCAGAAGAACATAAAAATTAATTTTCAATCTCAAATATGTTATATTTATTTAATTTGAATTTAACTTGCTTATTTTAATTTATAGTGTTTGATTGTAAGAACAATCATTGATAACAACTTAACAATAACTTATGGTTTTCATTTATGTCGGTTTGTTTAAGAGTATATCTTTTTCGAAAGACAACTACATATATATTTGGACTAGTTAACTTGAACAATTATGGTGTTTTTTTTAGTGTTTGAGTTCTACATCCTACATGAGATTTAAATTTTGACCAAATTTATGTTTTGTGTGGCTTCTTTGGTTTCCCTTTCTTTTTCTTGATTAAGCCCTTGATAGGAAACCATTTTCTTGATCATCCTCTTCCACATTTTAACAACTAGGCTTTTAAATTGTTTAATCTGAATATGTTACCGTGGTTTAAATATACACTCATTTTATATTTGTAAAACCGATAGTGGTGAAAACGAAAATGCCATTTATTTTAATCCATTAAAATTGTTTAGGTGTAGACGGAATCCAAATTTGGCCACATTATGAAACATCGCCAATGGTGGTCTATGTAGGCGAGGATTGTTCTAAATATGTAGCAAGTGGTAGGCTAGAGGGGCTGCTGTTAGAATGTCGATATGAGTGGTGGTGACAGTGGTTTTAGTTATCGCTCCTTCTTTCCAAATCACTTGTCACTTTTCTCACTACTAATGTAAGTTGGAATTCACAATACATCTGTGAACATTTAAAGTGGAAGTTGTAGTTATGAGTCTTTCTAAAAGTGTGACTAGAGTTTTCAAAATAAAAAGAAGATAAGTGTTTGGTTGCTAAACTAAATAAAACCTACAGTAAGAATAATCAATATTTAGATATAAGAAAAAGTGAACTTATTATGAGTATGAAATAAGCCTTGTTTAACTTATTATGAGCTAAACCCATCAGTTTATTGGGGAGACACACAGAGACACACATATAGGGAGAGAGAGAGAGAGAGAGAGAGTTTTGTTAGTTCAAAGACAAACCTTTGATTTATGTTATTAAAGTTAGAACCCTTAACCATTTGTCTATATATTACAACTTGTATAAGCTTAATGTAGACATACTTATATACGTTTTATAAATGTTTAAAAAAGATTTGTTTATTAAGACACTCCTCATCAAATAATTTGTTTATTTGATTTGTTCTCCTTTATTAATTTCTAAACTACTTGTCCATATTTTATTTAATTACCTTGAATAAATATAGGTTTAATTATTTAAAAGGAATCATTTTTTACTCTTTTAAATGTTTGGCTTTAATTATATGCTCATATTATGAGACACATTTCAACTTATTATTCAAAAGTGTTGGATATTATTTTTCTCAAATTTGTTTTAGGAAAATGGTTGTAATGAGAATCTTGATTTCAATTCGAACTCTAAACAAAGTTGTGTGAATTTCATGAAGGCCCAATTGGATCAAAGTCATATGGTGCCTGGGGCATACCTAATGTTACTTGTTATACTGGTGATACAAGGTCTCATTTTTTATGGTTATTAGGGCTTTTCCACTATTATGAACACATATGAATTGCTTTTTAAAACTCTTATGCCCTAACATAGAGATTTGTTAATCAAAATGTGGAATACTTAACCAGATCATATTCACATATATAGTTGGGTGGTGTAAACTTTCTTGAAAGAGCATAGGAGAAGATAAGTGTTTAGAGGTCTTAGTTTAATGGCATATCAAAGGATATTATAGAACAAATAGCATATATGAATTTCAATGATTTATCTAAAGAATTAGTTAATTCAATTCCTTGTAGAGTTCATCGAATTATATATTCATAGGGTCATTGAATTCTGTAATTTTAGTTAAAAAGTGTTAAGTTAATTTTTTATTTGATGTTTAATGATACTTACATAGTATTAGTTTGTTGTAGCAATCATTAAATTATGAATATTATATGTTTATTGAAATGCATTGTTCTTTCAGTGATTGTTTTAAATGTATGTGTTATACATATCGGACTTGAGATATTTGCAAATAAATACACCTAAATAGAATGATTAATTAATGATTAACTATTACATGAATGATGATTGGAAACTTAGTAACATTTTGATTTTATAGATAATTTGAAAACAATTAAAGCTTCTATTAAGGAGATTGCATTAAATAAACTGAAATTGATAACAATTATATATTCAATGTATCATTATTGACATATGTGTTTGAGAAAAATGACGATTGTATCTAAAATTTTGTCATAGAATTCACTAAAGAAAAAAGTTTAATAATGACAATTTAGAAATTTGGAATTATGAAAATCCAATATGTATTGGAAGAGCAAAAGAATTTTATTTAGTTACATGAAATCAAGATAAACTTTAGGAAGTACATTATTTCTCAAAATAGGAAAACTGTGAGGCATGTTGCTCATATAAAAGAAGAAATATTTGACTTACACAACATATATAATGATGTTATGCTAAAGATCAAGAGGTATGACTATGACAAGGATATATGGTCCACGGTGGTAACATGTTATAATGGCATCCTAGTGACCATATTATGATCACTTACTATTATGTTTCGCGTGCGCACACACACACACAGAGACCGTAATAAATAAATAAATCACAAAATGGGAATATGAGATAGAAGAATTCAATGTTGAGGCATATAAAGCTAATTTCAACATAGTGAACTAATGGATGTTAGTCATCTTATCTTATACTAAGCTAGTGTAAGTTGTTACACGTTCTTGCCTCCATGCTAGGAGCATATAAGAATGCACTTATAATATGAATATCAAGAAGATATAGGATGTTGTGAGACACCTATCGATAAACATCTTGAGGCTTCTAAGCCATGTACTAAGAATATATGGTTAAGTTATGCTTATAAGGAGTTAAAAATTAAAAGAGGAAGCACTATGACAAGTCTAAATGAACAGTGGAAATAAAGCCTTCCACATTTCTTAGTATTCCAAGAATAACTAAGGCCAACTCAAATGGGAAAGGAAAAGGTCCACCCATAGAGAAAAGTCTTGGTTATTTCATGCTTTAGTTAGCCTTTAATTCAATATTAATTTCTGTAATATTGGAAAGGACAATTTTCTTTAAGTTATAATCGTCATGGATTCATATTGGATGGTTTTGCAAAATTAGATGTTATTTATTAAATAAATAAAATTAGTTTTTCAATAAAATCACGTGGTTCTTATAATATCTATGCCAATTTGTGGCATAGTAGACTTGATCATATTGGATAAAATCAAATAAATTAATTGGTCAAGCATATTTTGTTTAAAAGACCTACATAAAGTGTAATAGTCTATTTGTCAACATTGTCTAGCTAACAAAATAGCATGAAAACCATTAAGAGTGGACAAAGAGATGCTAAGATATTGCAAGTAATTCATTAACATATACGTGGTTAAGAAAATGTGAAAGTATGGTATAAAAGTACTTATTTCATCACATTTATCAATAATTATACTCAGTATAGTTATATTTATTTGATTTCTCAAAATTTGAAACATTTTATCGTTTCAAAAAATATATGATTTTATTTTAGAATCAACGAGATAAAGTCAATAAAGATTTCAAGAATTGATCAAGTATAAGAAGAGTTGTTTGATCACTTCAAGAGGTCATGTAATGAAAATTTAATCGATAGCTAAGACTATGATATGAATCCACCAATAACATGGCAGTGCAAACATGAGAAATAACACTTCCTATGGTTAAGTCTGTAATGGCACTAGCAAATTTACCTTTTACCTACTAGGGTGATGTGTCATTGAGGTCCACATATGTACTTAATAAGGTGCCTATTAAATCATATCCTAAAACACCATATGAGATATAGATAGGTAAGAGATTTAATTAACCATATATGAGTTCTTGAGAATGTGTTTCTTACCTATATTCACAGTTATCGGAATTTATGTTCTATAGGGAAGAAGAGTGTCTTTAAATGATATTTTTGAACATTTTGACGGATATCTGTTTAAAGGTGAACAAGTTAATAAATAAGTAATTGAATTAGTGTCACAAGATATCTCATATTTTGATAATGATTTTACAAAACAAGAAGAGACAGTACATTACTTATCCCTATAAGAGACTTGAATTAAAATGATCTTATAAGACAAGACCAATTGAATGGTATTAGGAGCAATTTAGGAGATGATGAATTGGTTTATGATTAATGACAATTGCAACCCAATGGGAACTCTTTACCACTATCTGATTCGAGTGGGGGTAATATGAATATTGATAGATTCGTTTCTCAAAATTTCATTATACCTATATCGTGAGCATATTATTCCTTATATAGTTTGAAGTTGGAGGTTATAACCTTTATGGTAATTCCAAAAGAAAGTAATAAGTCGAGGAATATGAAAAGGCTCCACCTAGCCTTGCTTAGGATGAACGAGTTATAGCAATAGAAGAAGAATGAACTTTAATAAGTTCAATCTATGACTTGGATAATATTCTGAAAGGACATGAAATCATAGAATGAACTTATAATGAGTTCAATCTATGATTTGAAGGATGCAAAGTGTTTTTAATGGCAAAAGGATACACACAATTGAATAGATTGATTATGAGAAGAAATTCTCATTTTTTGTGAGGTTTACACCATTTTGAATGATTATATCCTTTTTAATTGGAATGTATCTTAATATACATCAAATGGATGTAAAGATTATGTTCGTTAAATGAAGAACTAAACGTCAGAATCTATCTACTATAACTAGTAGGTTTCATTCAAGAGGATCAAGAGAAATACATACTCAGATTATTAAAGTCAATGTGTGGTCTAAAGTAGTCTCCAAATAAGTGATATATTACATTAGTACTCTAATCATGTCATGCGATCTGATTACAAAAGAACATTTAGTACGAAATAAAAGATCCAACAATAAATGTATAATTTTATTGTTTCATATAAATGATATTGTTGATAGCTTTAAACAATATGTAGTTTGTTAAGCAAAGAAACAAATTGACTATCAATCATGTTCAAAATGAAGAATATAAATAAGGATATATACACCTTTATGGTATGATCGTTAAGTATCATTCAAGTAGAGCGCTATTACTGTTATAAGCTACATGTATATTGATGAAGTACTTAAATAGTTTTGTATGTTAGACAGTAAAGCATTTTTTTATGAAGTAAATTGCTAAAGGAGAGCACTTAAGCAATATGTAGTGTCTACGGATGCCATAGGCAATATGAAGTCAATTGTTAAAGGTGAGCACTTAAGCAATAACAAAATATTTTTTGCATTCTTTCGTAAGATATTTTGATAATCCCAAGTCCAAGGATTAATTATACAACTATCATAATGAAAAAATCTACATACTTACAAGTAATATTTTATTTGGGATCATTATATTCGGGTCACTTCAGTAAATTTATTTTCTAATGAGCATCAATACATTTGTTTAAATATCTTTATCCTTTAATTTGTAAGATTAATTACTTTTTTACAAGAAAGAAATATAACATAGACTAGTTTTATTGTTCCATCAATATCTCCTTTGGATGAAACTACAACTAGAAATAATTTAGGAATAATATATAAATGCAAATTGAATATCATAATTATAATTTCATCATAATTTCAGTTACCATTAAGTATTTTATGGATTTTTACCTTTAGCATTAAAATATCAAATATAATTAAAAATATAAAATAAAGAGTGATTTTATTAATTAAAATAATAATATTATACATTAAATTATAATCAAGTGATTGAATAAAGGGCATGAATTAACAACATTAGCATTGTTTTAGACAGTAGAAGAGTTCATTTTGTCATTATAAAAAACTGAAAAAAAAAACACTGACTTTCTCTTCAATATCAAAGTACATAAAGTGTGAATTTTGTGACAATTTCAGTTATCAAATAAGATGTCACTTGATGCTGCATATCCGTCCAGTGAAAAGAACCATCACCCTTTTTCCATTCTTTACAAATTGGCCTTTTTTTTTGACCATGCATTTTATTAAGTTATTGCAACCACTAAAAAAAACCACATATGGTTTACTAAGTTCATACAAATTTGGTCCTTTTATACCTTATTCTACTTCTTTAATCTGAAAAAGAGAACTTTAAGTGAGAAAAGAAGAAACATAGCAAAATATTCAGACACCTGAAGTTACTAAAAAAAATCCCACAGTTTGAGCATTTTTAGGAATCAAAACATTGAAAACAAACAACAAGATATATATATATATAAAGGAGAGCTTAGCTTGTAGTCATCAATAGGAAAAAGAAACTTGGGGAACTTTATAAGAATTCATTCATAGCTGCAGTCCAAAAATGTTAGCTTTACCTTTACAGTAGGGAGAAAGACAGAGAGTGGTGTAGCTGATATGTGTATGTCGGGAATGGATGGCGATCAGACTGTGAATGAAGAGGCCCTGGAGACAATCAGCAAGATTTCTAGTTTCCAAACTTTCAGACATCATCCATAATTCTCTTTCATACTTTCTTAACTTCTCGACCTTAACAAAGTTTTATGACATCAACATCCCTTTCTTTGTTTCACTAACTTTTCGACCTTTAAGATATTCAACGCTCTCTCGCTTCCGGTCGGTTGGTATCATCTGGTCTGGTACAAACACTTGATTCCTCGCCACTGCTTCATCTTCTGGCTCGTTATTCTGTCTAAGCTTAAGTACTTTGGACCGTCGTATTCTTTAAATGTTCTATCTCTTCTCAAATATATAATAATTATATAAATTATTATATATATTAAAAATTATATATCTTATAAGTTCTCTCATTATTACAATTTTTTTAAAAATATTTGTGTTTTACTTTATTTTTCAATTTTTTTAAAAATTAAAATCATTTACCAACAACGTAAATCTCTTAAAAAGTATTTTTACAGTATTTATAACTAAATAATATATGAATTTTGACTAAAATCGAACCAATATTTAATTAGATAATTAAATAATATATGAATTTTTACCATTTAAAATAAGAACGACAAGTCAAAATGTAACCAATATTTTAATTAGATAATAACAATAATTTGTTGTTTTTTATATCATATAAAAATGTTTATGACATAAATTTATTTGTTAGTACCTGAAACATTAACGATCTAGATTATTTTAAAAGATAATGCATACTAACTTCTTTATTTATTAATGTTATCAATGAAATAATATAATAATTAATCATTTAAACATATACATTTATTTTTGTTCGTATCGCTTTTATTTTTTTATATAATTATTTGTGTTAAAAATTATTATTTTTACATGTTATTTCAATAAAGTTAGCATATACTAAGTTGATAATATTTTATTTTAAATAAATTAAAGATATATGTTTTTGGTTATCACTATTGTTTTAGACTTTTGTGTTTTATAATGTAATTCACTCTTGTTAGTTAAGAAATTGAAACTATGAATTGACTATTTAGTACGGATGTCTTCCGACGGTAGTGCTAGAGTTGAAACTATTAGGGAATCCGAGGGCTGTTGGGAACTCGATACTGAGCAGGGAGGTCAGTGATTAATCAGGAAGGCTAGGTAGGAACCTGAGGGATCTTGAAGTTCCTGATT
>JANKOD010000008.1:12855066-12881518 GCA_026284645.1 Erythroxylum acuminatum | reverse complement strand
GTAGAAATACCATTCCCAATTCTAAATCGAAATTGGTCCCTAAGCTGGTCTCTAACAGATAAAATCTTCCGCCAACTCCAAGAATGACTATTACTAGGAGAAATAGACCAGAAATTTTTCCTAGGCAAAATGATAGTGTGAATCCACTTAACCCACAAAGCTTCCTTATCAGTAAAAAGAAACCAAATTCTTTTCCCAATTAACACTTTATTCCAGCTAGGCGAATGTTTAAAACCTAGACCACCCTCTTTTTTAGGCCTACAAACATCATCCCAATTTCTCCTACAAACATTATATAATTATATTTTACTGAATATAAAATATAAATAGAAGCTGTGAGAGAGGCTAGCGTCAACATATTCCAAGAATCCTAATTCTACAATTAAACATTGGTGCTGTAAGTTTGGTGCGTTGACCTTTTTTCCATGTTTTCTTCCAAAAATATTTGTCTCGACTTTGGTGCCTTTCCCTTGTTATGTTTTCTTCTAACAACTCGTGTCTGCAGGGAACATTTGCTTGACGGTGGTAACTCTGATTATGAAAGTGATGGCATCAAGAGCGGGACGAGCTGATGAAACAATGGTGTGGGTCATATTTGAACTCGTGTAAATTACCTGCATAGCTAGATTTACTGCAACATATTGGGATTGCAAATTGAAGGACTAGACTTCCGTTGTTTTATGGAATAGCCACTCTTGTATTGGCACATTATATATATATCAGATCAATGTACTTGCAAATTGGTCATGGATGTTGTATCAGATCAATGTACTTGCAAATTGGTCATGAATGTTGTATCATATCAGTGTTATTGATCAAGGATTTATAATTGGAACTCCGTGAAACTTCCTTTGACTTCTAATGGCTAATGGATCAGGACATAGGAATATTAACTCCAATTGCTTTTAAAATTAAATATTGTTGCATGATGTGTATCTACTATCATCGCTTTCGATCATCCCTGCTACTTGACAATTGCATTAGGTTTTCTATTTTTATTTTTGTAATAATTGACAGGAGAAACAAAAGAGTTCTCCCTACTTGGACGTTGGAGGTGGAAGTGCTACAACTATGGCCCCATGCGACTCTTCTATAGAACATCTGTAAGTTGTCATATATGGTTTACCAACATAAGCAAGTCTAATGGCGTGCAGTGGTAACATTATCATCAACCAAAACGAATAACGGCAAAAATAGCCATGGTGGTCTTTTCCAGGGACGCATTCCAGATGCAGGAGTGTGGTTTCTTCGAGTAGATGAAAGAGTTTAAAAATTACAATACCTTCAGGAGATGCAGTTTTATGACCATATTACACAGGTTACGATCAGGATATGCTCTTAAGCTAGACTAATCCTCTTATTCTAGTAGCGATATGATATCTCATCTACTTTCTTGCAATGCTAATCATCCAATGTGGGATGGACATATTGTTAGCAGAGCGAGCTTGAGCTTGGACTTGGATTTGAGCTTCACTCTCCTCAGCTTGAGTGTCGCTGCAAAATTTTTAGTAGTAGTTCATGTTAGCTACTTTCACAAATCATTTATCATTTCCACCTTAACTACGGCATTCTTATGTTTCTTTTAATGAATGCTTCCAAGTCGTTAACATGCCTGAAAACTGTTGCACACTGCTACAACAGAACTGACGGCTGTGATGGCTTGTTCTAACGAGTCTATGACCACTAAACTCTGTCCCGAATCGTTAATTTGACTAGATTATAAAATTGAAATGGTCAAGTTCAACAAAATCCCATCTCATTTCTTAAGACTCGTCAATAAGTATAATGGAACGCGAAGCCAAGTTCAGACTCTTGTTCGACTAGCTCTCAGGTCATTATCAAAGAATGAAGTTAGTTTCAAATCTAATTGACAGAAGCAGTTTGGGCAAGAGATATAGGAGTCTACCGTAGGGTTAAAGAAGGCAGTGATGTCATTGGCAGCGACTGTGATGGGGGCTGTTGTGCGGAGGGATTTTGACCATGGTTCTGCTCCTCCAACTGAGTATTCCTAATCACTGACTTCTCTTTCTCCTTCAGCTATTTACAAGTATTGAGCGTGAAAACTTGATTATGTTAGAACCTGCAAGCAGTTTATCAGTCTTGTTTATAGAAGTTGAAACACAATTTACCTGCTTTGCCAATAGATTATTATGCTCCTGCAATGCCCTTTCCTGGAACAACCTTTTGCTGTTAGATGACAGATGTTTTATTTAAGCTTAATTGCCATGCAAAATGACATCAAGTACCAACATGCATATGATGCTCCTGTTATGCAGGTCAATAACCTCAAGGCATGTTGCACGCTTTACCTCTAGAAAAGGACATTGATTTGGTAACATTTTGGAACTTTCTACATATCCATGCGTTTTTTTCTTTCCCATTATCGCGGTGAGGTTGTGGAATGAACAGGTCCAACTAGTTCTTTAAAGGGCAACAGTTCCAACTTTCCAGGTTAGTATATAAAGCACAAGAATGGTGACGTATGATGTGAACGGGATGGGTGTCTTCATACTTGGTAGCGTTTGGAATTCAACACATGAGGTTGTAATGCAAAAACGTAACAGAATAAGTGCTCTTGGAACCAGACATAAGTTGTTCTGGAGATTCTCTATCTGCTACCTTTTTTTTTCCCTGTTTCCTAGTGTTTTTGGTTTTAACCTCATCTGGAACTTGTTGATATGAAAATGCCTAAATTAACCTGCGAGTCTTATCACTCTAGATTCTCATCCATCTCCTCAATATTTTATACTTGGGATTTGAGTCTTCTGAAAAAAGGAAAAACAATATGCATCACCAGTTCACCACGCTTGAGATTCACCTTTTTCTGCAGCTGGGAAATATACTCTTCAATCAACTGACTCTGCAAGTGTCAGACAATTATACTGAGTAGGCAACTTCACATACATAACATTGTTTCTCCCGAAAAGAAAAACACTCAAGTTTGTAGAATGGTGTTAAATTCACCTTTCTTGATCGTATGCGCTTAAGGGCAGAATCAATTTGTTGCTCCAACCGTTGGAGCTCTCTCAGACTCATGGGATCTAATTCTTCTCCAGCACAGTTCCTAAGTAATTCATGTAACACGTCAGAACATTTAGTTTTTGCTTAAGCTAACGCAATCGTATGGAAAACCATGCGACGTAAAGAGATAAGCTGTGGGTAGAATGCTTTTTGTATTGTTCTAACATTCATGATTGCACCTTAGGTTTCTCTGTAGGACTTCATCTCTAGCCATCAGTTTAGGTTGTTCCAGAATCCAGCTTCCCTAATCAGAAACCCACAAAGATGTGATACTAGATGATGAGAAATGTTTAGCTCATGCTTCACATGTATACTGAAATCAGAACATTTTGACTAGCAAAGAAAAAACTGACCAATAATATAAATTGATACAATTTCCAAGAATACTCTTAGCATTTTAAGATGCAATTTTGGCAAAGTAGAATAAATTAAGAGCTGTGACAAACACGTAGCCAAAGTAGAGTCCCCATACACTAGTTTAGGGTTGGAGTTCAATGCTTCATTAAAGGCAAAGTTAAAAGGGTATAATATGTAGATAAAACAAAAATAAGTAGATGTTACCTGTAGTCCAAACTCATTTGGAATCAGCTGCCTATCTGCCTGTGAATATTTCTCATATCTTTGTAGAGTATTGTCCAAGCTGTTACGGAAGGAGAAGTTCAGATGTTATATATGTTAACAAAGTATGAGATTTAACATCATCAATAAAGAATTTAACTAGTGCCTCGCATTTGATCTTCAAATACACAAATGAGTGGACTTGTGTATGGGGCATCAAGTTCTTGAGCCACAATAACTCTTAACTAGGATTGTGGCCTACACCTAAGCTCTCTCTTAAATACAGCTTCCAACACCTTTCTACAACTAGATCTTATACAGCTTCAATTCAACGTCAAACCATCCAAACTAAGACAATCCCCACCTACTTGGAGGGTACTGAGAAGCACGGAAACGGACACGGACACGCGACACGACACGGGGACACACCAACTTCTAAAATTTGGTGGACACGGACACGACATATATATATATATATTATAAAATTTAGAATTTAAAAAAAAATTCAGAATCTATAATATGATAAATATTGTTTGATGTGTTTCAAAACTTCCAATATCTTGATAGTTTATACATATTTTTTACTTTATAAGCCCCTCTTAAAAAATATGGAGCATATATATGCACTTTTTGTGAGTGTTCGTTTTAGACACGTGTCTGACACGGACACGTGCGCGTCTGACACGGACACGGCTCTATTTTGCCGTGTCCGTGCTTCTTAGGTACATAACAAACATAATCCCACACAAGGATTTAAAACTAACGATCGAGTTATCACACTATTACTCTACTGCGCATGAACATCATCAATTAATTTGTAGGACTTTCCTAGCTGCACGCATGATTCAAAAAAATCAGCAGTCACTACTACACCAGAGGTAAGTGTGATCTAAGCCGGGGTTGCTATAGCAGCCTTATTATGAACCACAAGAAACATAACGTAACAAATCCTTAGACGGGAACTCCAGAGATGATTCATTCGTTTTGCTAGTCAATCAAAATATATTATATTGATTCCATAATAATGACAAACTATTATACAGAATTGTTAAATAAAATGCTTCAAGAGCTTTTGAATATAGCTGCAAATATGTTTAGAAAGATCTAATAGTAGAAATGGTGTAGACCTGGTTTTAGGAGTATTTTTATTTCATTCTCTTTAATTTGTTGCGAGTTTTGATAGCTATAATTTGACTGTTATATTATTCTTTATTTTATACTCATCGTGATTTTTAATCTTGGTACATAAATTAATGTTTTATCATTGAATAAAATGAAGATTTTTAATTTGTAGTCCATAAATTAGCTTGTTTCTGTTAAATATTTATACTCTATTTTGGTTTAAAGCCATCAGACAATTAGTATCAGTCACAATTCTGAGGGATCTATGAGATTGAGAAAGTGTAAACACTTTTCTTAAGCACTCACCACTTTTCTTATATAAAACATAGAACTTGCAAACAGATATTTAGAAGCTTCTTTTCAATGGCACCTCTACTATTTGATGGAACAAATTATTAAGTATGGGGTATCATAATGGAAATCTATCTTGATGCTAATGATTTATGAGAAGTCATTGAAAGTGAATATGAAGTTCTTATGCCAAATAATCTAACAATGGCATAAATTAAAAATTATAAGGATAGAAAACAAAGAAAATTAGAGGGAAGATAACCAAAAAAATCTTGGATTTCTTAAAGTAAGAGTATATAGAAAATGAAAGGTTTAGAGGCATGCAAGTTATGAATATGATCGAATTTGAAATGCAGAAGATGAAAGAATAAAAAATAATTTAAGGAGTATTATGATAAACTGCTTAACATAATTAACAAGGTAAGACTTCTTAGTATGGACTTTTTTTATTCAAGAATTGTTCAAAAATCCTAATTATAATTCTTGAGAAATTTGAGGCCATAATTTTATCATTTAATAATCCTAATCCTGTCAAGTATTACATTCACATAATTTTTAAATGCATTGCAGGCATAAGAATAAAAGAAGGCTCATGATAAAAGAAGAATTCACTGAGAAGAAATTTTAAGCAAAGTCCCATAATAACAAAAATAGAGGCAAAAACCAAAAGAAACAAAATTACAAGAAGTTGTCGAGATCAAGTTCAGGTATAATCAAGAATAATAACAAGAATTACACCTCTCAAACCTATCCATCATGTCCTCACTCTAAGAAAACTAA
Organism: Erythroxylum acuminatum; assembly: GCA_026284645.1. Lineage (NCBI taxonomy): Eukaryota > Viridiplantae > Streptophyta > Magnoliopsida > Malpighiales > Erythroxylaceae > Erythroxylum > Erythroxylum acuminatum. The sequence goes on along the minus strand of JANKOD010000008.1, from coordinate 12,875,746 downwards.
TCAACCACAAAAATCAACAGCTACAAGAAGTCAATGTTGTTGCTAATTTATCACAAGAGGAGCATCTATTTGTGGCATCATATTTTGCCAGTACTAGCTTTGCAGAAAGTTAGCTAATAGATAGCTATTGCACAAATCACATCACTTATAACTATGAGCTACTCAAAAAGCTTGACAAAACTACTGTTTCCATAATCAATATTAAGGATGGAGCATACATTGAAGCAAAAGAAAAAGAGACAATAAAAATTAGAGGCATATCATGTCTAAACATAATCAAGTTCTATTTGAAAAAAAAAAAGGTTCTATAATTAAAGATGCTAATAGAATAAGTGTATTTGAAGTTTAAATGCAAAATTTTGCTTTCAACTTACTAGAAGTAGAGCAAGCTGCATTATATATACAAAAAAGTAATGTGGTGTTTTGATATGGAAGATTGGGGCACTTCCATCATATTGCCTTACTTTTTATGCAAAAGAACAATTTAGTATAAGGATTACTCAAATTTAAAAAGGAGCTTCTAACCTGTGTTGCCTATCAATACGAGAAGTAGATAAGACTTTATTTTTCACAAAACAAGGCCTATAAAACTATATAAAAGCTACATTTAGTACACATAAAAGAGAGAGAACCTCATAAAACACCATCATTAAATAGAAATATCATATTACTTTCACTGATGATTATACAAGAATATGATGGATTTATCTGGTGAAGTTTAAGTCTGAGGTTAATAACATCTTTTAAAAGTTTAAATCTTAGGTGATAACTCAAAATAAATGCAGAATATAGGTGATTAGGCTAATAATGGAACCGAATGTATTTCTATAAGATTTAATTTTTGTGAAGAACCTGGCATTGAGCACCAATTGTCTGCACCATATACCCTCAGCAGAATGGCATTGTGGATAGAAAAAATGATTATAGAAATGACCAAATGCTATTAAATAATAAAGAGTTATCAAATAAATTATGGGTTAAGGATGAAAATACAATAATCTTTTTGTTGAACAAATTATTAACGAATATACTGTTAAAAAGACACCATTTGAAGCATGGTATGGTTACAAACCAAGACTGCTTTTGAAAATATTTGGTTGTCTATATTTCTCTTATAATCCACATGTAAAGAGAGACAAATTGGATAATAAAGCAGAACCAAGAATCTTTATAAGCTATAGCTCAGTTTCAAAGCCTATAGGATTTGTCCTCCACAAAACAATAAAGTAACTATAGCAGGGATATCTAATTCCTTGAGTTAAATAGCTGGAGTTAGGAAGATAACAAGAAACTAGTATTCTAAGGGAAGAATAACAATGTTAATAAAGAACCAGTCTAGAGAACTAGATCACTTTTGAATATTTATCAAAAGTGTTATAAGTTCAGGTTAATATTTATTTTTAAGTTTATAAATTTGTTTTTCTTTTCCTTTCAGATTTTTCTATTTTATTTTGCATTATACTTATTTAAGCAGCCAAACCTTTTTTTTAATCATGAATAATTTATCCACTTCATAGATGGAATTTGGCTAAGAGTATGAAGAGGATATAGCAAACAATAAGTGGATAATTTTAATGAAAGATAAGCTTAAAATGATTAAGAAAAGCTAGACTTGAGAGTTGGTGGACACGTTTAGATATAAAAGGGCAATTGGTATCAAGTGGGTTAGATAACCAAGTTTAATCTTAATGGTTCTACGAACAAGTACAAAGCAAGACTAGTTGTCAAAAGATATGTTTATATGTTTGGAATGAAATTTTTGAAACCTTTACCCTAGTTACTTGATTGGATACCATAAGAATATTGTTAACTTTTGCTCACAGAAAAACTAGCTAGTACACCATATAAATGTCAAATAAGTTTTTTAGAATGATTACTTAGAGAAAGAAATTTTTGTGGAGGAATATGAATGAATTAAAAAATGGAAATTGTTTCAAATAGATGCCTAAAATGCCTTTTTCAATGGTAACCTTGTTAAGAAAAGTGTATATGTGACCACCTTCAGGTTATGATCATCCTCTAAATATTGTTTGTCACTTTAAAAAGGGTCCCTATTTCCTCAAACAAGTCCCTGAAGCATTGTTTCTATTTATAGATACTTACAGTTATAGACATGTCTTATAGATTTTTATGATTTAACACTACAATATAAAGGATTTAGTGAGTTTAAACAGTGATTTTGTTCGATTTAATTTTATTAAGGAATAAGGTAGGACTAGCTAGAAATAAACATTAAGATCACATGACTTGCAATTTTCATACTACATATGCATATTTAATCCATGTCATTAATTATATTGATTTATGCGACCATTAATAAGTGTAATCATGATAACTATAACAAAGATTTCTTTAATCTTATATTAATATAATTGATATACCAAATAGTTTAAAGATGATTTTATAATAATAGTATTTTTGAGCTCGTAAGATCTATTATGACATAAAATCATATTATATATATGAAGTCCAAGTGGCAGACTGTTGGAATTTTTAATGGACTTACATATATATATAATTCTATGTCATTGGCTATTATAAGATTTCACCTAAGACTAAAAGTGATGTATTAAGGATTTAGGTTAGTCAACCTAAATCGTCTAATTAAGAATAGGTTATTATATATGCAGAATAGTGTTGTATTCCTAACTTATAGTAGGCAAATTAGGAATAAGCACTATACATATAATTAAGTAGTTATAGTCCCAAAGGGAACATAAAGGTTTCTTTTCTAATATCCTATCATTGGAAAAGACAGACAACCTATATTTACCTCTTGTAAGGCCAAAATTCATAAAGAGTCACAACAACTCAATCAATTTTATTTTATGGATTCATGTATTCTTTCGCAGTCAAGTTTATCCTTAATAATCTGACATGATCAATTTGGGTTCTTATTATAGATTTATATTAAATCTACCACCAAAATATTGTTTGTCATTTTAAAAAGTCTCTCTATAGTCTCAAACAAGCCCCTCAAGCATTGTTTATCAAATTTAGCTCTATTGTTCAATAGTTTGGCTTTATTTCTAATCCACATGCTAATGCCTTATTTTGACACATAAATAGAGGTTGTGTGCTCTTATTACTATATAGATGATATAATCTGTAAGGCCCCAAAATATACCCTAAATGAAATGTTACATATTATGAAAGTACATGTATGATATGAGTTAAAAGTGTGCTATGATTTGAAAATGAAAGACATGTGACTTGAATTTTGGTATTGATGGACCATAGTTAGTGAATTGGAATTAACAGAAGCCATTAGAGAATTGAGGTATTAAAATGTACATTTGGACCAAAAAAATTGTCAATGACAAGTTAAGTTAGTACATAAAAATTAGAATGATTAAGCCTATGAATCATTGACATTTGGCATCATTCAATGTGTGACATTTGGTAGCATAATATGAGGATAAGTGGCATCATTCATTGTGTGACAAATGGCCTGACATGTTGGAGACATTTGGCAGCTTACATGGAGGGCAAATGGGCATCATGCATTGGAGACATGTGTTAATGTTTAATGAAGACACTTAGCAGCTTAGGTGTCAAGCCTTTCCAAAGAAACTTTGGCAGTCTTCATTTGACTCTCTTCTCTCCACCGAAATGATCTCTCTTCCTTGCTCTGAATTTTACTTTGCTTTTGTTGTACTATCACATTAAACTCCTTGCCATATGCTGCATAAAGAAGCTATCTCATGCGATTTTCTAGGCTGATGTACTTTGGGTGTTAAAATCATAGTACATCTATCTTGACTTTGAAAGTGTGTGAGTTGCTTGGAAGGGGCTGTGACAGTTGTTCTTTGGAGTTGAATTTGAAGTTTAAAGAGGTAAGGGAATTATAAACTTGGTATTCTGTTATAACATATGTCGTTTGATGTTTTAAATGGATCAATTGTGTACTAAATTAGGAAAGAATTGAGTTTAGATACATGCTGGAAACTGGTTAGGAAGTGTAGTCCCATTGGATAGATATCGGTATTTTAGACATATCTTGCTCCATAGGTATCCAAATTGGATGAAGTTAAATTATTAAACTAGAAAGATATATCAACAACTTTTATGAAGGAGTCGAATTTGATTTCTGTCACTAAGTGTGTCAAAATTTGGCTTAAAGTGGAGTTTCTGGATTATGTCATTATTTGTGAATAGTATATAGTATTTTGGGGATAACTTTCAAAATACTGAACCAAATTGTACAAAATTGGTGTCATTAGAAACTTAAGACATAAAGCAACAATTGTTTAGAAGAAAGTTTGGCCTAAATCCTTCGTTTTCATTGTCAAAATAATCCTGTAAAAGTGACCCAAAAGTATGTTTTGGGAAGAGCTAGAAGAAGTTCGAATAAAAGGGAGTGCATAATCACGCACAAGCACGATCGTGACTCTAATTGGTCATGAAGGGGTTGCACGATCATGCACTTGCATGATCGTGACATTTGAGGACCAATTGGAAGTGCATGATTGCACGATCTTGCACAGTGAGGGTATACTGCTATTTGACAGTTTTGAACACCCTTCACTCTTTTAGCCATAACTTCTTCTTCCGACCTCCAAATGAGTTGATTTTTAATTCAAATCAAACTAGAGACATGTGGCTACAACTTTTTTTGAAGAAATTGAATTGTAATTCTGTCACTACGAATTCCAAAATCAGGCTTAAAGTTGAGTTAAGAGTTCTGTTGTAGTTTAAGAACAGTCCAAAGAGAATTTGTCATTAAGAATTCATTGTTGTTTAACAAATGTTCAGGTCTGGAATTTTGGAAATGTTTTATGAATGAATGAGAATTTGAATGTTGTATGATATGTTAGTTTGTTTGGAATCTATGGTTATGTCAATTTGAACAAAGTTGAATATTTTACAATATGCTCCTCACATGAGGATTCTGAATTGAGCTTATTTTGTTTTAAAACTGTTAAGTCCTAGTTGTGGGTAAATAGGCATGCCTAGAAGGGTCTATAGTTGCTCCTGTGACACTTCGGTGTCTCCAGTTATTGAGAAATAACTCTCTCCTATTCTATGATGCCGATCATAATATCTCTTATATGAGTCCCATTACCCACTTCTGTAAAACGGATTAGTAGTCTAACTTGTTTTGTATTCTGAATTTCTGATACACGTTCAGTTTTGATATAAACAAAGTCTGTTTTGGTTCAGATCATGTTCTACTCTGAAGGATTTATACCCTATTCTGATATGAGATTTAAATGATTTGCTTCAACATGAGAATTATTCTATAATGGGTAGTTATGTTCAGTTCTGAGATACATTGTGTTTGAATTCTGATACTGGTGAGTTTTGCTTTGGAACAAATATATATTCTGTTCTACTATGTTATATTATGTTCAGTGATTTATGGTATTTAGATTGTTTTTGAATATGTGAATGTCTTGGTGATGTTAAAGATAGTTATCAATATGTATTCTATTTAGTTATTCCCCACTAAGCTATATGCTTAGCACGGTGGATTTGCCTCATGTAGGTTCAGATAAAAGGGTATAAAGATTGGGACAAAGACAACCGTAGTAGCCAATGAAGAGTGTGTTTTGTTTTAGGAATGTATGTTTACATTGTATTTAATAATAGGAGACATGATATACCTTGTTTATCAGTTTGTAAATATTGTAATACAGAGTGTATTTGAACTTAAGATTTGTATTTTGTTAAAACCATCTGTATGATATGTTCTATTTTGTTTAATGGTTTGTAATGTCACGACCTTAATTCAGGATGGTTTTAGGTTCGAAGCATATATTTGGATAAACTCAGTGTGCTGGTTAACGTTTGTAATATCCTGTAAGAAATTTGTGATGACCTTTATATCGGTTGGCTTTTGAAATTATAACATGTATTTGGATAAATACAATATGTTTGATGTGTTCTGTTTAAAAACAACTTTTAATGAAAGGTAATATACATTTGCTTGAGTTTTTGGGAATGCTTGTAATTAATGTTTAGTATGTTTTGAAAGGTTTCCATACTGTTTTGTGTGACACTTGCATATACTCTCAGGGGATATGTGGGTGTTACATAATCATTACTGCTAATGAGCTTAGTGGTGTTACAAAATTAAAACAATACCTCAACCAAAACTTTAAGATGAAAGATCTAGGGCATCTAGCCTATTTTCTTAGATTAAAAGTCCTTATGATGATTTAGGCTATTATCTCTCTCAAACAAAGTATACTATTGATCTCTTATCTCATGCAAATATAAGTAACAATAAAATTGTTTTTATCTCTCCTAAGGGTGATGCTCATCTCGCACTAATAGATGGAAAACCTCTGGAAGACCCTACCTTGTATCGATAACTAATGGGAAGCTTAGTATACCTTACAATTACTCATCTTGAAATAGCTCAACAATTTACATTTTGAGTCAATTTATGATAACTTTCCAAACCATCCATTATAATATAGTGCTTTGTGTTTTATGATATATTAGAGGTACCCTGCTTCATATATTTAACTCTCATCATCCTCCTCTTTGGAGCTTCATACTTACTCTGATGTTGATTAAACTAGAGATCTTACTGATAAGTGCTTTACAACTACATTTTGTTTCTTTATTGGTGATTCTCTTATTTCATATAGAAGTAATTAGAAATAAACAATTGTAATTCGTTTTAGTACTACAATTGAATAACATGCTTTTGTTGACACTACTTCTAAACTCTTGTAGCTACGTTGACTATTACAAGATATGAGAGTTGAATATTCATCAACTATTACGATTTATTAAAATAATTGTAACGCTATTCAAATTACTCATAATGAAGTATTTTATGAATATCAAGAATGGTTGTTTCTTATTTGTCATTATCTTTAGTAAGGAACTATCTCTTTTATCTTTGTATCAACTCATGATCAAAAGATTGACATATTCACCAAAGTTTAGTTGCCAACTCGATTCAATGAACTAGTTAACAACTTCAAGTTGGTTTCATTATCACTATTTGGACTTTGAAGGGGTGTTAGTCAACTAAAATATAGAGTAATAATTTCACAATAATACAAAATATTATGTAAAATATTTAGAAAATTAATTGTAATTAATTTCTTAATTATTTTTAGTTCATCTACTTATAGCTCTATAAATAAAGTCTTCTTATACATATTCAACACATAACAATAATATATTTTTCTCACGTGCTCAACTATAATAAAAGGAGCCACTTTTTATCCAATCATGAAGTTAAGATTTGAAAAAGAAATGCCACGATACTCAAAACATGCAAAAAAAAAGTTTCATGGAAGAGTGGCTTCAAGCCATCCTCTCCATCATTTGATGGAGGCAAATATGAAGAAAGGGATGGAACATAGCTCAAATGGCCATTAAATGAAGAAAAATCACTTGCAACCATACAATTGGTAATTATACATTAAAAAAAGTTAAAGATATGAAACTCCTCTATAGTTTAAGAAATATTAGAAAAAAAAGCTTAATCTTTAAAATTCTCGAATAAACTCTTTGTGGTTTTTAATTTTCAATAAAAAACACTTCTCTTAGATTTTGGCCAAAATTAATGACAAAACATATGCAACATAAATATTACACATGAACGAATCGAATATTGCTTACATGACAGTCTATCTCATCTCTTAAACTCGAATCAAGCTAATTAAACTCATCCTAAACTAATAATTTATTATAATTATTTTAAATTAATAATTTAAATCGACTTTAATTAGTTCAATTTGAGCTTAAAAGTTAAATTGAGTTATTATATTAGTAATATTTGATTAGTTTATATATGATGTTCATATTGCATATGTTGTATATTATTTTTTAACCAAAGTCTAACAGAAGGAATTGTTCTAAACAGTTAAAAACCAAGAATTTTTTTAAGAACTTTAAAGGTTAAGGAGTTTTTCTAAAATTTCTTAAACTATAGAGAAAGTTGTGTCTTTTACCCTATATAAAAAAATCTAAAATTTGAAGCGCATTCCTATAGATCTTAGTATTTAGTATGTATAGCCCATCAAATTATATGAAATTAGGCTAAATTGATTGTATCCTATAATTTCTCATTCCATTTTACCTAATTTATTCAATTTTTATCATACACATTTCTTGAATTTCTCATTCTTTTTTATATCTATTTCGAGTTCACAATTTTAGTAATACTTGAGAAATGTGTGTTTAGTAACAATAGCTTTTGAAGGAAGCACTAGACTAAGGCCTAGTTTAGTGGAACCTCATTTTTTCCAGGCCTAGTTTAGTGGAACCTCATTTTTACAGGAATCCATATGTTGGTAGAACTCTAAGGTGAAGCATTTCACTATTTTTGGCATCTTATGTAAAGTGGGTGTCAAATCCTATATTAAAAAAAAAAAGAAGAGTCTGTAAAAATAATATTAATCAATTTTTAAATAACTATTTTTGGACTGGATTAAACAAACAATATCAAAATAGACCTTTATTAGTATAGTATTGAGTAGGGAAAAATCAGTTAAAAATTGGTTGGCCTATAATGCTCGAAGATGATAAGGACAAGAAATGATATCAGTACATGAAATCGTAAGTAATGAGTGGCTCTTAAAAGGCTTCTAAAAATAGAGTGAAAAACAAAAAAAGATTTAATACTTTATCGAAATATTCTTAATTAACTATTTTTGAACTATAGTTCTCTTATACTCAAAATAGAATTATTATATTATAGATTTATATGCTTTGAATTTATTATACAATAAAAGAGTAAAATTATATATTTACCAAAAAACTTACACTTTGAAGATATCATAAATATACTAAAAATTATACTTTAAACAGAACTAAAATTTTCTTAAATAAAAGGCATAGTAAAGAGTTATATTATTAAATGAACATATTTTCACTAAATTAAGCAGAAATTTTCACTAATTTTAATGAGGGTATATTATTTAATTAAAGAGAACAACTAAGGGAATTAGTGTACGGTTTCATTAAAACTAGCTGAAATTAAATCATCTATGTGATATCAAGTGCCTTGGGAAAGTTTGAAGGACTAAAGTAGTGTCATGAGATGATTTTGAATGGTGTAGTGAAGTCCTGTCAGTTTTGAGATCCATCTTGTTTATGGATGATCACTAATTAGAACTCAACCTTGTTTGTAATTTTGCTTAATGCATCCATTCTCTTCAAATATTTTCCTTTTAATCAATAATAAGGCCCTAATTTGGTGAATTTCTAAACTAAACTAGTCAGCTTAAAGTCCCTTCATCCTCAAGACATGCTATAAATTACAGCTTTTCTATGATAAGCAAATTGTAGCATCTTGTGCTTTACAAAATAATACTACTGTGTCTGTGTGGCCATTTTGAAAAGGAATGTCATTTGAAGCCTTTAAGTACAGGCTCAAGCAGTAACATGAAATCCTGTTCCAGAGCTTCAAATACTAATGTGTAAACTCGTGCTATTATGATGGACTAAAAAGAATATAAAAGGAAGGAACAGTGAGAACATTGTTTATTGACAACTTAACATACAATACTACCAGATGCAATGATGAAAACTGAAACAAAGTTATTGGTACCACATCAGAATAGAAAAAACAAAGTTATTTGGCACTCTTCTATAATGTTATTTAGTCAAGACTATGTAACTTTACGGATTCTAACTGAACTGAAACAAGCTACGCTTCAATGGAAGTCAAAATTCTAGCTGGAGAGATCTTTCTGATAAAAACAAGCTATGCCATTTCCGTTTATTTGCTTGTAGGAAAAGCAAATATAGTCTAGAGGTACTTCTGCATGTTCGTCTCTTTTAATCAACCAGGAATCTAGGGCAACATTGCATATATAAACTGTAAGTGGTTAACTATAAACAGATTTGCTTGTCATGGTCTCAACTCTCAATTCCCTTCCTTTTTCTATTCTTTTATTATATTTTTATACATCATGCATCTTTGCATAACAATCTCTCTTGACATTAATGAATTTAACTTTCAGGCATTCAGAGCCACAACTACAAACGGATATAAACTGAATGTTTGATTAAATCAGTCATGTAATTAACGCTTAAGTTATCACAGATTATGTATTACTTTTTCAACTTAATTTATCTAATAATTTTCTGAATAAGAACTGTAATAAAATTAAGCACCAGACAGAATCATCAAATCAGACAAAATGCAGATAATTGGCAGGCCATATACATCATAGCATACTCGTAAGCACGACCATTTTTTTCTTCAGAAGTAAAGCATAAATTCTGAAAAGGCATGGACTACGAATTATTAAGGGAAATTTATTCACACCGTACACCGAAAACCTACATATGGAGAAAGTCCTTATTGGAAGATCTTTGTAGAAATCTTAAATAACAACCTGAGATTGCTTTTTAACATCGAAGATCCATAAGAACCTAGGTACACCAACAACAATAGATTTCCAAATCCTAGGCTACAAGCACCATGGCACAAAGCACTAAGATCCTTTGGCTAGGCCTTGAACACTAAGTTTTTTTCTAGGTTTCGATTTATCAATCAATTAAGAGGATCACCGGACCAAAAAAAAAGGGGTCAATAAGCTACTCTAAAAGCACCGTTATATGTAAGTAACGGGAAACATTACTTCCGGAGCTTGTACAGAAGCTCAATACTTGCAAATCCCAAGTAGTTGAAACTTCCACTTGTTATCTGATTAGTATATGCGGTGACATGAACAAAAGACTGACTAACATGAATAAAAGGAATTGCGTTAAAACGAAATAAAAAGAAGAGAACACTCCTGTGATTATATGTTAATGATGGTTATCTACAAAAACAAGCATCGTTGACTGTAATAGAAGAATTCTACTAATCAAAAGGAGGCATGTTTGCATATGAATGCAACTGTGTACGGAAAAAAGTTGCAACAACCTAATTGGATGTGGGTATCCTCGTACAAGTGAAGTTATGAAGAGGCGATACTGGAAAGAGACATGAATGCTTGCAGGAAATTGCAGGCAATGGGTGAGGTATTGATGATGGTTTGCAGGGTATTGAAAGTCTTTGAAAGAAGAAAAACAAGAGCACGTAAATTCAAAGCAGTCAATAACCCACGTGCGAAATAAATTAGTTCATAGATATCTATTAACTCCTCAAGAAAGCAGAAAACATGCCAGAAAAATGAAGGTAGAAGAAGGTCAGTAATACAGGTGAAGTTGCAAAAACCTTGAATCACTGGAGTACTCAAAGAGCTTTCCTTTGCTAGAGAAGACAATCAAGCCAACTTCAGCATCACAAAGAATTGAGATCTCATTGGCTTTCTTTAGCAGACCTGTCCTCCTCTTAGAGAATGTCACTTGCCTGGAAATTTTGTTCTCGATCCGCTTCAACTGAACCCTACCTCTCCCCATTTCCAACACTTCTGTTCTTGTTTTCAGTTAAAGTTTTCTTGTCTTGCTATATATATGTAGTTGTACATCCAATAGAGAAATTTGAGATCTGATTCAAGAAAGCCTGAAGCTAAGTTTGCCGGCTCATTTGGAGGAGAGTAAGAAAAGCCCGCAAGAGGAAAGAAACCATGATGGGAAATATAGGGTTCATAGTTCAGGCATGGTAAGGTGTTATGACGGTCAACTTATCAATTTTTGGGTTTTTCCTAGCAAAGGGATCAGTGTGTATATATGGGAAAAAGGGAAAGAGAGGAATAGAAAACAGTTTATATGTTAATGGGGGATTGTTTTTCTTTCTTTTGTTTACGAATAGACTATTCAACTTGCTACTGGTCATTGGTGTTGAGGGGACAGGAGCACTTCTGGAGTTTTGTGTTGTCGAGTTTTGATTGGAGGTCAGGCCGAGAAGTCGTTTACTGTCTCATCTAGAGCCACATGTTTGGGAGAAGAAACATTTTCGTACATAGTTCTGTCAGTATAAGGTGGGACCCAAGACTTTTGGAGATGTCATTCTCCTCACTTTCTTTCAAGTCACTGTTTGAGTTGTGACGGCGCCATTTACAGTTACAACTTATTAATAAGTGATATATAAAATATTAAAATAAATAAATATTTATTTATTTATAAAAATTAATTTATCTTTAAATTTTATTTAATATATAATTATTATCAGTAATAATAATATAATTATACTGACATTAAAAATTAAAAAGTTTTATTTTTATTAAAAAAACTAAAAACTACATCAAAAATACTGATACACAAAGTTAGTTGTAACTTTTAACACATGGGCAAACTCAAAAAATGCACATATTCATATTGTTATGCATCGAGGGCTGAAAGTAAATCTGCACCAAACTTAAGTAGCCAGTTCAGTGGAATGCGAAGCGCAGGTAGAGTGGTCCGCTCCATGTTTAGGTAAATGGGATTACTAGTATATGGTGGAGGGCTGGACAGCCAGATTTCTAAGTTGTGGTCCTTCAAAGTACTAAGTGGAATATTTATATTTTATGGTGTAGACTCAGTACCTCTCTATTCTCTCAATAATCAAAAAAACACCCGGGGACCATAATGTTAGCCAGGTCCTTAGGATTGTAACGTTTTTTTTTGTTAAATCATCCGGTATCCGACGCCACACGGGCAATCGACTAATCCGGATTTGAGCCGGGTAGGACCATATAGGCGGCAAAACTCTCCCTCACAAGTGCGACTCCATTCCCAAGACTCGAAACCGAGACTTTGGTTAAGGGAGGAGGAGCCCCAGTCACTCCACCACAGCACTTGCGGGTAGGATTGTAACGTTGTTATCGAATTACACCGCTAATAACTGTCCTAAGGCAACCAAGAAAGATGTTAAGTTCTTAGAGAAACTTGAAAAACTCTTGATATTTTATAAATTTGTATTATATAACATTGCTACGCTTGATGAATTAATTCACCTAGAGTTGTTATTAAGCTACTTTTACATTCAAAAGTTGAAATTAAAGCAAAGCTACATAGGAGCAAGAAGCAAAGTGCTATCGTGCTTTTGATACATACTTTAAATAAGTAGCAAGTTGCCAACTTGTTTATAATGAAGAATGTGTCGAATCATATTAATAAACGTTTAACATACAACTAATAATTGACAACAAACAAGTAGTATACGAGAGCTGATTTGTAGATATGAATTACCTCTAAGCCAACTTTTACAAGTACTAACATTACGCTACAACTTTCGCAAGCACAAACCTTGTGATAAACTTATTGTATGCTAATACTGAAATATGCTTCTGTAAGTTTTCTATTGAATTAAAAGAATTGATCAATCAATCATTACTTAAATATACAATTAGCCTACTTATTTGCACTTAAATTCAATTAGAAACTTTTAGTTTCGAAGTATATACATGAACCCATTTTCGAGTGGATGTCATTTTGTCGTACATTTTACATATAGACAGACCTTGTATCTTACAAAAGATGAATCGATTCCTAAATTGCAAAGCCAAAAAAGCAGGGAGTGTTGAAAATAATTATGTGGTGTTAATAAACAAAGAAAAGCTCCCAAGAAAAAAAATAGATTCTTGAACTCATTATTTGAAACCTTATTATCTATTTTAGTGGGACATGTTCCGAGTAATTGCAATAATGTGGCTGTTGTGTGCTCATAATTGTTATAAACTATACTTGTTGCTATTATATCCATCCATTCAAATGAAAGTTGGAAATTTTCTCGTCAACTACTTATAAAATTTTCTTTTATTTGTTAGTCCATGCTAGTGAAATATGTGATATGTACTTTGGAAATATGGACAAAAATTGACCCTTATTTATTTTTACCAAATTTCCTATTTACAATTTGCTTTCATAATTTTCTTTTATTTATTAGTAATGATAGATTAAGCATAACTTTATCTCATAAATAACTAATGATTACTTAAAGTTATATCATTTTTTTGAAACATTCACAAAAAACACTGATAAGTGTAAATTGCATCATATTTTTGGGCTTAGTTTAATATGTATTTAACTGTTAATTCAATCATTTAGTATGTGTTTTGGTTAGAGTTGTGTTAGTCTATTAATTATTTAGGTTTTAAGTATTTTATGGGTTAGTACAAGTCTTTGAGCTTATATATTATGTTTTTGAGGTACTTTGATATATTTCCTAGTGTTTCAGGGTCAACATTGAAGAACGGAAGAGTTTCAAAGACATTCGGGCAGAAACAACGGTCACAATAGTGGCATGTTAGGCCATGATCATGACAGAAGCACCAGAGTTGGCCCACGATCGTGGCCTGCATGCCACGATCGTGATAAAAGGCTCAGATGTGGCCCACAATTGTGGCCTGTATCGGGCAAACACAAAAAAATGTCAAGTTTCGAGATATTTTTAGACCTTTCAGATCTCGAAAAAATCCTAGGGGTACCAAAAATATAAGAGGATATTTAAAGAACAACAAAAAGAGGCAAAAGAGCTTTTACATCATGCACCTTGAGAAACCTAGAGAGGAATCATCAAGAGATAGAGGAAGAGAAGAAGGAAGTGAGAAAAGGAGAAGAAGCTGACTTGACGTACTTCCCGGATCAGGAGGTTTCCCAACATCGCTATCTCCTATCATCCATTTAGATTGTATTTCCTGTTTATTTTCAGTTTTATTATTGTATATAATTGGAATAGCAGTTGATGATAGGATATAGAATGTTGAGGATAATCTAAACTCACAATCGTAATTTTATTCTTGAATTAATGAAAATCTGATTATTTATGTGTTTATTGGATTTGTTGTAATTTGATTTTGTGATTGCATAATTTGATAATAAACAGAGAGGGTGAATCAAATGAAAAATGATTAAATTGGACTAACGAGAGTTAAATGATTTAATAGAAACAAGAATTGAATCAAATTGGTAATTTGTGTGAAGAGAGATCTTGCATAGGTTTCCAATAGTTTATTAGAGAACTTCAGAACTAACTATAGTTTTGGATAGGTTGTGAATTGAGAGATTGCAACTTCCATAATCTGATTAGGGTTAATGGTTATAACTCGAGAGAGAATAATCAACCCTAGGATCGTCTAGAACTAATAATCTGGTAATTCATAATCAGTTAGGTTAGCATTAAGGATAAGTAAAATTCCTTTTCTCTCAATTGGTAATTTCCTTATGCTGATTCTTAGGTGTGTTGCAACTGCTTAATAATTAGTATTTTCGTGTTTGATTCTTAATTTGATTGATTGAAATGAATTCTCATTTTAGTTTAGTTGCATCTTGAATTTATATTATTTATTTCTAGCCTTAAATTTTAGGATTAGATTATCTCTCCTCGTGGGATCGACACCTTTGGTACTATGCTAACAAACCGTGCACTTGCGAATTATTGAGGGTTATTTATTAAAACTTACACACAACAAACACCTGATCAAGTTTTTAACATTATTGCTGAGGAGGCGATTAGTTTAGTTCTTTAGTCTAAGGTGTTTTAGTTAGTTTTTGGTTTCTATTCTTTCTTTCTATTTATGAAATCATGCTCTTGTATGAACACAAGAGTTATGAGAAGTTTGAGTCATGAAGCTGAAACCTTATAGCTAGATATCACTCGATTAGAACGATCAATTAGGAAAGTTCTGCATGAAAAAGAAGAAGAAATCGCAAAAGAAATAATGGTCGAGGAATTTCAGTAAGATTTGGATCACAAAGTGGACCAAGGAGACTAACAAAGAACCGTTATGGATTTCATGAGACCAAGGTTCAATGCGGCTAAGCAAGGACTAGCTAGGCCACTTGTACAAGCAATCTCTTTTGAAATTAAATCAGCCCTCCTTAACATGCTTCAACAGAATGTACAATTTTATGGACTAACAAATGAAGATCCTAATGCACATATAGTAAATTTCCTTGAAATCTGCGATACCTTTCGGTACCATCAGATGTCAAAGGATGCAGTAAGAATTAGGCTCTTCCCTTTTACCTTAAGAGATAGAGCAAAGGCCTGGTATTACTCTCTCAATGCAACCAATGTCACCACTTCGGATTAATTAGTTCGTGCCTTTTTAGACAAGTATTTTCACCTTACCAAGACCACGAAGATTATCAAAGAGATTACCAACTTCCAGCAAAGTGATGGGGAATCAATTTATGAAGCGTGGGAACTATACAAAGACTTGCAATGAAAATGCACACACCATAACTTACCTAAGGAGTTCTTGTCGGAAACATTCTATATTAGAGTAACCCTACATACGAGAGGTATATTGATGCAGCTTTAGGAGGATCACTGTGACAGAAATCACATAGACTCCAACATTTCCACTCAGAAATCACAAGAATATATGAAAGAATTGAAGACAGAAGAAATATGTGATTGTGTCTGAAGAGTTGTCGAAGATAGAGAGAATGGAGAAAGAAGTTCACGACATGTCTTACAGCTGAAAAAAAAAATCCAAGGAATAAGACACAACACGTGACAATGCACAAGTTACGAGTTGAGTCGTCTATATGGAATCATTTAATACAAGCCAAAAGCACTAAATATTTCACTGTCCAATTACATACATTGGGAGGCAACTAAATGCAACAGAGAACAACACAAAACGCAGCCAACCAGCACATAAAACGCAGATTAGAGGCAGAGGTTTAATGACTCACGTGATATGCAGATATCAAAGGTCAGACACAGTCAAGAAGCATCCAAATACATCATCTTCTTCTTCAGCTATATAAGACAAAAAGCATAAACATCACAGAGAGCACAGAACACATTCAACATATACAGAAAATTTCAGTCTTCATTCACTTGTAATTTCAGTCTTTGAGAGTGCAAAAATTAGTGTGAGGAAAAAAGATCAAAGAGTGCTAGAGTACCAACCTGTTTTGGGTACTAGTGAGTTTGAGAGGCTCTTGTTGCAGGTGTTCAAAGAACATTCAATCTTTGTATCTTCTTCTTCACTTTCCTCTACATTAGTGAAATTTCTACACCACTAACAAGTGGAAACCTTGGATGTAGATAGTTCTTGACTATCGAACCAAGTAAATCTGTCTTTTTAATTTTTGCAAGTTTATATCTGCAAAAGTAAATAGTCTTTATCAGTTTCTGTTTCAAAGCATAGTAGAACAGTAGTAGAAAACCCAACAATCACTAATGCGGAAGATGGTAGATAAAGCAGAAGAGCTGATAGAAGAGATGGCGTGTAATAGTTGCCTATGGACGAACGAGTGGAGTAGACAACCCACTACCTTCCGAGAACAAAAATGGGTTGTAGCTATTGATCAAATGATGGAGGTGCAGGCAAAAATTGACAACCTAACTCGACAGCTCAACAACATGAAGGCTTCGTCCTTAGCTTCGGTAAAAGTTGTGCAACTAAAGTGTGAACTTTGTGGACAGATGGACCATGATACAGTGGATTGCTTCTTGATGAAGGATAACGATTAGCAGCAAGTTAATTATATGGGAACTCAATATGGAAGAGGAGGGGGAAATAATCCATACTCTAACACACACAACCCTTGGTGGAAGAATCACCCTAACTTCTCTTGGACAAACAATGTTGGAGGATAATTCAGACCCCAAAGACCACCAGGTTTTCAGCAAGATAAACTAAGCTCAATGAAATCCAAGTTGGACAAAATTTTAGACGAGCTTGGAACCTTAGAAGATGCACAAAAGAGTTTGGAAGGCAGATTCGAACAAGTAACAAAGAACCATGAATCTTCAATCCACAATCTAGAGGTCCAAGTAAACCAATTATCAAATGCTTTCTCTATGCGAAATATGGGAATTCTTCATAGGACTTCGGGAACAAAACTGAGGGAGCAACTAAAGGCTGTTACACTTCGAAGTGGAACGAACTTGAACCACACACAAATCCCTCTTATTTAGAAAGATCAAGAAAAGGATAAAGAAGTGAATATAAGTGAATACCCTCCTTATGTCACTTCTCCACCATCTCCACCCACAATTTCTTTTCCTCAACGATTACAAAAGAAGTAGATGGATGCGCAATTTTCAAAATTCGTTGAGAAATTAAAGACATTATAGATAAATCTCTCATTTGTAGAGGCTTTGGAACATATGCCTAAATACGCAAAATTTTTAAAGTACATATTATCATAGAAGCGTACTTGGGAAGATAATCGGACGGTAGCTCTAACTGGCACCTCCAATTCCATAGTCACAAGCCAGATGCCATCTAAATTGAAGGATATAGGAAGTTTCACAATACCCTGTGTGGTTGGTGAATTTGAATTCACTAAGTGCTTGTGCGACTTAGGAGCAAGTATTAATCTTATGCCTTTATCAATATTTAAGAAGTAAGGGCTGGGTGAGGTCAAGCCAACATCAATGTTAATTCAGTTAGCTAATCAATCTATTAAAAGACCTTTTGGAATAGTGGAAGACGTTCTGATGTAAGTGGACAAGTTCATTATTCTTGTAGATTATGTGGTTCTCGATTTTAAAGAAGATAAGAACTACCCACTGATCCTTGGTCGACTGTTTATGAATATAGGGAAAGTCATAATTGACGTTCACGAAGGGAAATTAACACTTTAAATAGGCGAAGAAGATATCAAATTCAATATGAATAAGGCTTTAAAAAATCCAACAGTAAGCAATGTATGCATGAAGGTTGAAATTATGGATCAAAATTTACAAGAACAAGATGAAAGTTGCATCGTAAAAGTACAGTCAGTGGCAACAGAGACAAATAATGGATATGAAAATTTTGAGTCTAAAGGAGATGAGGAGATGCAGGAGTCGAATGTTCAAATGCCTCAAGATAAATTAGTCTGAACTGAAGCACCAATTCCACCATCCATAGAAAAACCACCCACATTAGAGTTTAAACCTTTACCTACACATCTCAGATATACCTTTCTGGGTGAAGGTCAAATTTTACTAATAATCATCTCTAATCAATTGAATGAAAAACAAGAAAGTAAGGTGGTAGTAATTGTGAGAAAGAAAATGAAAGTCATCGGATTGCAGATTTCTGATATTCGAGGTATAAGCTCAAATGTTTGCATGCGCCGAATAAACCTTGAGGAAGGATGTAGAACGGTGAGGGAGCGTCATTGAAGGTTGAATCCTAACTTGAAGTAGGTGGTTAAGAAGGAAATAATCAAACTCTTAGATGCAAGAATAATTTATCCCATCTCCGATAGTGAATGGGTCAGTCCAGTATAATGTGTACCGAAAAAGGGTGGAATGACGGTAATAGAAAGTGAGAGTGGAGAAGTGATTTCAACAAGAACGGTCAAAGGATGGAGAGTGTGCATAGATTATCGCAAACTCAACTTAGTGACTAAGAAAGATCATCTTCCTCTCCCATTCATAGACCAGATGATAGAAAGGGTGGCTGGTCATTCATTTTATTACTTCTTAGATGGATATTCGGGATACAATTAGATCTTCATCTACCCTGATAATCAAGAAAAGACCACATTCACCTGCCCTTATAATACCTTCTCATACAAATAGATGCCTTTCGAACTATGCAATGCCTCGGCTACATTTCAAAGATGCATGATGTCTATCTTCATTGATATGATTGAAGATATAATGGAGGTGTTCATGGATGATTTTTCAATTTTTGGAGACTCTTTCAAAATGTGTTTAACCAATTTGGACAAAGTTCTTTAAAGATGTGAAGAGTCACACTTACTGCTGAATTGAGAAAAATGTCATTTTATGGAACAAGAGGGGATAGTGCTAGGGCAGAAAATCTCACACCATGGATTTGAAGTCGACAGAGCAAAAATAAAAGTTATAGAGAAACTTCCACCGTCAAACAATGTAAAAGGTGTGCAAGGATTCTTAGGTCATGTAGGAGTTTACCTTCGATTTATCAATGACTTCTTGCAAATTGCAAGATGTTTAGTCCAGGTCATATAGATATTTAGGTCATATTTATATTTATTTTGCCTACTCATTCATTCATTTTAGTATTATGTTTAGGTTAATTTATTTATTTTTATTGAGTTTATTATTTATTTTATTTTTTGATTTCTTTGTAGAAAGTATAAAGTTGGCGTCAAATTAAACTAAGGAAGTGCCTAATGCAGCAGGTGAATGAAAGGAGAAACGACGTAGCACAGCTAGGAAGTCTCCAACAGCAGAAGGTCCAGAAAAATGTTCAAAATGGCAGCACATATGGCAGCCAAAATGACACACGCTGGAGAGACGTTTTTTAGCAACTTAGGTTTTATTATGCAAGGAAGGAGTAAAAATAACGAAGACTAGCGGCAATTAATTAGGTTATTGCGCTGTAGCACAAATTGGAGGAGAAGCCGCAACAGGTTTTGAATAAGAGGGTTATTAATTGGACAGACACATAGACGGCGACAACAGATGGTTTGAAGGCTTTTAGGTTTTTAATGAGAGACTATTTATTAATTAAGAAGACAAGCGATGGAAGAGGGTTTTTATTATTATTAGTGTGCACGACAGCGGCAACAGGAGAGGTTTTTCAATTAGCAAAGGTTTTATTATTTTAGAGAGCAGCGGCAGAGATTGAAGAGAGCAGTAGCCTGACGCCGACCCAACGCACGCAACAGCTCCAGTTGATGCATGTACTCACACAAAGATGCGGCAACAGTGGGGAGGCGGCAACTAAGGAATTTTTGACGTCTATGCCCAAGACTCTCCAGAGTTTTTCATTCCTAATCTCTTTAATGTTTATTTTTCTTGCTTTAATATTTGTTTTGTTAAACATGAATATGATTGAGTAGATTTCTTGTTAGGTTTCAAAGATGGGTAGTAGTTTTCGATTTTCTATATGATTTGATTCTGGATTTTATTCAATAAAATTGATTCGTAGCTGTTGATTCTTGT